>JAZKJV010000697.1:0-168738 GCA_037367405.1 Ottelia alismoides
TTTAATAATAATATATAGATCATTATAAAAGAGAAAAACATATTTTTAGGATTTTTTAAGGGTTTTCTATTTTTTGTTGGATTTTGGAGCTTTCTGATTTTTTTATTTTTCTTTTTCTTATTTTTAGGGTTTTTCAATTTCTGGACTCAATATATATATAAATATACCATATATAATTTTTTTGTAATTTTTCATAATGTTTTTATAATTTTTTTGTATTTTATAATTTAAACAGTACAAAAAGGGCTTCATTTTTAATAATTAGGTTAAATGCAAAAAATGCATAATGGACACGTGGCGTGAAGGTACACTACATGAAGCATCTAACCTAATTTTTGTGGATTTTTAGGAGCTACATAGGTATTTTTAATAATTAGATAAAAGATATAAAAAGTAAACAGCCTGGCAGGGGCATTTTTGCAAATAAAATAAATACAAGGGGCTCTGTGCAAAAATACCTACTGTAATAAACATTTATTTTAATTTTTGGAACTATTCTACAAATAACAAAAACGCAGGGTATACAGTGCAAAATTCACGCGCCTCACGTGGGCTGCACGTGAGGCGCGGAAGGACCTATTTGTAATTCTATAAAGTTCAGGGTGCCTTCAGCAAAAATTACAACTTTATTTACACTTTCCATTTTATTTACAATATTAAAAATTAAATGCAAAAATGCGGGGGGGTCATATGTGAAATTTACCCCAAAGGCGCTCCATCCAACGACTGGTATGCATGACTTATCCACGTGGCGCATCCACGTGAGCCGATGACAGTTCGCTTCTGATGTCTGAGATTAAATCACTCACGTGATCCAACGGTTAAGCCTCTGGAAGATCGGACATCCGTGATTAGACCTGGGACCTTGATCTTCATCCGACGGTGAGGAGAGGTGCTGGAAGAACATGGGAAGAACTCACCGTTGGAGAGTTTCTCCCGACGAGATCTCTCCTCTCCGATGCTCTTTGCTGCTCCCAAGGGTCCCCATACGTCGTAGGTGCTCCACTCTATCTGCAGGAGGCTTCAGATCAGCCAAAGGACGACTGGAGCGCCGCCACCAGGTCGATGTCGAGGTGGCGCTCCAGGTACCTCCGGCGAGTGTTGAAGAACACCTTTAGGTGCCTCAAAGCACCTTGTACCTGCACAGAAGGAAATAAGGGACGAGGGCAAACTGCCTCGTCCCGTTAGAAGGGAAAATGGGCGAAGGGTGGACTCGGGTAGTGATCTCCGACGATGGGTGAAAGAAGGAGATCAGATCTCCAGATCGGATGAAGATCTGGGTGTGTGAGGGTGTCTGGGGCGTAGGAAAAGGAAAGGGTATGGAGATGGAGGCGAGGGCGAGGTCGGAGCACGGTGGTAGGTTCGTCGGAGCTCCGCTCCGGCGAACTACGGGTGGCCTAATCTACGCTACACCTAAGGGCTAAACGCTAATCTAAATGCATAAATAAAAAGCTGGGAAGAAAACCTACCTGGAAAAGTAAATGCGCAGCTCAAACTTGGCGGTTGGGCCAAGGAGCAGGACGGATGCCGGAGCTCCACCGTGGGCGCATCTCCTTCCTCCGCGAGCTTCTACAACCTTCAGAGGACCTCCAGCTGTCACCTAGATGCACTCTGGGTCGAAGATTGGAGCTCTAGGGCTAGGGAAATGGCCAAAATGGCGAAGGAGGGAGATGGGGTTATTTATAAACATGGTTGGCACCCTTATTTGATCGGCAAATATCGAAGAATCTAGGCTATGTACAGGCAATCTACTAGGGTGGCGTGGATCATGATGTTTCTAGGAGAAAATTCCGTGAAGGGATCGAAGATGATGGAGCTATGTATTGAGCGGGAAAAATGCAAGAATAAGGGGGATTGGACAAGTCTGACAGAAGTCAGAGGCGCAGGGGGAGTTGACCGGAGGTCAACATTCCCTGGCCTCTGATTGGTCCATATCAGCCCGAATTTGACTTATTTTTTTAACCTAATAAATGAATTTATTATTTTTTTTATAAAATAAAAAATGTGTACTAAGTGATGTAGTATTTATTTATGATTTTTATTTAATTTTTTGATGTATTTTATTATGGGTTTATTTTAATAATGTATTTATACGTGTATTTACATGTATTTTGTGTATTTTATTTTTATTTTATACATTTTATTTTTATTATTTTATTTTCTTATTTTATACATTTTTAACTTATTTTTATGAGTGTAAATATATTTTTATTCATTTTTTATGAGTTTATTTGCATATTTAATAAATAGGTGTATGTGGTATGTAGGTGTTTTAATAGGTATTTTACCTGTATTTTATTTATCTTTTATTTATTTAATGGACTTCATTGGATTTTATTTTGAATTTGTATTTTTAATAAATTATAAGTAATGTGTACATTATCATAAAAATATAAATGAATAAAGAATAAAATAATGAATTCCCCTTTTATTTAGGTATTTTGCCTATGTGTTGCATAAGCTTTTTTTTGTTTCACAAATTCTTTTTGAATTTTATTCTAATTTCAATATGTATGTGTATTATATATATTATTTACAAGATTCTGAAATTATCAATTTATAGAAATGATAAATAATGAATAGAATGAATATTTTAATCAGTACTATATACAATGAGGGCCAAAAACCTAACTTTCACAGATGAACTCCAAAAATTATGAAACCAATTTTATTAAATAGATCTTGGAAAGCTATATACAATTATAGGTGATTTTGGGTGATTTTGAGTTTTTATTTGCAAGATATGGGTCTTTGAAGTTGAGATTCTGGCTTTTTTATTCTGTGTATAAAATGTACATTGTGTATCATCTTTGTACAAACTCAATTTTGTATTTTTATTCACATTATTATTTACAACTTCCATGTACAAAATTTCTCTATTTGACGAATGGATAATTATATATAAAATAGGTGTCAAAAATGCATAAATAAATGAGGTATTTATTGTACTGTTGGTCCTTATCTCCCCCTACTTTATTCCTTGTCGACCAATTCCATGTTGGCCTTGGTCTCGAGGTTCGGGTCATAAAATATTTGCAATATTTTATTCCTTTTTCTTTTCTTCTCTTTATTCTATATTTTTGGCATTAAAAACCTTATTCTATGTACAATTAGTACAACAAATAATGAATGTTATTATGGATAAGCTGATGCCATTTACATGCATTTGCCGGGGTTTTTAAGGCTAAAATAATAGAATAAAGGTGATGAAATGGAGATTCATCAGCGTCCTTCTGAAACAGCAGGGCATCTGGGCGTCATTGGATCAGGAGCGGATGAAGGCACTCGAACCATCCAAATTGACAGTGTAGGAAGAGAAGACGCACTCGGCGATCATGTTATATTTGGTGGACGATATTATTACGGAGGTGTTGCCGATGAGAATTCCGCAACCGGTTGCAGTTGAGACTCGAACGTCTATACATGACGAAGTCTTTGATCAACAAGTTGCCCTTGAAGCGACACATGCTCTCTCTCTCCATGTACGGGAAGGTACACCTCTTAAAGTACATCTAGATCGCATAAATATATTGTTGATGGATTTAAGAAACATACATGTTAAGATTGAAGATGAGGATGCTGCCTTGATTTCATTGGATTCTCTTCAGTTATCGTATGAGAATTTTGTTCAATCATTTATTGTGGGAAGAGAATCGATAACTCTAGAGGAAGTTTGCGCGAGTCTGCATACACGTGAACTTGTACATATGGCTAACATGAAGTAGGACTTTGATGTTGCGGGTTTGGTTATGACTCGTGAAAAGAGTCATGTTGGTTCTGGCTATGCAATAAAGAGAAGAAATAAGTCCAAGAATCACTATTCTAAGGACAACCACAATTATTGTAAGGAATCCGGACATTGGAAGAAATATTGCCCAAAGAAGGACATGGTTGTTGCAGTGTCTCAAAGAGGCAGAGAGGAAGCAGATTCTGAAGATGATTTCATTCTCACTGTCACAAACCAGAAGACGAGTATAGCACATGGATACTTGATTCATTTTGTTCTTACCATATAACCCTCAATGAAGATTGGTTCTGCACCTATGAGAAGATGGATGGCGGAAACATTGTCATGAGGAATGATGTAGCATGCAAGATTGTAGGGATCGATTCTGTGAAGATCAAGATGTATGATGGAGTCGTGAGATGGTGATAGAAGTACGCCATGTTTCAGATATGAGGAAGACCACGATATCCTTGAAGTCTTGGACTCTAAAGGATATAGGTACAGTATTGAAGGTGGAGTCATGTAGGTTGCCAAAGGAGGGGTGGTTGTCATCAAGGGCAACAAGCAGAAGATCATATACATCATGCATGGATTTACAATTCATGGGAGTAAGTTCAAGAACTGTTTCGAAGCCGTGTATACCTTCCCAACTGAGAAACTATCATCCCACCAATACCAATAGTCACGCCCCTTTATGGAATCGGAGCATCGTCGAGCTCTTCAAGTACCTACATCAACTTTCCCGGTTGGTTGATCTGAAAGCTTCGATTTGAATCGTGGGTGATAGGTATGACCATCCCACACCTCGGCGACAGATGCAGTGCTCCCCTAAAGGGAGCACCTAGAGCTATAGATCTTACGAATTACCCTACACACCAGATTGTTGTAGTTTCCCCAAATACGTGTGACCCACTTGCCCAGGAGAACCTTGTTCATCTCTTCCAGACTGCACACCCCAAGGCCCCCATTCTCCTTAGTCTGTGTTATCGATTTCCATTCCACTAGACCGAACCCTTGGTTCTTCCAGAGGGTCCCCAAAAGAACTGCACCATGATGCCCTCAAGCCTCTTCCTCACCCCAACGGGGAGCAACCTCGAAGACAGGAAGAAGATCAGGATCGCAGAAGGGATAGACTTTAATAATACTAGTCTGCACCCCCTTCCCCCGGAGAGACAAGCAGATTTCCAGTTAACCAGCTTCTTCTCTAACCTTTCAATCACCGGAAGCCACCATGTCGTTGTCAACCTCCCATCAAACAATGGAACATTGAGATGGCGCATCCACAACCGACCCTTTGGCGATCGGAGCCAAGTCTCATAGCTTACAATCTCCTCTTTGTCTAACCCCAACACCACAAATGTTGACTTTTCTCAATTCAATATGAGGTCTGAAACCTTCCTGAAGATCTCCATAATCATCGAAAGGCCCCTGCAGCTCAAAGGGACACCTTACACAAATAGCAATGTGTCGTCTGTATATTAGAGAATGGGAGCAAAATTATCTTCCTTTAAGTATCCCCTGCAAATTCCTCTCGCAACCGCGAGATCGACCATGGAGGTCAGAGCATCGGTAGCCAACACAAAAAGGAGGGGTGTCAGAGGACATCCTTGGTGAACCCCATGATGTGGCTAGAAGAAACCTCTCTTGGTTGACCGTTCATCAGCATGATGCATGTCGCGGTCGTAACACACCTCTTCATCCAAGAAATCCACCTATCCGGGAAACCTCTCATGTGTGGAGATGCTCAGATAAATCTACAACCCATGCAGTCATACGCTTTGGAGAAATCCACCTTTCACATCACTCCCATTTTTCTTCACCACTAATCATCAATAATCGTAGATGCCAGGACGATGCTACCCATGAGCTGCCTACCTTGGGAGGAATGCACTTTGAGCCGGCGAGACAACCTTTCCCAGGACGACCCTCCACCTGTTCGCCAGAACTTTCACCATGATCAGGTATGCCGCATTCGATAGAGCTACGGGCTTGTAATCATCCATCTTTGTAGCCACATCCTTCTTGGGAAGCAAGAAAATGAAGGACCGGTTCAGTCTCTCAAAACCAAGGTTTCCTTCCCCAAACTCAACTACCACACCCATTAGATTTTCTTCAATTAGCCCCCAAAATTCCTTGTAGAAGAATACAAGGTAATCTTCTAGGCCCGAGCACCCATCCAGGTTAAGGGTAGATAGTACCCCTCGGACCTCCCTCGAATCAAACGGCCTCAACAGCTCCTCCTTGTCCCTGATCGAAATAGTGTTCATTCCCAAGCCTAACCACCTTGACTCGATGTGTTCCTTCCGCATGCTCATGTATTTAAAGTATTGGGTCACTACTCTTGAAATCTCCATCTCCCCACGCACCTCCACCCCTTGGATCTCAATAGAGTGGATCACATTCCTCCTCCTTCTGTCGTTGGACACATTATGAAAGAACATAATATTTGTGTCGCCTTCTTTCAACCATTTCTACCGTGATATTTGCCTCCACTCAACCTCCTTCTTTCTGGCCTCCTCCTCCATGATCTTCTGTACCACATCCCTACTGATAATCTCCTCCTCATCGAGTTCACGAACATCTTCCACCAAATGCAATCGTAACAACTCATCTTGCGTCGTACTACGCCTCAGGTTACACTCCTCCCTAGTGGCCTTCTTGTACTCCCGCGGCCTGGACCGTAAGGCATCCAACTTTCTGGCCAACTTCATTATGGTTGAACCCCCAATATCTAGGTTTGTCCAAAAAGATGTGACCAAATACCGGAAACCAACTTCAAACAACCAACTTTTTTTAAACTTGAAATAGGACGAAGCGGCATAGCCCCTGCCAGTGTCTAAGCAGAGCGGTGTGTGGTCCAACCTCGATCTTAGAAGTGAGATCACCTCTGCCAAACTAAAGCTCTCTAAAGTCTCCACCGAAAGCAGGGATCTATCTATAAGTGATCTCAAGGATGAGTTTCTCCATGTATATTTGCAGTTTGATGCATCAAAAACCTCCAGACTAAACTCCTCCACCACCTCCGCAAACTGCTCAAATCTTGGATCCTGCGCATCTCTCCCTCCAGGTATGTCATACAAGTACATAGCAACAATATAATCCCCCCCACACACACAATCCAAGCGTCGTTTGAGAAACTCTCCCTGATGGTCCGCAATTGTGCCCACAACTCATCATTTGAAGAAGAGCTAGAGATGTCGTAAACCAAGGAGACAAGAGGCAGAACTGATTCACCTTGTTGAGCAAGAGCACCGAGATCGATCGAGCCAGCTTCACTTAGCTAACGCTTCAAAGCTGGTCCCATTCCACGTAACTACAATACCTTCCGAACTCTCAAGTCCTGATCGCCTCAACCGTACAGAACTCTGAAAGCAAAGGGCAAGAAGTGAAGCTCCACTTCATCTGATCCCAAGATGCAATTTTCATCTTCTGCATGCAAGCCACATCAACCTTCCATGCTGCCAAAGGGAGTCGAACACCAACCTCTTGTCAGGTTGCCCTAACCCCTTATGTTCCATGACAGTATCTTCATTGAGTAATATTGGGGGTATTCCCTGCCAAAATTACACCAATTGTATTCACCGCACTCTCGAAAATCCCTTCAAAATAGATCGAAATAGGCTCGACACAAGATACCCTCTATCTATCTTCTTCTTCTTCGTAGGGAACCGGACCCAGGCTCTTCTCCTCCTCCTCAGGGACAACTACTGCATGTGACCTAGCTTCGTTATCTTCTCCTAAAGCCCCATGAGCTTGGTCTCCTTCCTCTTCTCGCACACATTCTAACCTCGATAACAAATCCACCCTACGATGTTTCCTCCAAAAGCAACTCATTTATGCTCTCAATTCAATCTGGCTTCCTATGCTACTGGCCGACACCTTCCAGGACCTTTCAGCTCCACTTCTCTCGATTCCATCCTTGACCATTGTGTGGCGGGGGACCTCAATAGTATTCATGACCCCTACCTCTCGACCACTCATCATCTAGAAGGTTCACCTTGTCCATCTTGGGGCAGTCCCTGACGGCAATGGCCCTTCACCCATCCACACCATGTTCTCGTTGTGCTCCAGCATCAGGCAACCCTCATGTGAAGATACATGCAACTCTTCTCCTTGCTCGTCGCTGAGGAGTACCTCCATGGGATCAAAGAATTCTTCCACACCCGAGATCTCAAAATCGAGTCGTAATCTTCCACACAATGTGACAGCGGAGTTTCCATATCGAAAGGTCGACGAAGGAGGCTCCAGGTTGTTCGATGGGCTTGGATGGCCGCTCCCAGGTCCTAGATCAAACGAGTCAACCGATCGACCCAACATAAAAAGGCGAAGGAGACTTGCATGGGGGACGAAAGCAAAGCCCACGACACCCAAGTTGTTAGGAAACATGGGTGCACCCAGAGGCGTGTGGTTAAAAACACTGGATGCACTGGAAACAGCAGTAGAACCCAACTCACCCATGTCTTATGGATGATCGAGACCCAATAAGAGAGCCTCGCCCCACTCACTTATTTGATATATTAAGCGTTAATAATTATATTGAAATAGAGATTTTCTAGTTTTGTAGTGCATTATTAAAAGGAAAAAAATTATAGGTGGAAATTCTTTATGCAAATGAATAATGATATAACACGATGCAATATATTATTGTATACGTAGCTATTAAAAAAGGATATGGATAATGATCGCTTTGGTATCCATATGTATGGTCAATTTAATAGTTTGATATAGTTGCATAAATCAAAAATTGATATAATTATTATAAAATAAATATACTCGTATATATATTTCAAGTGGATATCCCTCATACAAACTTCAGTGTGGAAAAAGGATGTCAATAAATCATATCCGATCCATTTCCGTATAAGTTTTATACATATTTCAAAATCTGTACCAACTTCAAATGGATACATATAAAAACATCATTTTGATATTTGTGAATATGTATTGGTATAAAGTTATTTGGAAACACATTTTATATGAAATTTATAAAATAAATATAAATAACTTTTTAATAAACCATGAGCCTATTATGATTGTAATGAACGCACTCATGATTAATAATATCTTCTATTATTTTGAGTATAATACTTATTGGTTTACAAATGTTATACATGTTCTCACTACTAGAAGTCATTTAAAAAAAAGAAAACCTTATATTAATGTCAAATGATTGTATCTTTATTTGTATTACTAACAAACTGCTAAATATCCTAATTAATTTGTCATTTTAATCGTAGTACAGCCTTAGGATTAATCAAAAAGACTACTTAAGTAATTATTCATTAATTGTGAGCAGTCAAAATTTTACTTTACTTGGGCAAGCCCAAGGTCGAACTCAGGGAGACAAGTATCTCCTTAGGTCAATTAATAATTGATCTAGAACTTAGGTTTTCAGAGAGAAGAATATTTTTGGTGTTTTTATCTTTTTCAGATTTTTTTATGGTTTTAATTAATTAAGAAGAGAAAATATGATGCATGCATTTTACAAAAAAATAATACGGGAGAAAATAATGCAATGTTGTGTGGCGAGAAATAAAATTTGTTTTTTATGGTTTGTTAAATGATATGCAAATGGATGCAAAGTGAAGATGAATGTGGAGCAGATCAAATCAAGATCAAGCAACAAATCAATTAGTTAGTTCAAGCACCCATCCCTCCATTAATCTCAGTAAATAATTGGTCAAGTAAGAGCTGATTAATTTCCCAAAATAAACCTCCATAAATCACAATTGGTTTAGTAATTAAGTCAATGCACAGAATAATGATGCTCAAAATATAAGAAATGGTCTCCTCAAACAAATTACTATAAAATGAT
The DNA here is from genome assembly GCA_037367405.1 of Ottelia alismoides. Lineage (NCBI taxonomy): Eukaryota > Viridiplantae > Streptophyta > Magnoliopsida > Alismatales > Hydrocharitaceae > Ottelia > Ottelia alismoides. Next base: position 9,543 of record JAZKJV010000697.1, read on the forward strand.
GTCTCGAAAGTGGGATTCCAGTGTTTTATGTGATGGATGATAATTCAAGGATCAAAACGACACTAAGAACACGAAAATATGATAAGTAATGCTCGAGTTATGGATAATAAAAGTTCAGGGACATAACTATAAATAAAATAATTACAATACTTGTAATTATATCCTCTGGAAGGACATTCATGTAATTTGTCAAAATCGATTGGTCTTCTTCGCAAATTACCTCTGTCGGGGGAAGATCTAGAATTCTGAAAGCTCTGGGGGTGGAGATGCAAATTTACATGGGTCACATGTGTGAGGAACGTGACCATGGTTCTACCTCGGTCAAAGGCTTCACCTGATCCTCCATGTGATTGCTTCGCATTGCTTCAGTTGCCTGAAGCTCGAGGCTCATATCTAAAGGGCGTAGCTGGATCAGGGACACCGGTGCTCTCTCTCAAGCAGATGGTTATTATTAATCTACATGATCTGTTGATGCTCGTCTGATGGAGATGAATCAATGGCCAGATTCTGGGGGTACTCTAATGGTGTGGATGCGATCTGGGGCGCGGATCAACGGTGGCTCTTTGGGTGATAATCAACGGCTCTGATCATGCATGTTCCTGATCCAACGCTATCTGTTGTTCTCTTGGCCTTGGATCATGCTCTAACTATTGATGGAGGATGGGCGGGCTCCGTTCGGTGCACCTGCAAGATGAATCAAGACTCGAGGCTTCTACCTCGATCAAATGTTGTGGGACAAGAAGAGGGGTAGGTGGAGTAGACAAAGCGAGGGGTCCAGTGTTGGCGAAGAAGGTGGGGACCCTTGAGGGCCCCAAGATTTTACAAAGCTTGAGGATGATGGTGAGGGTCGGGCGGTGCGGCAGCTCCGATGGTGGTAGAAGAAGCACTCAATTGAAGGGATGCGGAAGATAGAACGGGGAGGTGGCAAAGTCTAGAAGGTGGAAGGATTGAGGATAGTGTTTGGATCGAGGAAGAAGAAGAGTAGAGAAGGAAGAAGAAGAAAGAAGGATTGCCTACGAAAGGATGGATTGATGCTTAGGAAGGTGGCCGAAGCACGGAGGGGTCGGTTCATGTCGTTGCTCGAATCGCCAACGTCTACGACAAGCTAAGCTGTGGCAGAAGCGATGCATCGATGAAGGAGATTGCTCCCCAGATCTCGCTTGACACAGGGGAGTCTTCACATGATGGTGGTGGCCCTTGCTGTCATCGGTGACCTCTCTAGAGCTCTCTCCCTGTCAGATAACGGTCGATGCATGTGTAAGATTTCGGTGATGAGTTTAAGTAGGAGAAGAGGTGGAGGACTCGGTCAAGGAGGATCAACGGTTGTGTTATTTGTTGATGAGTGGTGAAGGCGGAAGAGGAGTGGGCGTTGGTGGTTGGTTCTCAAGCGAGGTTCGCAGAGGGTCGAGGTAATGGAGGTTGGGTTATTACATTAGGGTTTGATTAGATAAGGTATCGAGGTTGTAGATGGGTGCAACGACACAGCTAGAGATGGAGGAGGGAAAGTAGAGAGAGGGCTAGAGGTTGCGGGTGGTCTGCACGAGGCGGGCGACGATTGCACGGGGCGCACAAGGGGTGGAGGGCGTGGGCCTAAAAGAGGAAGGAGAGGGTGCCACGTAACGTGCATAGGGTGGTCACGTGGCGATGAAATAAAATTAAAATTAAATAATAATATAAATAAAATAAATTATAATAATTAAAATAAATAAATAAGTAAATAAAATAACTAAATGAGTAAATATAATATAATATAATATAATATAATAAATTAAGATAAAAATAAGATAAAATAAAAATGATTAAGTAAAATAAAATTAAAATAAAATAATAAAAAATAAGGGTGACATGTGGAAGCTCCAAGAGCGGCCACGTGTTGCTCCCAAAAATTTGAAAACTTAAATTTCAAAGAAAAATAAAAAATAATTATCAAAAGAGGTCATATTAAAAAGTAGTCAACATGAAATATTTGTCTCGATGAGATCTACAACATATTCCATGAAGGATCCAAAATCAAAAGAAATCATCTGTACAAAAAAAGTATTTTTGATGGTATCTTATAAATATAAAATACTATGTTTTTATCTTTTGCATTTTTTCATTTTTAAATAAAATAATTCCTAATAAATTCAGAGAAATATAAAATAAATATTTAAAACTTAATCTAATTTTTTGGATTTTTAATAATTAAAATAATAAAAAATAAAATAAAGGGGACATATGTGTAGACTATGTATATAAACTCAAGGTGATTTATTTCTTGATTCTCGCCCAATTTTTATTTAGATTTTTACACACTTTATTAAAACAATTATCAAAAAAATAAATACAAAAGAAATAAATCAAAAAGATTTATTTTTGTACATAAAATAATAAGGTCAAATAGGTCAATATGTACAATATAAAATAGGTGCCCGAAACTCAAGTTTCACATATGAACTTCGATTCCTTTGAATTTGATCTTGTTTTGAAAGTAATTGAAAATAGATTAATTCAAAAGTGAGTAAAGGTCCATAGGGGAATGTATGAGAGAAATATTCATATTTTAAGACTTTTAGTCTCGAACTAGGGTTTGGATTTTATTACGCAAATTTACAAGTTGATATTTTCTGGTATTTTCATTTATTAGCATTAGTAATATATACGCTATAGAGTTAATTTTATTCAATTTTGAGTTAGTAATAAATAAATAAATAAGAGAAAATATGGATAATTACAAGTGATGTTTACAAGGGAATTTGACTTCTTATTTAATGCAAATATGTATACTAAAATGTAGATATTATCTCTAAGTACATGAATGGTAAAAATGCAGAATAAATGGAGAAATGCAGCTAATTACTTGACGAAGCTCTATTTTCAACTTTTAGAGTGACGAATCACATATTCATTCATCACTGATATCTAATCTATTCTTAGCAATGGTCATTTTATATTAATTTAAGTTTTTTTTTATGAAAATGGTTCCTAATAGTAAGAATATGATATAATTATTGTAAACCAAAATGTATTGTGCTCAAAATGATAGAAAATATTAGTAAAAATGAGTGTGCTCATTACATTCCTAATGGGATCATGCCTTCAGGGGCTCATTGGGAAAAAATCCAATGAATATATCTAATATATTTATCTCATTTGAATATATCTTCCGCTAAATTCAATATATAAAGAAGGATATGCTTAACATCCATATCTAATCCGCTACAATGTTCATTATATGTTTTTCACACATGCATTTTATATATCTATTATAAATGGATACATATATGTATAATACATTGATATTCATAAAACATCTATACCAAGATCTATAAGCATATTTGACATATTTGTATATCCATCATGCCAACTTTGATACGCAAATACATATGGAATACGTTTGATATGTTACCACAAATTTCATGTATATGTATACGTATCTAATACAAAGATAGATATTACTTTGATATCAATGAATATGTATAGCAGAATTCATATCTTCATCTTGACAATAATTACAGATTATTTGTAACAGCATTCGATAAATATATTTAGTGCATTTATCTCATCTAAATATCTATTATATAACTTTTGATATGCAAATAAATATAGATATATCTAGGATTTAATGGGGTTGCCTCCTTGGGACAGCCAACGTGGTTGCCCGCCCCCTATTTTGGCATTTTTAATTTTTTTGAAAAATTCACCATATATTTTCATCCCTATATCCCACCTATATACTCTTCGAATTTCGTCAGAAATAGAGACTCCTACGGCCTCCATCGAGATAGTGTCGATTTAAAAAATCATGCGACCGTTAAAAAATAACTGTCTGGATGGAGGTCGTAGGAGTCTCTGTTTCTGACGAAATTCGAATGGCATATAGAAGGGATATAGAGATGAATATACATGGCGATATTTTAAAAAAAAATAAGAAAAAAAACGCCGAAAATAGCACGGGAGCAGCCATGTTGGCTGCCCCAAGGGGGCAACCCCATTAATCTCATATATTTATACACTGTCACCTATCATATCTATTTTATACATCTTTTAATATGTGTATCGATATCTAATTTAAACGGAATATATATAATATCACTCCGTTATCCATATGTATGATATACCCTGTCAACTATCATATCTATTTTATACGTATTTTGATATGTGTATCGGTATCTAATTTAAACGGAATATATGTATAGCATATACAACCGTTAGCATGTGGATCTTTTTATAACAATGATGTATGAATTAAATATTTAAAAGGAGTATGCAACCCCTCGTACTTGCAAAGAATGGAATCACAATTCCTAAATGGGGGTCTCGAATGGCAATTCCCATATATGGGGAAATCAAGTTTTTTTTGTAACCGTCATTCCTATCTTATTATGGCTAACAAATATAGGAATGGAATTGGTAAAGGAATGATGATTCCATTCCCATTTGTAATCTAACCCAATAAATGGAGCCAAAAATTATAACAAGTGATTTGTAAGGACAAGCTTTCGCAACATCCTCTGAAAAATATCCTAACCAATTTTAAAATTTCCAGTATTGATTGCAATTGGTCAATAATTGTTATTTACCTTTTAAGCAATTGGTTGGATAACAACTTGAGTTCAACTACATCAAATTAATTACCACTACCCGTGAAGTTTGACCAATTGGTTGAGTATTGGTTCTTCTTAGGAGATTGATTGACTACCATGTCAACCTTTGCATTCTAGGATGTTTGATTTGATGCCAACTTTATATCTTTTGTGGTTGGTTAATTACCGATGATCGTTGAGTTTCAACAGCTTGTCGACCATTGGTGGTTACTCGGGTGACTGGACAAGCATCGATAATCGCCCTTTGCCTCCTAGGAAGTTAGATGCATGCCAACTTTTGCTCGACTATGATTTTTCAATCACCAATGCCATATGAGTTTGAGCAATTGGTTGTCTGTTAGTAGTTGCTTAAGAAGTGGTCATTTACCACTACTCACCTTTTACCTTCTAGAAACTAGCTAGATGGCAACTTCAACTCGACTAACTTCAACTCGACTACGAATAGTTAATTACTAACGGTCGTCAAGTTCAATCAAATTGTCAACAACTAGCGATTGCTCGAGAGACTAGCCAACTACCAGCACATTCTCTTTCCATATTTGAGCGGTTGGCTGGATGTCTACTTTAGCTCATCCCAATAAAATGATGATTGATTTTGAGCAATTGTTTAGCTACCAATGGTTGCTCGAATGACTTGTCTATTATTAGCAGTTGCCCTTACCTTTTGAGAAGATGCTAATTTAAGCTTGCTTATGACTGGTCAATTACCAACTAAGGGGTAAATTCTTTGTAAAATGTTTTTGTAAATTATTTTTGTAAATTATTTTGTAAACTACCTTCAAAAATCTTTTCTAAACTTCTTTGTAAAAATCTTTGTAAAAATATTTTTTGTAAAATTTGTTGTAAAATCATTTTGTTTGTAAAATATTTTTATAAAATTATTTTGTACAAAATTATTATTATTTTGCAAAGTACTTATAAAAGGTTTGAAAATAAAATATTTGAAAATTTTGTTTATAAAATATTTGTAAACTAGTTTGTAAACAGTTTTTTGTAAAAAGTTTTGTAAAACTTTTATCGAATATTTTGAAAAGCATTTGTAAAATAGTTTGTAAAATAGATTTTGTAAATTGTTTGCAAGAAGTTTTGTAAATATTTGTAAAATGCATTGAAAAGTTTGGTAAAATTATTTTGTAAAATCTTTTGTAAACATGTTTTATTAAATTATTTTCTTAATTATGTTTTGAAATAAGGAGTAAAACTTATACACAAATTATGTTGTAAAGTTATGTATATAAACATATTGTAAAATTCGTGTAAATAAAATATGTAATTGTTTGTAATTTATTTGTATAAAATTCTTTCATAGAAATCATACTTAAAACTTGTAAATAAAATCCATTTGTAAAAATTTGTTTATAAAATTTCTAAATAACATTCTTTTTGTAAATAAAATCTTGTATAAAACTTGTATAATTCTTGTATATAATTTGTTTAAAATATTTGTGAATGCCTACATAATCCTTGTTAATACTTGTAAATACATTCAATCCATTAACTCTTTAAAAAACACTTAAAAATTAAAAAAAAGTTTAAAATTCATACAAATTAGTAAAATTCTTTAAAAACCACATAAAAAGCTTAAATCAGAAAATTCACTTCAAAAAAATTTTTGCATTAGCATTCGCATTTTTCAGAATGATATTGAGAATTAAACTAGTCTAAAATAAAATCTAGTTAATACCTTAATCCATTTAATTTCAAAGGAACCTTATAAGAACTGGAGTTGACACTTTTCAAGTCGAACATCTTAATTCTTTGAGTCCATAAGATAATGTTCACATGTCATCTTGATTGATTTAGGTAGAATATTTCTATACACGCGCATGATTCTTTTAGATAGTGACTTAACTTGGACAAGCACTTTACACGTAGCTCAGCACATATGAGGTGGTGAGGGGCAGAATCCGTTAGCTTGAGACGCACGTGAAGGAAACATGCGCAGTCACTATAAGTGGTCAGTGCGTCCCAACCTAGTCTAGTGGCATGGACGTCTAAAGACAGGATACTGTGTGTTGAAATAAATCTTCGGATGAGGGATAGACCTGGCCAAAGTGCGGGCCGGTCCGAACGAGCTGGAGGCTAGGCCCAGCTGTGAAACCCCGTATTTTCTTTATCCTAAAATCTGGAGTATTTTACATCCAAAAAATTCAAATAATCATGTCATTTCATAGATCTCATCGAGATCTTTCCAACGAACTCAAGAACATCCAATTCTGACATTCGTAGCTCAAGATATCGATGTTTTAAGCTAGATGGTCAAGATCCATATATGGATCCGAACCGGGTCCAAAATTAGATCTAAATTTTACCTCTCCTTCTATAAATAGGAGATGTAGGATACTCTTTCAAAACCCTATCCACCACCATCCTTCCCTCTCATTGGAGTACCACCGCCTTGGCTAGTTTAGTCGTCGAGGGCCGCCGTCAACATCCGAGAATGTGCTCCGATCAAAGATCCACCACCACCAATGCATAGGAGAGCTCGAGGTCACCGTGGTGCACGCCTCCGCATTGCGATCGAGCGACGAAAATATCATTTACGTGTGAAAGGAGATCCCGAGGGAACATCCTCGGAGGTAACGATGTTATACCTTCCATTTTGTTGTTAATTTCATACGACTTTTGTACCGATATGCTTGAACATATTTTGGAGCCTTGATTTATTTTATGATGAGCTTCATATACAACTAACGATGTTATATCCCCTCCTTAATATTGGTTTCACATGAGATCGACAAATTTCCTCGCTCATAATATAGATTCGAGTTTTGCTCATTTTATTTTATTTTACATTGAGTTGGGGGTGATTATTGTTTTTTGAGTTTTATCCTCTACTTGTCGAAGGACACATCCATCTTTATTTGTAGTATCTTGACGATTACTATTGGTAGATATTCAAATTATTTTGTTTCTTGATTACTGGTGGATATCATTCAGAAATTAGAGACTTGTTAAGTTTATATTCATCGGAAAATATATCATGCCCATCATGTACGTATTTTCTTTTCAAAGTCTATTGAAACAGAAATTGATAGCAGTCGTAATCGCAATGGATAAAATGCAGATATTGTTGTTTTGTTATGCACATTGGTTACAAAACTTTCAACGAATATAGTTGACACGACATGGACATCGCATATTTATATATATTGTTGCTTCCTTAATCATAAACATCTTGCATGTTTACATAAAGTAGGTCTATATACTTTCTTTCGAAATTATAATAAATTTCCTTAGATTTTGAAAGATTAATGTTAATAAATTGCCGGATTATTATGAGTTTCATAATGTAAGAGATAATACCGATTGACTCTGACGTTGGAGACTCTTATATTAATGGTGATATTAGTCTTCCTAATACTTTCTCGTAATTAATGTTGTCTTGGCTGAAATTGTTCTTTTAAAAATTGGTCAAATCGTTACTATCATGGTAATAATAGTTATAGATTTTCTAGTTTTGTTATATATAATATTAAATATTAAATTTGATACCAACTGTATACACAAATTAGATCGTTTATAAATTGTATCTATTAACGTATAGGCAGAAATCACCAGCAAAGGAATATACTAACAACGACGGAAGGATTGCTTGGATACTTTAGTGATGTTTGTGCATGATCATAGCTTAAAACGATTAAAATTTTGACAAGTCACTGTCAATGTTTTGGGTAACGATTATTACATCATGGTATGAATTTCATGGTGATGGGGTAGATGGAGTTAAGTGCCTCAAGGGATTGGGCATGCACCCTTGGGCTCCGGAGAGATACCTTGAAGGTCGCGATCCCAACGGACGAGTTGGGTGACGCGTTGCACCTAGCAGCCCGGTAGTATCCGGAATCGCTCGACGGAGTAGGCAGGCGGTGCGGTTGGCATTCTTACTTTCACACTTATACACGATATTAGGACTCGAAGTAGAATTAGGTGTGGTCGTACCAAATTCTATTTCGAGTAATAATATTGTGAGAGGTGTTTAAGGATGTGGTTTGAAGTTGGAGATTTGGGGTTGTGATCGTTTTCTTTCCGATAAAAAAAAGAGATCTTTGAGAATTACTCAAGATTATTATCAAGTTCCCGTGTAGCGGAGGCCTCGAGTCGTGTACTTGCATGTGCTAGAATAATACGAGAAATGATTAAGGATCGGATGTCGGTAGTTATAATTTTATCATTGTGGACCCTAACCAACTTGTAGAAATATCAAGACCCCTATAGTAGTACTCAAATGATTAATAAATCAAAAAATAAAATCAGTTACATGATCCAATGTGAATCATAATAACTTGGTGTTTTTTTCTCAGCTTCTACAATATATGCATGTCATTAGATAGAGTTGAGTATACATTCATTTCTTACCCCTACATTAGTTTTTATAGCGTTTGTCTCGTTACTGTGTAATTGCTCATAACGTTACCCTTCTGTGAACCCAACAGGTGTAGCTGAGCAGCAGCCGCAACAGTAATGGCTTTTGAGGAGATCACACCTTCTACGTCATACATGCACCAATACATGGTGCGTTCTTCTTAGAGTAACGTATTTATTATCGCATTATTTTATGTTATTTTTGAGAGACATTGGGGTGAGATATATAGAGATTTGCTTCTGCAAAATTTATAATTACATAATGTATCTCATTTTATGGACATGGACTTGATGATCATTATCAATGAGAATGGATGTTTCATTTTTCTTTCTATTTTATACCATTCTACAGTTATTATTTATATTTCAAATGTTGATCTAATGTGCATAAGATAGTTTACTGAATATCATAGATCATGGGCGTATTTGGACCGTAGGTCCGACACTCTCGTTCTGTCGGTTTCGATAGCCAGAGGGACGGGACATCACATCGGCTCGGTCCACTAGCCATACTTCAAGGACCAAGCTCGGCCCAGGTCTGGGCTGGGCCGGACCAGGCCATGGGCCGAATGTAAAGTATTTTTGTATTGATTTTTTTATCAAATTTATGGAGATAATTAAGTTTTTTTAGCATCATCTAATCCTTCTAAATACAAGTAACCATAATATGTGTTACTTTGCATGTAAACCATAAAATAAGATGTAATATTGATAATGTAAAAACAAAAGCTTGAAGTATATTATATTAAATGTATCTAAAATATAATTTTTAAACCTATAGTTTTATATGTGCAGGCCGGGCTGGGTTTATGGCACATGTCCACGGCCCGCCCAGTTGACAGGCGGGCCAAAGAGCAGGCCGTGTTGGGCTGACCCATTCTTAAAATCTCTTGGCCCAAGTCCGGCCAATGAGCGGGCTGGGCGGGTTGGGCGGGCGGGCCCCCAGTCCATTGGCCAGTTCTAATGAGGGATGGTCTACTAGCATAATTTTTCTAAGACTTCAAAACATAGGCGGACAAAAATTTATATCCATCGGGACATAAAAGATCAATGCAAACATGGGCGGAAAAAATTATATATCTGTCAGGACATAAAATATCGATGCACTGCAACAATACTTTCTACAAAAAGAAGCCAAACACCATATATATACATGACCACAACGGTCTAAGCTTTAGAGAACCTGCATATCTTAGTGGAGACTTGGCTAAACTGGTCAAGCTTCACAGGAGATGTAACTACACTAGTCACACTCTACTTCTTTTCTCATTCTTCTATCTTCTATCCCCTTTCGATCGTGGACACAACACGTGCCTGAACTCAGAAGGAAATACCTACTCCTCGAGGAAAGAGTAGCTAGACTAGGGAATTAGGGTCATCTTGATAGAGAAGGTTGTTCTTTGTCATTTTAGATGTGGAGAGATATAATTCACATTCACAGTAAAAGTAAGATTCATAATCATCAGAATTTATGTATGAATACTTGTTTTGACCTGGTTGTCGAGGCGAACTGAATAGAGACTTGTAGAACTTAAAGGTTGTTGAGTCCTGAACCCTATTCCCAATAAGGTTCCGACAAACTAATAATCCAAAGGTCTGATCGAGCTCCATAATTTAATTTTATGAAGAATAGTTTAAAAATCAAAATCGTTCTAAGTTCTTTTCCTTTCCTTTTCTTATTTATGTCTTTCATTATTCTTAGAATAAGTGTTTGTTAAGGGATTAGTGAAGGTAAGGTATAGGGGAATGATGAATCACCGTTTCATCATCTTTATTCTTTCATTTTGACTTAAAATCCTTAGTAAAATACGTGTAAATAATACTAATTCTCATTAATTTATAATACAACATCATTTGTTAATGTTGTATGTTTAGCACTTATTTATATCAAAATAAAAAATAAATAAGAAAAGAAAAAGAAAAAAAGGAAGAATGTATATATGTAATAGATACTGACTGATCTGAAACCCCGAGACATTGTCGAGCATTGACATGGTCGACAAGTAATAAAGTAGGAGGAGATAAGGTCATTAATTTATAAAAATCTTAGAAAAACTAAATACATGTTGAACACATTCATCTCATTTATTATGTAAATATCTTTATCTATTTTATTTATCATTAATTCAAAATCAAATAACATTGTTTTCTTCTTCAAACTTGTACATAAAATGTGTTTTAAATAATAAAAACAATTAAGATAATCCTTTGTACAGAATAAAAGGGACAACACTCTAAAAAGACTACAAAGCCATATTTAAAAGATCAATCTGTACTCCATATGAATTCAAAATATCTCAAACTCACTTTCATTGTGTTAAAAATAAAATAAGCTTTAAAATAAAAGGAGTTTCATAAAATTTATAATTAAGATGTGAAAGTCGGCTTTTTGGAGTGTTTGTTGTATCTATGTGTGTACAGTATATTTATGCATTTATGTATTTAGTTGTTTATTTATATTGTGTACATATTGCATTTTTATTATTTCGTACACATTTTATAATATTTATATAAAATAAAATAAAAATTAACAGGTAAAAAATAATCAAATATAAATTAGTATATTTATTATATAGGTATAATGTACCTATATTGTAAATAAGTATATTTATTTACCCATTAAATTAATCCTTAAAAATAAAAATAAAATTTATTAAAAAATACAATAACTTAAAAATAATTAAATGTACTTATTATATAGGTATAATATACCTATATTATTTATATTTATTTATTTAACCAATTATATAATATTATTTATATAATTAAAAATCATGATTAATTTATTTATTAAATTATCTAAAAATTTTATTTACTTATTTAATTTATTAACTATTATTTAATTAATTATTTCTCTCTTCCCCTTCCCTACTGCCTGGGACCACTAGTTTGTTTATCCAACAACCTTGCATTGCACCTGGAATTTTCTTCAATCTCTCTTCCTCTATTTATACCAACCAACCCGGAGGTACACTGGAGATCAGCCATTCTAATCACCTTCCTTCTGCTAAGCTCCAGTTAGAGGGCATTCGTGACAGTAGATACTCCCTAGTCGTCGCAACGAGGAGGAGAAGGAAGGACCGGAAAGATCTTTGCTGGTGTCAAGAATCATCTCCACCGCGCACAACCTCCTTGTCCACCGCGAGTTATAGGAAAGCACCATTGAGCTCATCGAAGCTCGATCCACAAGCACCTCTACAACGTTCCTTCTTTGTCCAGGTTGGGTTTCTGCTTCTTGTAGATCTTCATTCCTCCCTTCTCTCTTCGATCTCTCTCTTATCCTCCATTTTCTCTACAAATCGATAAGAAAATCATCTGCGGTCGTACCTTATTCATTTCCACATCCATAGTCTCTCCACTTCATGTTCTCCCCTACATACATGCACACCTCTGGTCATACACGGCGGCTGGAGTTTGAGCATTCAACCCCCATTTTCGCATCACCGCTTCTATTTGCTTGGAGCGAGGTGTCGACCTCAAGTCGATGAAACAACTTGCATGCACATCATCTGGAGGTTCGTAGCTTCGTCCTCGAGCATCGCTTCTCTTGCAGGTCATCTAGAGCAGGGATCATGTTCGAGCATCTAATCCACACAAGTTCCTGAATGTTGATCAATGATTGAGCCGACATTGAGTTCATCGAAACACCTGTAGTTTGTTGAGCCCATGTTGCATATTCTAGAGAGACAGATTCCCTAGATCTTCGAGCATCACTGAGATCTGAAATGCAACATCTGTATTTTGTAAATGAAATAGATCATCAACAGAAACCTGCAACATCTGGGAATTAATTGAAATGGAGCACGAAGCGTCATTCCTGATCATATGGATCCTGAAGAACTCGTGCAGATCTTAGAACCTTCACTTGAGATCTGATCAGCTCCACCGTGGAGCTTCCGCCTAGAACAACTGAGGTGAATTCCAGCTTCTTCGATCGGACATCAGATCTGATTAGAGACCAACCATGAATCGTCGTTTGCCCCCTTGTTCTTTCAATTTGGGGAAGAACAAGGATGGCTCTAGAATCTACAAGAGCCACACGATCATTTGTGATTGCACGACTCTCACCGCGCCATGTGGAAGTTTCAGAATCACAATGGCCCCATCGATGAAGGCATCACGTGCGACGCATGTGATTTTGAGATATTTTTTTGGAAATTTGCTCTGAACTCCCCGTACTATTGTGATTTCTAAATAGGTCCAGCAGTAGGACAACACGTGATTTGTGGCATTTTTGTGAGAATATCCTATATAATTCTTATATTCCCAAACAAGTTCCCGAGCTACTAGATTCACGTGGTTTGCATGTTGATACTGGAATTATTTCATGAAACACCCTCTGACTTTCATATTTTCACACGTGCACCCACTATTTCTAGAGAATTACACATATATACCCTTATACAGTATTAAATATATAATAAGTACTGATTCGTACAAAAACTAAATACAAAAGATAAAAAAATATAAAAAAAATATAAAAATACCTTATATTATATTCTATACAGAATTGTTTCAGTTTTCAAAAATAAAAACATTTTCTATTTTTAATAAATCAAAACAAAATACAAAAAATAAACGAACTTTAAAAAATCATTAAAATTTTGAAAAATCTCTAAAAAGTCTATAAAATTTACATATAGTATATTCTAGTATATTTTACACAGAAAATCGAAAATAAAATAAAATCAAATATAAAAATCCCTAAAAATTCAAAATTACCTTAAAACTTTATAACTCATAGCTAATTCATTAAAACCCACAAAAATATGTGTGATACCGTATTGGAAAGGTACTTTTACATACTACACAGTAAAAATAAAATCAAAATATTTTCTTCTATTTATTGTTTTAAAATAAAAAAATAATTCCATATTTTCAATAAAAAGCTTGTTTGCTACCTTTAAATATTCCAAAACCTATAAAAATTCTAAAAACCATTTAGAAACCAATAAAAACAATAAATAAAATACACAATATAAAACCACAAAATTAAAACCAAATAAAAAAAACACAAAATCCAACACCTATATTACTTTATTTATAGGTATATAAAATTACAAAAACAATATAAAATTCATAAAATCATATAAGAATTATAAAAATTCCTTAAAATAAATAAAAGTGAGGAAACTCTCATGCCTTAGTCACTATAACATTTACCCTAGTTTCCACAGCTTGCCTCCATGAGTTCGACACTCCTGCGCTTATTGCTATACACATTAGTTTAGGAGTATAAATAAAATAAAAAATATTTTCTGGTAATTTCAGACGATCGGCACAACGATAATTGTTCTATCTCTTTAGAACACTAGACAGTCCATTAATTCACAGCACAACGGCGATGCAAAGACAGTGATGCTCTCGATGTTAATATAGTGGACAACCACAATATTGAGGGAGAGAGGGAGGGAGCTTAGACATGTATGAGAAGAGAGAGAGAGAGAGAGAGAGAGAGAGAGATTTGTTGCTTTCAACTTGTGTGTTGATGTTGTAAGAGAAAGAGATAGGTTTAGCCTTTCTTTTATAAAAAAAATTGGATGGTGGAGATGCACTCCCAATTCAAATCAATGGCCATGATTTTGTGCATAAATTGGCATCAACTATTAATCAACTTAAAAGAAAATAAGTATGTTGAATAATATTCAACAAATTTAAATTCAGTTAAATCAATCTATATCGAATAACTTGGGAGGAGTAGCCTCCTTCCACATATGATGAACCTCATTTTCACCACGTTAATAATCGTGTTTTATCGTAGTACATGTGGTGAAAATGATCCATGTAGAACCACACCATTGAATATGTAGAGAATTTAACTTGGCAAGTCTATGAAGGTCAATTAAAGATTAAATTTTGAGCGATTAAATTCACTCATTTAGCTCTTCCCTATGCAGATGCAAAATACATAATAGAATATTGCAAACAAAATGCAAATGAAATTCATGCAATGATAGGCATGCAATGAATGAGAATTATGTTATTTTTATTTGATTTTTAGCAATATAGAATGATGCAGGATGAGATGATGATGCAAATACAAATATATAATAAATTAGTCAGATCCATTGAGCAATAAAAAGAGATCCAATTTCATTATTCATTGAAGCGCAAAAATACATCAAAGTTCTAAGAATGAGGAGCAAATGACACATAGAATATACAAAATCTAGCATATTAAATCAAGTGTCAAATCGATGAATAAAATACGTCATCAGGAAGAGAATAAATTTTGCAATCCAATGAAACTAAAATCATCTAATTTGGAGTCCAAATGCTCAAGTTATGAAAAAAATAGTGCAAGGGCATAAATGTAAAGAAAAAATGAAAATAAAATGGAATCTATGTAATTTAGCCATGCAGGGGTATAAGTGCAATTAAGAAAACCCGACGGAGCCTTCTTGCAAATTGCCCAGGCGCGACACTTGACGCATGCATGCATGGGCTGGACCTAGTTGCAATTCATAAAAAGCTACGGGGCACTAATGTAAAATACCCAACCCGTGCATGCATGGCACACACTAGGGCTATGTTCGAGAGGGAGACGAGGTTCAGTGCTGGTTCGGAGCCACTGTAGGTGCCTCGGGCCACATGGCGGCCCGAGTTGCTTCGGACAGAGACTCAGTCCATCGAGCCACAGAGCCTCAGTGAGGTGACGTGGCATCTCCTACATCATTGGATGGTCGCCAAGAGGCGCCATCTAATGATAGATGTACGATATGGATCACCATCTTTGTTAATGGTTAGGAAGCGCGATTCGAGCTCCGAGGAGGTTGTTAGAGCTCCACCGCATCCCCTCGTGCGTACTGAAGCTCTCGACGGCATGATGAGCTGTTGGCGATAAAGTCCGGAGCTAGGAGGAGGCGTGGGAGGTCCAAAATCCGATCGTCGATGGAGCGTCATCGGAGGCAAAGCTCTAGAACTGAGCTCCACCCGAAGTCCGATGAATGAAGGAGTACCTGCAAAAGGGTTAGCGGGGTAGATAACTGAAGCGTATGGAGGGTGAATGTCGAGTGTGTCATGCGAAGAATGCAGTGCCCGGAGCGGGTCTTCCTCTGCCTCCAGCGAAGGAAGATGCTTGGAATGGAAGGGGTCGCGGAAGAAGGAGGTGGCGATCTGAGGGTGACACGAAGGTGTTTGATATGCGGTGAAGGTGGAGCGACCATGAATTGATGTTTAGGTGAAGTGTGTACGCATAATTAAATAGAAGAAAAATAAGTAAAACGAGTAAGAGTATGATACTTGATCGGAGGAAGGTAACCGATGGAGAAGGAGGTCTGGGCCGAGGACCTGGAAGTCCTTCGGTTGTCGCTCAACATGTCCGACCATGGCATTGAGCTCAAGAAGCTACCGACGAGAATCTGCTATATGGCGACTATCATGGGTCAACAATGGGGTAAAGAGATCATTATCGCCTCATCTATTTGCCCCTCCACTATCACCAGAGGGGCGAGAGAATCTGGCCTCAACCCATGTAATGGCAGACGAGGAGGAAGCGGGGTGGAGGATGGCTATAAATAGGTAGTGGCGCTCCGACCATTATAGGTGAAGAGGCAAATTCGTAATGGCCAGGAGGAGAGGGTGGTGCGGTGGTTGAGGCATTGGTGGTATGCACGAAGGTCAGGGAGGTTAGGGTTACGTGAAGTAGCCGTCAGGGAGCGGAGAGGGTTGTTGGGTGCGTTGCTAAAAATGGAAGGGGCAAGGGATTCGTGGTGGTGTAACGCCCGAGAGGGGGTGTTTGGACGAGGAAGATGTGTGTGGGTCATTGGATCTTGTGATCCAACGACCGAGTTTTGGGCGTGGATGTGTGGCTAGGATTAGATCTTCTAATCTGATCCAAAGGTGGAGGGCTATGCAGGAAGGGGCAGTCATGATGGGTTTTGGTGCGTCATCCAATGGTGGGGAACGAAGGGGAGACGTGGAGGAATAAGATCCATAAGATGAGGGATCATCTGACATCAGAGATGAGAGTGGAAAGGTACGGCTGGGATTTCATCAAGGAGTGGGGATTTGGCAGCTGAGATGGAAGAGGGTGTGGATGATGGAGATGGAGGCGGGAGGCGAAGATCCAAGGGCATAGGAAGCGGCCGGGTGGAGCAAGGAGGAGCGGCCATATGTGTGGCCCGGAGGGCGCCATGTAGCCCAATCAGATTATTTGGAAAAGGAAAAATAAGAAGAAAATACGAAAGAAATAAAAGAAATCAAAATTAATAAAAAGTTAAAACATGATAGTTGTAGATATCGATGAGATCTACAAGTTTCATGTTGATCGGAAAGTCAAAAGAGAACAAATAACACAAATAAAGATTTTTGGATGTATTTTCAGTGAATAAAAACATTGATTTTTAATGGGTTGGGATTTTTTATCTTTTTTAGTTCTTTTTAACACCAAAACAAATATATAAAATATTTAATCTAATTTTTCTCGAGTTTTTAATATGGAATAAAATAAAGAAAATAAAAGGGTTAATATTTGTACAATAATCAGGGATAATTATAAGAGAAGGATTTATTGTTAATGACGCGAAATTAATGAAAATTTGGATGAAGGTAATTATGCTACGAGGATAATAAGGGAGTATAGTAATGATAAATCAGAGATTCATCAATGTATAGAGTGAACGACCACCATGGAAAGATCTCTTGGTGGCCACCCACTCCATACATGGTATGGAGGCTCTCTGATGAATCTCAGATTCATCACTCTAACTCTCATTCATTAAGCTCAATTCCCTCAAAATCATCAACATTTATGCACGTATTCTGCATAATTAGCATTCATGCATATTTTCATAAGAATTGCATTTTATCCATCACTTTTGCATAAATAAGAAGCCAAAAATCCAAGCCAAAGTTGACCTGTAAATAGCCTAATTTCCCGGATTTTTAACTCCTCCATGCTAACTTCGAATTACACAAAACCGCCTCTACTATGTACATATCACTAACAAGAATAAATGAAAAATACAAAAAAATTACTAACACAAATAAGTGGACCAAAAACCCAAACCCTAATTTCAGGATTTTTCGGACTAAAAGCCCCATACCTTCCCCATCCAGTGTCCGATTGGATCCTACTCACTTTTGAGCTAATTATTTTCAATTACCTTCAAAACAAGACCAAGTTCAAGAGAATCAGAGCTCGTATGTGAAAGTTGGGTTTTGGGCCTCTTTTGCACATTGTATATTTTAGTGGTTTTTTGACCTATATTTTATGTACATATTCTCTTTATTAATAAAAATCCAAAAAAATAGATTTAGATGTCTTTTATTTATCTTTGATTTCTCTATATTTTTTCCGATTTTTTTATCTTGTTTAAAAATGACAAAAATAGAAAACCTAAAAATCTAGGTATTCTATGTACATGGGATACCCCAAAAATTCACTTTCTACATTTGACCGATTTTGGCTTTGATGTCTTCATGAAAGTTGTAGATCTCATCGGGATGAGCATTTTTTATGAAGGAACTTTTTCGATCCGAGGTCATTTGCTATTTCTTTTTTATTTTTCAAAAGATTTTATTTTTCGAATTTTGTGGTGCTGACACGTGGCAGCACCTGGTGCCGCCACGTGTCAGCGGTTTTTGGGGTTTTTATTACTCTTTTTTATTAAAAAAATAAAAAAATAAAAAGCCAACGCACGTGCGATGCACGTGCCCCCAGGCACGCGCTCTGCACGTGCGCGCCCCTTCTCAGACCCAGGCCACGTGTCACCTCACTGGCCGTCCGATCTCGGCCGATCGGACGGCCATCCACCCGTCATCTTCCCCAACGTCCCCCGACTCCCCCCCCCCACTCGCAACCGACCGCCGTTGACCTTTGTCCCCGCCGTTCTTGCCAACTACCCTCATGATATCCTCAACGGTCAACCGCCCCGTGACTTCGCCACACTCCTCGCGCAACCACCTCCGCTCGTCTCGCACACCCCCTCACCGGCCCCACCTCTCGCAGCCCTATTTAAGGACATCGCCGACCTCCTCTTCAAGCTATCCACCACTGGGTGCTTCAACGAAGGTGACAGCTCCGTCGAGGCCTCGCCGGCGAGATCCGAGGGCGCTCAACGCCCCTCGTTGCGGCTACGACCTTCTCGCCTTGCTGCTCCAGCTCCGAAGCTTTGTCGAGCTTACGTTCATCTGCTCCGACTTCCTTCGACTACGCCGCATCCATCCACTTCTTCGACCTCGCGTTCATCAACGACTCGCCACCGATGCCCCCCGGCCGTTTGTCGGCCATCGCTACTCCACCGACCTTCGCAAGCCACACTTCGTCAACGACCACCACTACGCCCAGTTCATCTTCATCGACTCCAACTACTCCGACAACGCCGTTCAAACTCCAGCTACTTCAGCCACCTCCACCGACGTCACCTCAACTCCATCGCCAGGGGCGTCCACCGTCCACCTCACCTCCAACGCCGCCTTGGCCGCTAGCCACAATCCACCGGACATCAGCCGTCACCGCCAGAGGTCCTCCGCCGCGACATCCTCCGCCTACACCCTGCCGCTAGCCACCAGGCGAAGGACCCGAGACCCCCGCACGTGCTTCGCACGTGGGCGGGGGGACGTCATCGACCAACGTCACCCCCCAAGTCATGTGCATCGCATGTGACTGCTGGGAAAGTTACGCACATGCCCCTGGAGCTCCACTATATCGCAAGGATACCCCCGCCATCCAGAGGCACGTGCATAGCATGTGCCAACTGGAGCTTTTGCAAAAATACTCCCACGGGTATAGGTAATTACGACTAGGCCCCCCCACTGATATTTCTTTATTTATTTTATTTATTATATTTGCATTTGTACCCCTGTGTTCTCTGTTACTTTTAGACCTCTACTTCACATCAGTTTATTTATTTAAAAATAGCATTGTGTTCCCCATGCAATTCTCTACATTTTGGCATACTGAGGGTATTTTTGTGATCAGTGGTTGATTAATTATTAATTGTTTGGTGGAAATTAGCATATTTGCCCAATTTGCTCACTAAAATTCATATTTAATTAATCATTGCTCTAAAAATCCCCGAAAAATCAGATATTGTAGAAATTATTGTGCTTGACATTTTGCCCAAAAAGATTTTCATTTGCATGCATAATTTGCTTTGTAAAAATCATTTTGCATATTTCATTGTTTAATTTTTAATAGGTATTAAACTCCACATTTTCGAGGTTTAGGATTTTTCTGAGATAGTGATGGATCTTAGATAATTGTGATCCTCGAAAATAAGTAGGTTTAGTATTTATTATAATTAAATATTAAAATTCATGTTGTTTGTATTTAAAATCCATAAAAAATTCATATTGCATCCAAAAATTCCAAAAAAACTACATTGTATTTATTTCATCATATTCTACATTGTGGCCAAATTTCATATTTTTCGGACATCGTTTGATTGAATTTTATATTTTAGTCCCTAAAATAGGCCGAATTTGCATTTTGCATCCCTTATTGCATTGAAAAATTCCAAAAATAAACCGCATCGAAAAACATGCACGAATCTTGATAGACATGAATCTAGATTGTTCCTTTGCCTCCTTGTGATCGACCTTGGGACTTGCCCAAGTAAAATAAACATAAAATCACTTAATTAAAATTGATTAAAAATTTGAGGTTGTTTCTTGACCGTTTCCGATCGCCGCCTACAACGAACGACACATTTTTATTTTCACGAACAAGATAAAAACAACTCCTTAACATCGCGCGTTTCGGAATCGTCAGATGGCGCCGTTGCCGGGGAGGCAAACGGCTTAGTTTTGTGTTTTAACATTTTTCATTCGATTTTCCGCATTCGGGTAGTCTGACCCTTTATTTTCACTGTAAATCCCATTTTATTTCCAACATTTATTTTCAGCATTTATTTCTTTTATTTTATTTTTGATTATTTTTTGAGTCACTCTCTTACATTTTCTCTCTTATTTTTCTTGTAAGGTACCCGACGTACGTGGAGCGGTTTTTCAAGAAACCGAAGCATCTTCACCGACATCCGAAGAAGCCGTAATAAATTTAAGATCGAGTCGAGTCGTAAGAGAGCGTATAGTCTAGTTTTTTTTAATTTCCGCATATTTTAATTTCTGCTCATTCATAGCGGTGTCCGTTTGGACTCTCGCGTGTGTAAAAAGACTCTGAACTCTATTTGTGGTATGCTGTGGCCTGTTTCACTCTCCGGTGAGGGTGGGGTCCGACTTGAGTGGCGATTAGGATAGACCTACACATACAGCTCTCAGAGCATTTTTATATTTTTGATTGTGCTCGTAGGATCTTAAGCCACACTGCACTTTAATTGGACGCGCAATAGATCGTTCAACTTAGCCAAATTTAACTCAATTCTTCCCCGCTAATAGAACTTTCTGCTTAGGTGCGGTTTTCATCGGCTTGCATTCAGTTAGAATAATTTTTAAATTCTGTCTAGCATCCCACATGGAGATTGCGAGGATTCACTGTAAGTCTTCTAACTGAGCATTCATCATAGTTTTCCACGTGCATCGGCTTTTCCCGAATTTCTCCCTCTTGTTTTATCACATAAATCTAAAGGAAATTGGGACTGGACGGTAGACGTGTATTTGTGCTCATCTAAATTCTTCAGTGATCACCTAATTAAAATTTGGGACTGCTAAATATAGCTGATATTAAGAACCCATAAAATCAGAATTCTTGTAGGAGAGAAACCCCGTCATTGTTTGGTTTGCTTGAGCGAGAGAGCGACCCGCACACTAGGATAGAGCCACGCCCTAACTCTTTTCAGACTACTATCTTGGGTTAGTCGTTCTCCAGTGAGGATCTCTCCGGTAGCTGGTAAAGCAGCTCGTGACGTCCTTAACAGATTGAGTTGATCGGGTAGCCGATAAATGATCCGCAATTCATACTGGCTCGGAAAGATCTAATTTAGGATAGGCCAGTCTCCTGAGAGCATTGGGTTCCTAACAACTCGCTTTAACCGCTCTGATATATTGCATTATCACCGTACTCTAAAATTGACAAGATAATTGATCGAACCTTCACGGTCTTCACTTTGAGTTGAGTTGGTGAAACAACCCTCGTATTGTGTTTGGATTGTGCGTAGAAAATAGTTCATCAACGAATACCGCACACTTGTGTCTACATCATAAACCGCAAACCTCTTGTTGATCTCGAGAATGGAAGATTGTGGTAATTCTTGTTCGGACTCTTCTCTCACAACCACAAACTCTCCAATCTCAAAAGCCCAGAGAGACTCTTACTCTGGACCTGCTTGGCCTCCGGGAAACTTTTCCCAGAACCCTACTCCTACGATTCCTTCTTTTTTCTGGAGGGAGGACAAACCCACACTGTCTCTTGCTCACCAAAACAGATCGAGGAAAACTTATGCATCAATTTTTTCCAGTCTATTAACTCGAACCCCTTATATTCTGAAGGTGAAGAAGAAGAGATGCCTCCCAAGCTACCTCCCAGAAAGGAACCAGAAGATGAACATGATGAAGATCCAATGCAGATGATTCTTGCAAGACTGGTTGCATCTGAGCAGCAACAACAGTTATTGAGGGAGCAGCTAGAACAAATGAATGCTAGGGGAGAACCGCCAATGGAAGGCCGCATACAACCCTGGACAGTACAGAGTGTGGAATTATTTGCAGCCACCACAATCAGAGATCCACTATGAACTGAAGCCACATTTCATAAGTCAAATACCACAATTCCATGGTAAACGACCGAAGAGCCATATGAATTATTGCGGGACCTGGAGCTGATATGTTCTAATATGAGGCACCCACAAGTCAGCCAAGACTACATTCGTCTCACTGCACTACCTTTCACCTTGAAAGGGAAAGCTGACTACTGGGTGAAGAACTTGGGGTGACTGTGACTACTATGAGAGGTTCAAAAACCTATTTTTGAAGAAATTCTACCCTTTGAGTCGGACCAATCAAATGAGGATCCGCATCACCAGTTTCTCTCAAATGCCCAATGAAGCACTCGAGGCTTGGGATAGGTTTAAAGACCTACTACAGAAATGTCCCTGCCATGACCTGGACAACAACATCCTAGTCCAGTCACTCTACTCTGACCTCAATTATGAGACTCAAGGATTAGTCAGCGCTGCCTGCCGAGGGAATTATACATCGCGTGGAGTTGAGACCGTCTGGAGAGTACTGGAGCAGATGGAAGAAACAAGCCGTTCTCAGATTGCCAGCAGAGCATACACCGATTCCCTGAACACCCTTCAAACCAAAGGCGGGAAGCAGACTGTCGCCGAAATAGCAGAAGATTTGATTCCAAACATGCACTTCATAGCTGATAAATTAACGATAGTGGATAAGAGAATGAGCGACGTCGACAATAGGATCTCCCAATTCCCAAAGCAGATGGAGGAGCTCACTACGAAGGTATCCAAGATGGGGATGCCTACTACACCTACGATCCCGGTCTACCATGTGCATCATGTCCAGGAGCAGCCAGGATCAGAACAACAACAACCATAGGCACAGGACCAATCCTATGCCCAAGCTTCCCAGCAGCCACTCCCACCGGCCGAGACAGTCAAAGAAGCCCCGCCTCCGACTTTCGAAATAAATGGCATTTGGTATACGCAAGACACTACCCGACAGGGTAATATGGGGGACCGTCAGCCTTATCAGCGTCCACCCACTTTCTATAATGTCGTATTTCCTCCACAGCACACTAAATCTTTCCAGCAGCAGCAGCCCTACAATCGGCAGAACCAACCTCAATAATACCGTCAGCAATCTCAAGCTCCCAGATAGTCAGCTCAATCGTCCAATCCTCCAGAAGAACGATCGACATCCAGAGACAAATGCTTGAAGAGTTTCGTCACTTCCGCAATGAGTTGCACGATCTACGGGTTGATGTCAATCGCTTGTCCCATTGGAAGGATGAGCAGACAGCCCCAGCCACAACCATTCCCGCCCAAGTTCAAGCTAACCCCAATAGCTTGAACAAATTTCAATCATCTCAACACAATAGCCATGTATACTATTCAGATTTTTCCACATCTGAACATGATATCTTTCATTTGACAAAATCAATGCCATGTCACTCAGGAGCAGAAGGACCGTGGTCGTACCTGACCGGGCAAGGGAATCTGACCATGAAGACTCGGAAGATCAACCGGAGGATGTTTCCGAGGAGGAAGAAGAAGGACGCCTGAAGATCCCAGCAGAAGATAAAGGGAAAGCATCTATGGAGTCTGAAGAGGACCTTGAACCTCTAGTTGCTGCAAAAATACCTTTGTCACCTTTTCAGCAACCTGATTTTGATTATTATGATTGTAATAAAAACTCCAAGTCTAATAAAGATGCTCTTATTTATAATTCTGGCACTCTATCTCCTGTCTCAAATGCTTCCATTCCTTTCCCCCATACCCTAAAGAAAGGAAACCAAAAGAAAAACATCAAATATGACCCAGTAATGGAAAAATTCTGCCAGCAAAACATCAAAGTCAAAGTACCCTTTGATCAGTACGTGGCCAGTAATCCAGCCTTTCAGAAATACTTGAAGGCAAAGTGCACTCCCACCAGGACACGTATAAAGAGAACAAGTCAATTTGTGGAGACTCATATCTTGACAGTTGCCACCACCAAATGTGTCAAAAACTAGCATCTGCCAAGAAAGAAAAGGGATCTGGGCGCCCATTATGTGGAGAGTCGCATTGGCGGCATAGCGTTCACACGTACACTTCTCGACAATGGATCTTCCATAAATCTTCTACCCTTAGCCTTATATTATAGATTGGAGTTAGGTCCTCTAAGAAATCATCATCTTTACTCCAGTTTGTCGATAACTCCACTAAAAGACCTAAGGGAGAAGTGAAGAATGTCATCATCATAATCGAGGGTACGGAATACAAAGTGGACTTCACTGTCCTTGATATGGAGACCCCGAACCATTGGAAGGAATCGCAAATCATTCTCGGAAGACCATTCTTAAGAACTGCTAAGGCTGTATTCGATTACGATTCTGACATTATGAAATTTCGTTCTTCAGGCGGAGAAGTAGACTTGGAGATGAAACAAACAAAGTGGCAAAGGCCAGACTCCGAATCCACCACAGAAGATGCCGAAACATCAGAATGTAATCTCCTCAGAACCACTGGGACGTGGGACCAACTACCAGACATATAGATAGAAAGCACATCCTCAGAAGAAGAAATAATACACAATGCAGTTTAAGAGATATCTAGACCCCCATATCATTACACTCTTGATGACACAGAAATCCTCTCGGATTTGTCAGTCCCATCACCTTTGGGACAATCAAGAAATATCGATGACGAGTCGGTCGCGGCTCTGGCCGAATTACCACTCTACTTTAGCGATCTGACTCACCTTTCTTCGAAATTGGTAGCCAGCATATCACACAGTGATTCACCGTCAACAGATACTGAGCCAGATGCAAAGGTCATTCAGTCAGATTTAATTGATGATTCAGAATTGCCAGAGCTGAAACTACTACCTCCCACGCTGAAGTATGCATTTCTCAATGGACCCAAAGAAACATTCCATGTGATCATTAGCTCATCCTTGACCCTAGATCAGGAGTCTAGACTACTCGAAGTCCTTGAGCGAAATCGAAAAGACATAGGTTGGACTGTGTCGGATCTCGTAGGAATAAACCCTGCTCTCTGCTCGCACCAAATTTATGTTGAGGATAATGCAAGGCCTTCTCGTGAATTTCAGAGAAGATTAAACCCCAATCTTCGGAAGTGGTGAAGAAAGAGATAGAGAAATGGTGCAAAGCAGGATTTATATACCCCATTTTTGACTCTAAGTGAGTGGCCCCCCTTCATGTCGTCCCGAAGAAGTCGGGAATCCAGATGGTCACCAACGAGGAGGGGGTAGAGATCGCGACCCGAGTACCCACGTCATGGCGCGTCTGTGTCGATTACCGGCGCCTGAATGCTGCGACCAAGAAAGATTACTTTCCACTACCATTCATTGATCAAATCTTAGAGAGACTTGCAGGGAAAGCATTCTTCTGTTTTCTTGATGGGTACTCCGGCTACAATCAAGTAGCTATCGCTCCCGAGGACCAGGAAAAGATCACGTTCATATGTCCCTTCGGTACCTACGCATTCAAGCGCATGCCATTCGGGCTTTGCAATGCCCCAGGCACATTTCAGTGGTGCATGATTGCCATATTTGCCGAAATGGTTGGTGATTTCCTGAAAGTCTTCATGGATGACTTCTCGGTTCATGGTGATTCATTTGATACATGTTTAGCGCACTTGGACCGAGTCCTCCAGAGATGCCGAGAGGTTAATTTGGTACTCTCGTGGGAGAAGAGTCACTCTATGGTGACTGAGGATATAGTGTTGGGGCACGTCATCTCCAAAAAGGGAATGGAGGTTGATCCTGTCAAGGTGGATGTGATCAAGAAACTTGAGCCACCAACCAATGTCAAGCCAGTGAGGTCGTTCTTAGGGCATGTTGGATTTTATCGAAGGTTTATCCCAGATTTTTCAAAAATCGCCCGCCCACTGACTGAGCTCTTAGGAAAAGACACCGAGTTTATTGTGAATCACAGATGTCTAGAGGCCTTCGAGCTCCTGAAAAAGAAAATATGTGAATCACCGATATTACAAGCTCCCGACTGGTCTCTTCCCTTCGAGATCATGACTGATGCATCGGATTTTGCTGTCGGAGCAGTACTCGGACAAAGAAGAGATGGAATTCCTTATGCGATTCACTACACGAGCAAAGTGTTGGATCCTGCACAGAGAAATTATACAGTGACTGAAAAGGAAATGCTCGTGGTTGTTTGGGCCCTTGAAAAATTCAGATCATACATATTGGGCTCCAAGGTGACAATTTTCACAGATCATACGGCAATTAGATATCTCATGGATAAGAAGGATGCCAAGGCACGACTTTTGAGATGGATCTTGTTAATCCAGGAGTTTAATTTGAAGATCAAGGATAAACCTGGAATAAAGAATGTTGTTGCTGATCACCTTTCCTGAATCGAGCAAAACGATCATCCTGACATCGGACCAATTAAGGAGACTTTTCCAGACGAATCGGTTTGCGTCATTGATTCAACCCCATGGTATTCCGACATAGTGAACTATCTTGTCTCCAAGAAGGTTCCCTTTGGTTGGACCAAAAGAATGATTGATCGATTAAAGTCAGATTCGAGAAAATACCATTGGGACGATCCTTTCCTTTTCTACGAAGGACCGGATTGTGTCTGGAGAAGATGTATTCCATAGGAGGAATATCAGAGTGTCCTCACACATTGTCATTCTCTCGAGGCTGGAGGACACCATTCGGGAAAGAGAACCGCGCACAAGGTACTCCAATGTGGATTTTACTGGCGGACCTTATTTCAGGATGCTAATGAATTTGTATGGTCATGCCCGATTTGTCAAAGAATGGGAGGGATTGTGGGATATAGAGATAAAATGCCCATGCAACCAATGATTTTCTGTGATGTTTTCGATGCATGGGGGATTGATTTTATGGGTCCCTTTCCCAACAGCAATGGATTTGAGTACATCTTATTAGCGGTTGACTATCTATCAAGATGGGTAGAGGCTATTCCAACCCGAACCGCAGATAGCAAAGTCGTCTGTAAGTTTATCAAAGATAATATCATTGCAAGGTTCGGGATACCAAAAGTTTTGATTTCTGATGGAGGTAGCCACTTCGTGAACAGAGAGATGAGATCTTTGACTAAGGAGTACAAATTTGAGCATAGAATAGCAAACCCATATCATCCACAATCTAATGGCATGGTAGAGGATTCTAATAGAGAGGTGAAGGGTATTCTTCAGAAATTGGTTCGTCCAGATAGGAAGAACTGGTCGAAACTATTGGACCAAGTTCTATGGGCCTATAGGACAGCTTATAAGACTCCACTCAGTACTTCACCTTTTAGGATGATCTATGGCAAGCCATGTCATCTACCTGCAGAATTGATTCACAAATCAGAATGGGCGATCAAAAAGTTGAATTGGAGTTGTCACCTTGGGAAACTATGTCGAGACTTAAATCTGAATGAGCTAATTGAAATCCGAAATTGGGTATGTGACAACAGTATAATTTATAAGGACAAGGTCAAGAGATGGCATGATAAACACATTCGAGATAAAACCTTTGTCCCTGGACAGAAAGTATGGTTGTTTAATGCTCGGTTGAAGATTTTTCATGGGAAACTAAAATCAAAATGGACGGGTCCCTACATTGTCATCGATGTGCATACCAATGGAAGCGTGGATATTGCCGAACTCAAAGATAATGCACAACCTTTCTCAGTAAATGGACAAATGCTGAAGCCATATATTGAATCACCCAAAGAGCAGACAGTTCAAGTTGAGGTCATCTATTTCACGCAGAGCGAGGACATTGAAGACTTATCTGATCATTCCCACCCTCCCTCCCGACCACATCGGTCTCCTTGTACAGCTTCTTCCTCTACTTAGGCCAAGGCCTAAGTATAAGGGGGGACCGATGCCATCTGTATATATCATTTCCCCGGATCACACTCTTTCTCACGATCGCTCCACTTCCACCCTTCGTCTATATTTAGGCTGACCAGAGCCTAAGTATAGGGGGAACTGTCATCCATCTGAATATACTCTCCTCATTCACATATCCCTACCGCTTCATTTTTTCTTTTCATTTTCTTAACTCTCTTAAGCTTAGCCTGAGCTATGTCTTCTTTACGCTTCTTGTGCTCTGAGGACATAGCACTCGCTAAGTATAGGGGGTATGTATTTATACTTTGTATATATTTTACCCATATCTCGTACTTTCACGTAAGTCTATATGTATTTACGGGGTGGGTAACTAACTTGAAAAAAAAACAAAAAAAGTTTTGCTACTAACACTAACCTTGCCCAAAAATTTTGAAAAAAAAATAGCTTCTTATTTCATTTTTGCATCAAAAAAAATCAAAAATCAAAAAACCACAAAAAAAATTGTGTCTGCACTTCACACACCTGCACTTCATCCAGCATCTCATGAATTTACATCTGTGAAAAGTCATTGGGTTCTGAACCGAGTTATAAGTAGAAACCGAGAGTGGTCTGGACTTGACCTTAATCCACCTAATGTTCAGAGGAACTTCACCGAGAAATAGGATTTTAAGAGCTTCAGGTCTTTTGACTTAATTCTTTAAGTTCCACATGACAATGTGCAGCATTTGACTCTTAGTGTCTAACCTGGTCTCTTCATTCTGGGTAAAACTCTGGAATAGGGAATTAATTTGTACTCTCGCACTATGCACTTAGCTCAACTCAGACGGGATGTTGGAAGAATGTGTGAGTCTCTTTTTTGGTAGTGTGGAAATCTAAAGACCGGAGTACGGGTTGAAATAAAGCTTCGAAAAAGGGATGGACGGCTGGGCACAATTTTTTCTAAGACCCCAAAAAATGTACGGAACAAAAAGATTCTATATCGTAGGGGCACAACAAGATCCAAGCAGAACCACCAAACATTCCAAATACAAAGAAGCAACTACCAAATAAAATCCGACCAAAAAGGTCCAAGCTTCAAGAAACCTGCAGATCTTGGTGGAGACTCGGCTACACTGGCCATCTTCACAAGGAGAGGTGACTACACTGTCCACCCTCCAGTTCTTTTCCCCTTCTTCTAACTTCTCCCTCATTCGATTGTGAACACAGTGCGACAGACCTTAGAAGGAAATACCCGACTCCCCGAGGATGAGTTACTGGAGAGGAGAGGAGCATGGTAGTCCGGCATTCTGGATGGGAAGAGCTAAAACCCTTCACACACATGAGTCGGTTATTCAATGTTCATAGAGTATACTTCGGGAAGAGGATTGATCTAAGATGACTTCTGAGCCAAAACTGTGACAATGATGTGTAGAACTTGAGGGTTGTTGATTTTAAAATTCTAAGTCTAACAGAAGTTCCGCCACACTATTAATCCAAAGGTCGAGTCTAGCTTCATTTTCACCTTCAGCTCATGGTCTTGGTATGGAACTCAATCTCATTTCACCTCATGGCATTTCTTTTTGATGCTCAGGGACGAGCATGGTTTAAGTATAGGGGGATGATGAATCTCAGATTCATCACTCTAACTCTCATTCATTAAGCTCAATTCCCTCAAAGTCATCAACATTTATGCATGTATTATGCATAATTAGCATTCATGTATATTTTCATAAGAATTGCATTTTATCCATCACTTGTGCACAAATAAGAAGCCAAAAATCCAAGCCAAAGTTGACCTGTAAATAGCCTAATTTCCCAGATTTTTAACTCCTCCATGCTAACTTCAAATTGACACAAAACTACCTCTACTATGTACATATCACTAACAAGAATAAATAAAAAATACAAAAAATTACTAACACAAATAAGTGGACCAAAAACCCAAACCCTAGTTTTAGGATTTTTCGGACTAAAAGCCCCATATCTTCCCCATCCAGTGTCCGATTGGATCTTACTCACCTTTGAACTAATGCTTATTCAATTACATTCAAAACAAGACCGAGTTCAAGAGAATCGGAGCTCGTATGTGAAAGTTGGATTTTGGGCCTCTTTTGTACATTATATATTTTAGCGGTTTTCTGACCTATATTTTATGTATATATTCTCTTTGTTTATAAAAATCCAAAAAAAATAGATTTAGATGTCTTTTATTTATCTTTGATTTCTCTATATTTTTTCTGATTTTTTTATCTTGTTTAAAAATGATAAAAAAAATAGAAAAGCCAAAAATCTAGGTATTCTATGTACATGGGATACCCCAAAAATTCACTTTCTACATTTGACCGATTTTAGCTTTGATGTCTTCATGAAAGCTATAGATCTCATCAAGACGAGCATTTTTTTGTGAAGGAACTTTTTCGATCCGAGGTCATTTGCTATTTCTTTTTGATTTTACAAAAGATTTTATTTTCGAATTTTGTGGTGCTGACACGTGGCAGCACCTGGTGCTGCCATGTGTCAGCGGTTTTTGGGGTTTTTATTACTCGTTTTTATTTAAAAAATATAAAAAAGCCAACGCACGTGCGAGGCACGTGCCCCCAGGCACACGCGCCGCACGTGCGCACCCCTTCTCAGACCCCACGTGTCACCTCACTGGCCGTCCGATCTCGGTCGATTGGACGGTCGTCCACCCGTCATCTTCCCCAATGTCCCCCAACTCCCCCCCCCCCCTTCACAACCGACCGTCGTTGACCTCCGTCCCCGCCGTTCTCGCCAACTACCCCCGTGATATCCTCAACGGCCAACTGCCCCGCGACTTCGCCGCACTCCTCGCGCAACCACCTCCGCTAGTCTCGCACACCCCCTCACCAGCCCCACCTCTCGCAGCCCTATTTAAGGACATCGCCGACCTCCTCTTCAAGCTATCCACCGCTGGGTGCTTCAACGAAGGTGACAGCTCCGCCGAGGCCTCGCCGGCGAGATCCGAGGGCGCTCAACGCCCCTCGTTGCGACTGCGACCTTCTCGCCTTGCTGCTCCAGCTCTGAAGCTTCGTCGAGCTTACGTTCATCTTCTCCAACCTTCTTCGACTACGCCGCATCCAGCCACTTCTTCGACCTCGCGTTCATCAACGACTCGCCACCGACGCCCCTCGGTCGTTTGTCGGCCATCGCTGCTCCATTGACCTTCACCGGCCACGCTTCATCAACGACCACCACTACGCCCAGTTCATCTTCATCGACTCCAACTACTCCGACAACGCCGTTCAAACTCCAGCTACTTCAGCCGCCTCCACCGACGTCACCTCAACTCCATAGCCAGGGGCGTCCACCAGCCACCTCACCTCCAACGCCGCCTTGGCTGCTAGCCACAGCCCACCGGACGTCAGCCATCACCGCCAGAGGTCCTCCGTCGCGACATCCTCCGCCTACACCCCGTCGCTAGCCACCGGGCGAGGACCCGAGACCCCCGCACGTGCTTCGCACGTGGGCGGGGGGACGTCATTGGCCAACGTCACCCCCCAGGTCACGTGCATCGCACGTGACCGCTGGGAAAGTTACGCACAGGCCCCTGGAGCTCCACTATATTGCACGGATACCCCCACCATCCAAAGGCACGTGCATAGCACGTGCCAACTGGAGCTTTTGCAAAAATACCCCCACGAGTATAGGTAATTACGACTAGGCCCCCCACTGCATATTTCTTTATTTATTTTATTTATTATATTTGCATCTGTACCCATGTGTTCTCCGTTACTTTTAGACCTCTACTTCACATCAGCTTATTTATTTAAAAAAAGCATTGTGTTCTCCATGTAATTCTCTACATTCTGACATACTGAGGGTATTTTTTATCACTGGTTGATTAATAATTAATTGTTTGGTGGAAATTAGCATATTTTGCCCAATTTGCTCTCTAAAATTCATATTTGATTAATCATTGCTCTAAAAATCCCAAAAAAAATCAGATATTGTCGAAATTATTGTGCTTGACATTGTGCCCAAAAAGATTTTCATTTGCATGCATAATTTGCTCTGTAAAAATCATTTTGCATATTTCATTGTTTAATTTTTAATAGGTATTAAACTCCACATTTTCGAGGTTTAAGATTTTTCTGAGATCTACCACCTAGTGATAGATCATAGATAATTGTGATCCTCGAAAATAAGTAGGTTTAGTATTTATTATAATTAAATATTGAAATTCATTTTGTTTGCATTTAAAAATCCATAAAAAATTCATATTGTATCCAAAATTCAAAAAAATTACATTGCATTTATTTCATCATATTCTACATTGTGGCCAAATTTCATATTTTTCAGACATCGTTTGATTGAAATTTATATTTTAGTCCCTAAAATAGGTCGAATTTACATTTTGCATCCCTTATTGCATTGAAAAATTCCAAAAATAAACCGCATCGAAAACCGTGCACGAATCTTGATAGACATGAATCTAGGTTGTTCCTTTGCCTCCTTGTAATCGACCTTGGGACTTGCCCAAGTAAAATAAACATAAAACCACTTGAATGAAATTGATTAAAAATTTGTGGTTATTTCTTGACCGTTTCCGATCGCCGCCTACAACGAATGACACATTTTTATTTTCATGAACAAGATAAAAACAACTCCTTAACATCGCGCGTTTCAGAATCGTCACTCTCTTATTTCGATTTTGATGAGATCTCATATCTCATCAAGTATTCCACATATGCAACAACTATTATTGCCTAAATTCTCACAGAAATAATTCCAATTTATTTTGTGACAATTTCAATCATGCCATTGACAATTATAAATATTATTCAACCATCCAATATAAAATGTAAATTACAATTACAATTATTTGTGCATTGTGAATCCAGTTCGCATTAATATTTAATTTGTAAATCCTATTTACAATTAAATCTCTTCATTATATATAAATTATATTGATAATATTTATGATAATTGTGGATAGTGATATCCACATTAGTCATCTCTTTGATAATTAAATTATATTTAATTATCTTAGATAACTCTTCTCATGTGTACAAATAATATGAATTATATTCACATTATTTATGACAGTTAAATCGTATTTAATTATCGAATTTTCAATTCTTGGATGCATTGTCAACAATAGAATTATTCTTGAACTCTTTCAAGAATAATGCGCCTTCTCCGTGGATACTTAGAGATGAGAAAATGGCGATTGTGCATTCCATGTATAGTGACTTGGCTATTGAGACCTTATCTCATATCCATATCTAGGTGACCTCTCAAAGATGTTTGATTAAATCGAACCGTAAATATATATTCTCATTGCATATGAATCACATTCAGATCAATGTACAACATTTAGACTAAGATCATATCTCTAATTTTGTGAGAGGATTCAACAAATCCAATCATGTTTCATCACTCCCTCGGAATGGAAGTGTCATGGTTATAGAATCATTTATGATCACATCACCCTTGAGTATGTCTAATACCCGTACATCCTGCATACTGGAATACCTAGAATAAACTCGAAGTTTTAGATCATATTTAAACTGTCTCTTTCAAGGTTTTATCATAAGTTTCTCATTCGGTCATTGAGAGTTGGTATGGATCATATGCTTTCCAAAATCATATATCATACATACATATTCTTGTCATGCTTTAAAAGCAAGACGACCATGCATGGAATTTGATCGGTCCCATTACCTCATGAGTGAGCTCATGTCTTTCGATCCAGCCGTTAACATGTATGAACCCTTGGAGAGATCGTATTACTCATATGCCCTTGTATGCACACCACTACACTAGCTTGCCTCTGTATAGACCTTGACTAGGTCATCAACCTAATTGTCTGCCTGATGCACATACTTAGATACATAATAATAAATATGTCTCCGATTAGAGGATATGTGCCTATATCGTGACAGCATACGACATAGGTCTTGGCTATCTCGGTCTTTTTAAGTCAACTCTTTGACCTAACTTACTTGACACATCTGAATCTCTATGTCTATGCAGAGGACCTGCATCAAGAGGTCGATCAGATATCAGCCTTTAGAGAAGGATTGCCATCTCCTTCTCAGGCTGGAGATTATTTCTTAACAATCATTAAACAATGCTTGATGAGTCCTCAATCTTACTATTTAGATATCATCCAAGCACCAACCTCTATGTTTCGATCATTGAATCAACAATCGTAAGATTATTAAGATGACCATAGTATATAACCCTAATTATACTAAGGGGCCTTATAAGTGCATCCATTCTATGCGTAGACATAGCAAACTATGAAAGTTTTGATATAATTTTATCCATGTTAAATGCTAATAGGCTTAAAATCACGTGGAAAATCAATGCATAAATATTAAAAATTAAGAAAGGTTCGATGTAATATTATCCCTCATGCATATAAAAGCTTCTGATTTATTAGGATAATCTAAAATTGTTTGACTTTTGGCATAACATCTTATAATCTTAGTTTGAATTTTCTTTCAGTGATATTAATATTCACATTCCTTATAATATTGAATGAAGTTGTATGCAGTTGTAGAAACCACTTCTCGAGTTATTCTTATTTGAAATTCACTGTCCACATGTGATAAGATATTTTAAAATTGGACTTATGTTGTAATTAATATTGGCAAATAAATGTTTCATTATAAGATATACGAGGGTTCTAGATATAGAACGATATTTTGCTTAGATTTAAAAAAAACTAATAGAAAAATCAGATTTCAGTCTATAAATAAAATCTCAGATAATTTTAGAGTGTGTTCTATCTGATATTAGATATTAGGTCATTGATGCATCATTTGCCAATGCACGGATTAGAGGTTAGTTGAGCCATAAAAGGTTATTTCTTTAATTTTTTGCAAAAAAAATTAATAGAAAAATTACAGTCTAGTATAAATAAAATTTCAATGATTATTTATGAGGGATGTCTACATTGAACAAATGCCCTAATTCTTGAGCGTATAATTAACCTTAATTTAGATGATGGTATGCACTTATGAAAATCTAGAAAAATTACATGCATTTCTCTAAACATCTAATATTGCATTAAAATTCTCTTATATTTGCATATTGCACATATATCATATAGATATTACTTTATCTACTTACATGTCCCTCTTCTATTTTAAAGGACGGGTAAAAGCACCTTATTTATGATTAAATAAACAATAATATCTTTATTTATTGAGGAAAGGGTTCTACATCATGATGTAAGTAACTTACCTACATCATGCTTATTTTTTCCCAAAATTTTTATTTTTTTGAAAAATACTTCCGTGGATTTTCATAATTATACCCTTCTAATATGTCATTCAAATTTCGTCAGAAACATCGACTCCTATACCCTCCATCCGGAACAGGTAAATTACAGCAAATCGAAGACCGTTAAAATTACATGTTCTGGATGGAGGGCATATGAGTCTCTGTTTCTGAGAAATTTGAATGGCATATTAGAGGGATATAGTTTGAAAATCCACAGAAGCATTTTTCAAAAAAATAGAAAAAAATAAGCATGATGTAAGTAAGTTACCTACATCATGAAGTAGAATCCCTTTCCTCTTATTTATTTTATGGAAAGAGAAATAAATAGGATATTAATATCGCTATTTGGAGTAAATCCATATTTTGTATCACGATGCATATAATCACGAATAAATAAAAATATATATTAATATATCCGAATGTAATCCTGAATAAATAAATATAATGGTCATGAAATGAATAGGCTTAAGGGCAAATCCGTTCTTTTAGAAAATAGACTGTATTAGGATGAGTGAACAGTCAAATATTTTAGCAATTCCTCATGGGAGGACAAAACAATATAATCTTGAATTAGAGTTTTTGATCCTCTTTTATCTTTCGTAGTGATAATAGATCGGGATTTGCAACGCTAACTTGGTATATTTACTCTATGTCTATGGTTAACTAATTGCTAGGCTCCAGCAATGGTCGAAGAATCTCTATTTGATGGGACTTTTTTTCCATATCTATGAATTCCATTAGACTCAGAAATGAGACATTGGAGTAATCTATTTGGTCATTCAAAATCAATAGGTTTATTGTTTCGCTCCTACGTCTTCTACAAGAGAAAAGGATTAAGAGAGTACCTGATATGAGTATGCTGCAAACATTACTTTTGGTATACCATTCATCAAATAAATTCAAGCTAGATTTATAATTTATTTGTAATATTTATATCAAATGTATAATATTTTTATCCATGTCTATTTTGATGGCACGGTAACATAAAATTTTGGATCTGGATCAGTATGCATGTTTATATTTTAAAATGAATGTTTGGATTTCATATAACTTATATAAGAAAAATATTTTTATGCAAATGTAAAGTAATAAATCTTGCACTCTTTAGTAGATTGAAACGTGTGATTAGCGATTCATGTTAAATGGCATTGGTGACTTCTATCTTTTCCTTACGTTGGAGATAGTCATGAATTCGATTTGTTAGACTAATAGACTTATGAACACACCATTTGAAATGTCTATAAATATACTATAGCTGAGTTTTTTCTAAGCTATGTGACAAGTGGAGAGCTTTATGGACATTTCTTTTTCCCTCCTTTATCATTCAATTCATGGACACGTGGACAATCTCTTTCCTTTTTTATCTCCTCTCCCCACCATTCTTTTATCCCCCAACGTTTCATATCTCTTTCTCTCTCTCTCTACACAACGTGGACATCATCTCTCCCTTTTGTATCTCCTTTCTCCGTCACGCATTGGTAAGGTTATTATTTTGGAGACCAGGGTTCGAATCTTATCTCCATCAATTTTACTTTCTTTTATATGGTTAATCCAATCACTTCTAAAGTATTAAAATAATTTGATATAAAATTGTATCGAGTCAAGGGACGGAACTAGTATATATTATGCCCCCCATGATTATTATATGTCACTTATACAATGTATTAAGTTTTTAACATGACTCCTCCTTCACCGTATTATAATTAATGTTGTTAGAGAAATATTGTGAATCATTAAATGGTTAAGTGGTAGAGTGGTAAGGTTATAATTTTGAAGATGAGGGTTCGAATCTTATTTCCATCAATTTTACTTTCTTTTATATGATTTATCCAATCACTTCCAAAGTATTAAAATAATTTGATATAAAACTGTATTGGAGTTTATTTATCTCTCCCATTATTTTTAGTACTCTTTATAAATAAAATAAATTTTATTGTTTCCTTTTAACCATGAACCTTTTTTTCTCAAAAATTCACTTGATAATTTAGCCTTTCTAGGATGGATTCGGAGAGGCTTAAATTAGTATATTTATCCAATTTTAAAATTTCCACGGAAAATACCAATCTATTTGAAATTCTAACATTAATAATAGATTTAAATTCTACGTTTATCAAGATTGAAAGAGGTTCATTTTAAAAATATTAATTCTATTTAAAAATATCGTTCAAAAATATATAGACTTTTCTATTTTTGAGCATACATAATAATTGTATACTCGGCCTCTCCTTCGCTGAAATTCCCGGTTCCGCCTCTGATCAATGCCATCACCTATATATAGCATTTCATAATACACATACACAAAGAAACTCCCTATAATTAATACTCATGGAGATACCTCTTAGATTAATATTTGTATATAATATTTTTTTCAGTTTTATATCTTTATCTATATTTATTGCATGAAATGCATAATTGTAAAATGAAACAAAATACATGCAAGACAATACATATTTGTGTATAATATTTATTGAGTATTGTATAGTTATATATATTTATTGCACAAAATTATATTTGTAAAATGATACTCAATACAAGAAATTAATTAATTTGTCAATATTTCACTAAATACTTTATTTTAAATATGTAAGAAATTATAGAAACAACCTTGTAATTCAACATATTTTTATGAATATTTCATTAAACATAATCTAATTATTAAATCAGTGCATCTGTTAAAAAGTAATGATTTTTTTACTTTTTATTTAAATATAATGAAAAAGAATAATAAATTTTCCATATATTTTGCATTTAATCGGATGTTTTTATTTTTTTTCTAAAATGATGCATGCTTTCATTCAAGAAGATTTCAAGGAATCGTATTACATATGTGCCATTTTAAAAAATGTGTTAATAACAACATATAACTAAAATTGACGTATGCAAATGCAAATTAAAATTCCATGTATTCAAATCAATGTTAAAATAAAGTCTGATCTTCCCTTCTTTCCCTCTCCACCAGACATGTGGCACCCTGTGCATTCTCTCCTCTCCCAAGT
Organism: Ottelia alismoides; assembly: GCA_037367405.1. NCBI lineage: Eukaryota > Viridiplantae > Streptophyta > Magnoliopsida > Alismatales > Hydrocharitaceae > Ottelia > Ottelia alismoides. Next base: position 48,132 of record JAZKJV010000697.1, read on the forward strand.
GCTCTCTTCCCCCAATTATCTCTCTAAAAAAATCCACTGACTAGGCTCTCCACTTTCTCTCTCTTTCTCTCTCTCTCTCATTCTCTTCATATTCAAATTCAAAATCTATAGATATATCTAAAGTTGGATTCTGCAATTTTCTTCCTTGTAGTGACACGTGGACACCCTCATTGCCTTCCTTTACCTTGCTTTGTGTTTGCTTCCTCCCTTTGTCGAGCTTTGTCTTATCTGAAGCTTGATTCTGCAATCTCCCTTCTTTTCCTCTCCACAAGACACGTGGTATTTTGTGTGCTCTCTCCACTACTAAGTGCTCTCTTTCCTCGATTATTTCTCTCTTAGAAAAATTCCACTTCTCTCTCTCTCAACAAGGCTTTCCATTCTTACTCTCTAATGAAAACCCCTCACTCTTTCCCCATTCTCTCTCTCCTCTAAATTTTATATTGTTAATTACACATAACCTGTTTTTAGTAAACTTTGTAATATTTTCTTCCCCTCCCTCTTTATTTTATCAATTCTATTCATATAATATGTTATTTTTAATATATTTATTACAATGTTCAGATCGTAATGATGTAGCTATTGCAATAAAAAATACAAATAGTTACAGAATTCATAAAAATAAATTCTATTTACTGTAAATATTTGAACAACTTTCCAACTAGAGTAAATGTTTGGAAATGTTTGAGTAGAAAAAGATTGACCAATATAAACATCAAAACATCTAGATCTATAAGTAATAAGAATTCTATATTTTTATGAATTGTTAGAGCGTATTATAATTAATTTTTATAATAAGTACATACATGTAACTTAAATATTGTTTAATTTGCATAATATATCATATATAGTAAGAAAATTGTATATTATCATCCTATTATGTGTTCACGAAATATTTACGTAGAAGAACATTCATGCAGAGCAAATGTACATAAAAATATAAAGGCTAACTTACTAATAAAAAGTAAAAATATATATGTAATCTTTACATGCCATGCATACCCCTCTTATCTCGAGACCTCTCTCAGTCTTTTTAAATGTTCTCTTCTCTTGCCTACTCTCTCTCTCTCTCTCCATTTTTTATATTTAAAATTTTTGAAATATTTTTACTACATTTTTATAGTTATATAAGCATCATTTAAAAGAAATAATGTCTAATAAAATTTCCATCAATATGCAAGATATTTGATGCAAACAATTGAACGATAATTAAATTTATAAGTTTAGATTTCATAATATATTTTATTTTTTAATAGATTTATATGGATGGTAAAAATAAATTCATGAAATCATGGTATATAATTTTTTTAAGTTGTTTTCCTATTTCTTCCTCTTAAATTATGTTTATATTGCAACATTTGCTTTCATTTTATTTTTTTAGGCGTATAACTTTCAAAAAAATCAAAGATGTGTAATGTCTCAGAATAATAGATTACAAAATCATATTTTAAGACAAAATGTATATCAATATATATTAATTTTCATATCTAAGATAGATCCAACTTATAGTTGTATTTTGTTTTTGTAAAGTTAAGAGAATATGAGGTTGAAGATTTTTAAAGGAAATTATCTTATGAAAGAATATAATAAAAATAATAAATATATATTTTAAATTTTATTGAGATACACCTACTTTACATAATTGACTACGCTTACAAAGACATTCCGTCCAACTATATGTAATGGTAAAAGATGAAATTTGTACGTTCTTTCTCATTATAATTTATATACATATTTGTTAGATTAATTTAAAATTCTACTTTAAGGCTAATATATATTAATAGTCATATACCTAATGCGCATTTTATAAATACAACATGAATTATCTACTCACACGTCTATTCTAAAAAAATAAAATTTAATATTTTTGTCTTACTTATATGTTTTATAATATTGTATCATGCATAGCCCGCCGCGAAGCGCGGGCATGCACTCTAGTAATATATAAATAAACAACTTTACACTGGAAAGAGTATGTAGTGACATTAATTTTAAACTCCCTCGCTCTAGAATCCATCACTAAATATATAACAACGCATATAATTATCTTTGTAAAATCATGATTTGTGCTTGATATCAGTGGCAGACCCAAGATTACAGACTAGGCATGGTACAAAGACAAATAATAAATAAATAATATTGCAAGAAAAATAAATCAGTATAAATATACACGTGCATAGAACATATAAAGATGTGTTTTGCAAATAAAAATTTAGGGTTTTTATCAGTTGCACCTTTTGAGATATTGCAATATCGGTTATACCTCGTACTTTTTTGGAATATCAATTGTGACCCTATCTTCTTACAAAATTCATAGTTATGTCCTTCTGTTAAGGTAAAGTAGGTGCATAACTAATATTACAAAAGGGCATAACTGTGAATTTTACAAGAAGATATGACATAACTGGTATTTCAAAAAAGTGAGGGCATAACTGATATTGCAATATCTCAGAAAGGAACAATAGATAAAATCTAGAAATTTATGGTAGTGATGGGAGATAGGAGATAAGATGTCTGATACTTAATCTCTTTTTTGACGTCCCGAGGGTCTATACTCATCAAATACACATCTACAACATATGATTCCACGTTCGAAGTACTAAGCTATGACAAACATGCAGGAGAATAGTAAAGAAAGAAGAATCGTATTTTTTCCATTCTATTTTCATTTTTCATTCATAACATCATGTCCACAAAAAACTTGTACAATATTGTATAAGTAAAGCATCATGGATACATCACCATGCAATTATAGGCACATGCATACATCACCATCATGTCTCTCAAATTGTAAGTATAAGTACAAAAACACAAAAGAGCATGAACCTATTATACCACAAAAGAGAGCTGCAACAAAGTCAAACACTTGCCGCCTATCGCTGCGGTTGCTGCTCCTACAAACCTGTCGAATTCGCGCAAATAGATTTATGAGCAAAGCGCCCAGAAAGGATATAAAATAACTAGAAAGGTAAAGAGGAAGTGTACAAGAAACAGTTGTGAAAACCCATAAATGTAACAACTTCATCGTTACTAACATCAACTAAAAAAGGTTACCTCGCAAAGAACAACCATCCCACTTGAAGCGACTTCTAACAACTCGACTTATAGATTAAATCCAAATATGCGTATGTAATGTACACAAATTTTAAACTATGAAAGAGTAGGATCACAATAGAAGTACAACCCAAGATTCATGGATAGTCTGTGGTCTTGGTTCGGGTGGGACCTCACACTATGACTCTAAAGCTAAAAGAAGGGCTTAGGATTAGGGTGCCTCCGTAGGCATGCAGTGGGATACAATGCATCTTAACTAAGTTCCCAACACGTCCACTAGCTTCACTTAACCAACTGAAGTTCCGATTCTCAACTCAAATTTCAACTCATGAATCATTGCGAGCCACCCAAATCCGTGTTCCATCAATGGAGTTCACAACAAAAGGGCACGATCTGATTCAATACATTTGATCTTGGATAATCGTTACTAATCACGTAGTTTTACGGCTTTTTATTTAATAATCTTGGTGTCTTTCCTCACCGGGGTGAATTCGAGTACTTATACGCGGGGCCAACACTTATAAGTACCTAGAAGCCACGTCGGTAAGAAAAGGTGAGCTTGGACTGTAGTTTAATGCTGCTTACGACCACCACTTACACCCCCTGTTAGTAACACACATTTTCAAGAGGAGCCACATAGCGCCCGTAGGTCATTGCCAGATGGATAACACACATAACACATCGCGTAACACAAAACATAAGGTCACAAAGCCACTCGACATGGTGGAAAAGTCTCTAAGACATCAAGAGGAGCACTAAGCAGTGCACACAACACATGGTAAGCTAAAGCAACATTAATCCCTCGACTGGGTTATTACGACTATCCAACTCTTTATCCGAGTTTCCAAGAAGGTATACTTCTCCTTAGTGGATTATTTATCTTACCATTAAGTTTAATACTCTAATTAAAATCATATAAGATCACTAGAGACTAAGCCGACATGGATCAAATAAATGTATCCTCGTGACTATTTGTGATTTCCATATCATGTGCATATAGTTTAAACCAATAAAACAACATAACTCACATTGATACTACACCACATTCAAATATTAGTAATAATTAACGATAATAAGATGATCTCTCAATATCCAACTTATCGCCAACCATCACTAGAAAATTACCCTGAGATAATCCTGTAACATACCTTAGAGATCGATCCCTCTAGCGGATTACTATACTGATAATTTACAGGCAGAGGAGGCATTAAGTGATTCAAACTTGCATTGCTACAAAGGTCATTAACTATGAGCGCGAGTGAGTTGGTCTTACAATTTTCACCTCTAAAAGCAATGTTTTAATTAACAACTGGTTCAAATGAAGATATAGAAACTATCAAACAATATAATCTCATTAGTATAATTACCTAGTCAAGATCTTTTACCTTTTTCTTATGCCCCTTTATAACCATCCTTAACAATCATTTTACTGTAAACTCAAGATTTCTTCTTGCATACACACAAAAAATTGGGTTACTTTCTCCGCTTCGAAGGACAGATGATATATGATCATTTTACGAGACTACTACATTTGCAGGAATTCTTGACAACCAGTGGATGCTTGGATAAGGATGAGGTGATGAAGTTGCATCAAACATTGGCAATCGGTTCTTGATTATATAAAGGCCAAGTTGTAAGGATACATTAACTATGAAATTGAATACTGGTTGGGACCATTCTCGAAAGGAAAGACTTCCTTTTATTAGGCAGACTCGAGCCTGAAGAGCATGAATATTTAACATTAAGAATGGGCTCTTGATGTGGCTTCAGATGATGAATGACACAGAAAGATGGTATGTCTCATATAGACAACCCCCTGAGTGCTTAATCCCCACATGGCTTGGCTACTATGTTTTGGTTTTCATATGTATCCGTACACTAATAGCCTACTGCTTTGTTGTAACAATAACAAAAGCTGAACTCATCCAATGGCTCATCTCCTCTACACCATATTTGAAGAAGGTAAAAACTAATGAAGAGCAATCATTCTATGGTCTTTCATTAATCCATAATGTTTCTTTTAGCTCTATAATCTATTGATGAGAAATTTCTAGGTCCCAGTGCAAAATTTTCCAACAAAATTTCCAGGTTTCGATATTAAAATTTTCAATTAAAAGAAGTCCCAGATCCGAATACTAGATTTGTCAACTCAAAACTGTTCCAGATCCAAATACTACATTTGCCAACAAAAAAACGAATATAGTGCTTATAGTCTATCATTTTTTCAAAAGGCGATGTTGATTTCTGTGAACTGTTGGAGGTTACAATCTCAGTTATAAACCTTCCAGAACAACAGATTTCCAAGATTGACAAAACGGGTAGTTCCAAGACTAGAGGAAATTTGTATCATAGTTGACCAGCCCAAAATTTTTATCTAATCCAAACTAGACTTAATAAGCCACATCAATTAGTGTGCACATCTAACCTTTTACCATAAATATAAGAAAAGACCAATCCAATGTTCGTGCTATGTGTAGTGATTGCTTGATCAATTGTTGATGCTATGACCAGCTCAAATGGCATGTCTGCAGTTTCTCAGATCTGAATAAGAAACATATATTCCATCTGCATAAACAAAAGACTTTTTGGGTATTGTCATACATATCAACACACATAACCGAGGTTGTAGTGAGGGATCTGTGGGAAGAGGTGATTGAAGGATATGGTTAGATCCTCAAGCGCATCACGGAAGCGTGAGCGTCGTATCGAATACGACAAGGAGCGACTAGTCGCACTAGTTGCTCGATGCAGCGGAATTTAAAATATTTTCTTACGACGAAACCACATGATCCAAGAACACTTCTCGGATCGTTTCGTCTAAACCACAAAGAAGTAATTAGGATTACCTCTTGAAGCGTGGTTGCGATCAAGTCTCTAAACGAAGAGACCTCCTGTCTCAAGTCCGATCCGACGGAGGAGACGCTTGCGAGCGCGGGGATGAACCGCGTGCTTCTCGCAATCCATGTTGATGATCCAAGTGGCGGATCTCCTGATCTCGACACACGAGATCCGACGTCTTCTTCACGAGCGAGGCGCACCGAAGGAGATGGAGATCCACGAGCAGACGAACAGGCAGCATAACGACGATGCCACGGCAACGGAGAACCTCTCCATGGCATCCATGGTGGACAGCCATGAGAGGGAGAGAGAGGGCTGACGTCTCTTGAGAGAAAGAGAGAGAGATGCTTCTCAAGCATTATGTGTAAAGAAGAGCAATGGGGTGCCTCTCCTTTTATAGTGTTTTGGGATCCATGGATCTCAATCCATGGGACAACACAAATCCAATGGATCTCACTGATTGTGTTTCTTTTAATGGCTAAGATTTGTGTTGGTAAAATCAACAACAATTAATTTAATTTAAATTAAATATATGTTGATAAATCAACACAATTTAATCAAAAAATTAAATCATCAATACATGGAGATAATGGAAGAGAGAAAAGGCTCCTTCCATGTGGAGAGGGGGCGGCCTCCCTTTCCTAATGGGAGTGGTGGCCATCCACCCTCCTCCATTAGGAAGGTGGCTATTTTATCTCTTATGCAATCTCCATTATTTGCAACAACTTTTGTTGCAAATTATTCTACAAAAATAATTCACAATTATTTTGTAGACATTGCAATCTTACCATTGAAAAAATTGTGAATCATATTCACAACCCAAAACAACATATAATTTACATTGTCAATTAATTACACAATGTGTATCCAATACACATAATAATTAATCAACACATATAAATTATAATTAGCTCTCTCTCTCTAATACATTATAAATCATATTTATAATATATTATGAATACTTGGATATTACTATCCACATTATTCTTATCCATAATAATTAAATCACATTTAATTATATTGGATAACTTATTCTCATGTGCTCAAATAATATGAATCACATTCACATTATTTACATCTTTGATAATCAAATCACATTTAATTATCTAAGATAACTCTCCTTATAATATGAATCAAATTCATATTATTCATGATAATTAAATCACATTTAATTATCCATTTTCTCAATGCTCGGATACATATATCAACAATAGAATTATCCATGAACTCTTTCAAGGATAATGTGCTTTCTCCGCGAATACTTGAAGATAAGGACAGGGCGATTGTATTGTTCCACGTATAGTGACTTGGATATTGAGATCACATCTTAAATCCAGATCTCGGGCCTCCCATAGATGCTTGATTAAATCAAGACCGTAAATCTAATCTTCTCATTGGATCTGAATCACATTCAGATCAATGTCCAATATTTGGACTAAGATTAGGTTACTTCTCTACTGAGAGGAGTCACTAAAATCCAGACCCGTTTCATCACTCCCTAGGAATGGAAGCGTCATGGTTATACAATCGTTTATGATCACATCACCCCCAGGCATTCCAATACCTGTACATCCTGCATACTGGAAGACTCAGAATAAACCCGAACTATTAGATCAACTTTACACTGTCTACTTCAGGGTTCTATCAGTAAGTTTCTCATTCGATCATTGGGAGTTGGTATCGATCATATACTTTCCAAAAGCATATATCATACCTAGGTCTTGAGCATATACTTTCCAAAAGTATATATCAAACCTACAAATTCAGTCAAGCTTTCAAAGCGAGACGACCATGCGCATGGAATTTGATTCTTCCCAATATCTCATGAGTGAGCTCATGTCTTCTGGTTCAGTAACTGAACCTGTATGATCCCTTTGAGAGAGAGTATTACTCATATGCCCTTATATGCACACCAGCGCGCCGGTGTATAGACCTTGTTTAGGTCATCAACCTATTGGTCTGCCAAATGTACATACTCAGACATATAGTAACACATCTGTCTCTGGTCAGAGGATGCATGCCTATATCATGACAGTATATGATATAGGACTTTGGTTATCTCGATCTTGTTAAGTCAACTCCTTGACCTAACTCATCTGACACCTCCGAATCTCTATTCCTATGCAGAGGACCTGCATCAAAAGGTCAGTCAGATATCAGCCTAAATGAGAAAGGATTGCCATCTCCTACTCAGGCTGGAGATCATCTCTTAATAATCATTTGACGGTGCTTGATGAGTCCTCAATCTAACTCATTAGATATTCATCTAAGCACCAGCCTCTATGATTCAATAATTGAATCAACATCTGTATGATCATTAAGATGGCCATGGTACATAACCCTAATTGTACTAAGGGACCTATTATGCAAATTATGTACTCTTTATTTCAGATTAAGGAGTGAATTGCAATAACATTTATTGCATAATGGCTCGTTGTGGGCTCGCATGTCCAACAATCTCCCACTAGCCCAAAGAGCCATTAATGGGATAATCAATTAAACCTACACTCATGTGACAATCATAGGCTATTTAGAAAATAGCTAGGAAAGCTGATCAGTCAATCTGTTCTTAAGAGACTACGCCAAGTCCTTTTACGGCACTTGCATATCTCCTAGTAACAGTGCCCGCATCCAATGCGAATGTTGCATCCTATGCAATCAATACTCAATTTTGTCGGTTATAGTGTCCTTGACACTACATCTTATTAGTTATCATAACCAGTATTCCCACAATCCTTATTAGAATACCTTCATTCCTAGAGATCTCTATCTCCTAAGGTATCTACAGTTAAGACCCTCGTAGATCACTATCTACAAGGTCTTAAACCTTTGAAGATAAGACTTTGAGATCACTATCTCTAAGTTTCATCATCTTTGAAGATATTGTTATTACTGCAACCAAGTGTTTTATCTCCAGAGTAGGATTAGTAACAATTTACTACTCCCACTGCAGACATATGGCTTTTGTACACATCTAGCATACACTTCAGCTTCACAAGTGCAAGCAGTTCTAGCATTCACTTCCTCAACTCTTTGAGGTGCTATCCCTTTAGACAGGTCACTACCACATCTTAAGGGAAGGAAGCTTTTCTTGGAATTTTCCAGAAAAAATGGAATAAGTCCAAAGTGTACTACTAATGCGACAGTCCCAATACCCTCTTCTCTTTGCTTCTGAACGACTTCAGAATTAAGATCTAAGAGGTATCCTTGGGATCGTATCTCAAGGTATGGAACAACCAAATTATAAAGCACTTATTATTATTCTTATATCATTCCAAATGATTAGAATAATATCTACATTCAGCGTGATGAACACAATGGCACTCCCACTAAGCTTCACATGGTACATCAAGATACTATCTGAAATCATAACATTTATGAATTCATCAGATCCAATGTTCCAACTACAAGAAGCTTATTTGAGTCCAAAGATGGAGCTCTTTAGCTAGCACATCTTACTTTCCTCAATTTTGAAGCCCTGGGGCTACTTCATATGAATATCCTCAGAGAGGTATTCATAGAGGAAAGCAATCTTGACTCACATCATGAAGAAGTCATAGTCAAGTTGTGTAGCTACAGTTAAGAATATTCTGATGGGTTAAAGCAAGGTCACTGGAGAGCAAGTCTCATCACGAGCGATGTCTTCTCTTCGGTGTGTAGCTCATGACTACGAACCGTGCTTTGAAGGTCTCTACCTTCTCTTGAAGATCCATTTACACCTTAATGGGTCGGACCCATATAGGTGGATCCTCGAGGGTCCATATACAACACTTGTATATTAAGTCTACATTAGACTTTTATTGCTAACATCCATCTTTCCATGTCATGATCCTCTGGAGCTTCATCACATGAAGTCTGATCATTTTCACATGGAATACATCCTCAAACTCATTTGAAGAGGTATTAGTGTTTCATCTTTAATTGTCCTTTTAGTTTCCAATTTCAGGAGCCTCATTATCTTCTCAAGATTAAATGAGTTCCTTCACTTCATTTTATCTCGATTCTTAAGAGAGTCATCATCTAAGAATCACATTCTCAGAGATGAGATCCTTTAAGAATCTCAAGGTCATAAAGTAGGTATACAATACTATCCTTTATTTTCCTGATGAAGTAGCACTCTCTAGTGCTAGAGTCCAGCTTACATGCATGGAAGCTTATTAAATATATAATGTAGTCTCTACTACATATATACCTTGGAAACTAAGAGATAATTATGCTAAGATTAATCATTGATCAAATCATATCATACATGATCAATTGTATCTCCCTACAACTCTATTGAGCTAAGGTTCATCAGAAGGATTGAGAAAGGAATGATATTCACATCTCCATAAGGTATTCCTTGAATTCATCTAATAGGTACAAGCTACCTTGGTTAGATCAAATTCATTTCATCTTCCTTCAAACTTTGGTCCTAAATCAAAATTGTGAAATCTTTGAACATTTCAAAGTTTTCTAAGTGAAGAGAAGAAATATCATATCACAAATAATCACTAATAGATATCACATATCCATAATGTTTATTATGATATAGATGATTCACATACATCAATATGTATGAGATCCTGAATACCTTGACATCTTGCACCTTTCCCAAAGAAGGGTGTATTGGACATTTTACTTTGAATATAATATTCATAAGTATGCAAGTTTTGAAATTTTAGACATTCTAAAGTTTCATCTCTTACTTGTCCATTGATCTCATCAATAGACATATGTCCAAAACATGATACCAGATCATTGTCAAATGATCTTTTATCCTCCTATTGATCTGTAAAGGTTTAATTTTCAGTATTAGAAATCTTAATGAACCATTCATTAATTTTTCTAATTTAGTGGAGTCCACTAGATGTTAGATTACTATCTGAAATATCCCCATCATAACTCTTTATGATAGGTCTATTTCAGAATTCATGCTTATTCCTAACATTTAGAAATAAACTGAGTGTATTCTGATATCCATGTTACAGAGACATTCTCTAGGACCAAGAGCTCCCACTGAAAATATGAAGTCTATTGATCCAATGGAAATTGTTGCAACAATTGCATCACTTCCAACATGATGATCATTAAACCTTAAGATCAAATTTCTAATATTCTAATACATATGCAACCAATTGCAAGTGTCATCAGAAGATTGAGATACAATTATTAGACTTTATATTATTCAATAAGAAAGTCAATATCAATGATCTATGTAGATTATATTGATGCTCCATCCGAGTCCTTTTCTGAGGATTCTAGACAGACTTGATAGTCATACTATCAACATGTCAACTTATTGCAGTATTGGCATTCATCCAACTCTTTGGATGTCATATGGAAGTCACAGAAGTACAATCAACTCTTTGATTATACTTCTTGCTTGGGTCCAACCCATGCTTCCACTGCGCTCCCTTTATCTATGAACAACCATTGCTTAAGACTAAGGACCTCTTATGTTAAATTCAAAAGAATTTAATGTAAGAGCATTTCGACATTTATACATGCTTCATCCAATTCATACAATATGAATATTATGAAGCTTCATGAATGACTAGAGTATAGATAGTAGAATGATGACACTCATCATCTACATCCATCTAAACTCTTAAAGTATAGGTTCAGGTAGGTACTCAAATAATTTGAATACATCATCTCTTATAGAGCTACCATTCTACATGATGCAGAGAACCATGTCATTCATGATTAAATGTCAAGAGCACATATGTATGCCAGAAAATCTTTATTGATTTTATAAGGATTATTTGACAATTGCGATCATCATCGACATGTCACTTTCGAAGTACATTCGATGAGATCAAGACTTATAGAGACATACAAACCCTAGGGTTTTAGTCCTATTGTCTTATTCAATTATCATTCCTCATTATTATGAGGAAACTTGCACATTGCAATGACATACATTATGTGTCCAATTGCAAGTACAATACCTGGATCAAAGGGTCCAATCCATGATATTTTACTAGTTATTATTGAGTATAATATTGAGTGGGTTTAATGAATGATTATCTGAAATAAGAAATTTGCATGAACATATATAAATATATAATTTACTTTGATTTAGGAATTTTTATATCAAAGTTGTCTTACCATGTCAACAATGAAAGTTCATTCCCTTAATCACTTTCAATGTAAGAGATATACTTACCATTATATCTCAAGCAAGATCTGGGATCTCCTTCCTTATCTTTGTTGCATCCCAATAATATGAGAACCTACAACTCGGATAAAAAGAAGTGGGAACACATTCCGCCTTGCAAGTCCAACTTGCATCTCCCAATTCGGTCTTTAATACCCGGGCCCACCACCTCTAAGGTGATGTTGACCCGTCATTAATTGAACCAACCGTCAACAGGAATACAACTCGCTATGCGCAATCCAATATCGCCCCAATAATATGAGGACCCGATATTGGGGTCACTACGCATACATCCTTACTCTTTCGAGAAGCGACGGGCCCGATCCAAATGGATCATATGCAGGAGCTGTCACTTCGGACAGGTGTCTCCCACATATAATATCTGGCGACGAAACCCTTCGCCTTGACGGGAGACCATGGATGTCACTTATGTGATCCTCCATATCTTATTCAAATTTAATTAATTACTATGAATCACATTCATACAATTAATTCTTCCAAGGGAATTATTAACTCCAATCATATTAGAGTATTTTAATTGGACATAATTAACTTAATCATATTAAATTAATTATCAATCCAATTCAATCAATCAAACTTGAGTGTCTTACTTGAATATATATGGTATTATTCTCAAAGTACGTATTAATTCATGTTTTAATAATTAGAAAAATATATCTTAATCCCTCGGACATTATCCCGGCCCTACCCGCTGTCATGGCCAGTACCAGCGGGAGTGGGACGGACCGCATACATTGCAACCTGCTACCCCAGCGATCCCCGACTAGACACCATATCCGCCTTGGGAAAGGATAATGCCAAATTGATTAATTTGTACTTAAGATGATCATCGGTTCTTCAACCGAAATTATACCATATAGTAATCAAAACAATTTTGATTATAAGGAAATTTGCTAGATAAATTCCCAATCCTATTCAAGCAAGGAGTTTGATGATTGTGATTCCAATTATGATTTAGATCAAATCTAATCAATTAATTGATTGGGGCCAAGTCAATTAAGGAAATAATCATATTCCAATATTTCTCAAATATTTTCCATAATTATTTCATAAAATTAACAATTAATTTCACTAATTGACAATCACATGGTTCTTGATTAGGAAAGTAATTTCAGCAGTGACCCCTACTTACTAAAATTAGCATATCTCAATCAATTTAAATCCAAATTAAGCAAAGTAAGTTTCCATAGTTTGCTAACTTGATTTACAACAGAACCTATGTGTTTTGCACGCATTTTGAGACGTCTCTAAACAGTAATTAACTCCTTAATTGCGTTAAGATTCGCAGTTCCCGTAACAGTGAATACATGTTCATTAAAACTACCATATCTAGAGCATACGAAATCCGATTTACACAAACTCAGATACTATGGTTTCCTTATTTAATGAGAAACAAAATCCAAGTGTTAAATTCGTGTTTAAACAATTTAAACAGTGCCGAATTTATTTACTAAACAGATCTGCGAAATCAAAATGCGATGAAAATTTCGCGACCTTAACGAACCCAAGTCGTCCTCGGTTAGCGAATCATATTCGAAACCGTCAACCTAAGGCTCTGATACCACTTGAAGGACATGGTTAGATCCTCAAGCGCATCACGGAAGTGTGAGCGTCGTATTGAATATGACGAGTAGAGACTAGTCGCACTAGTTGCTCGATGTAGCAGAATTTAAAATTTTTCTTACGACGAAACCACATGATCCAAGAACACTTCTCGGATCGTTTCGTCTAAACCACAAACAAGTAATTAGGATTACCTCTTGAAGCATGGTTGCGATCAAGTCTCTAAATGAAGAGACCTCCTGTCTCAAGTCCGATCCGACGGAGGAGACGCTTGCGAGTGCGGGGATGAACCGCGTGCTTCTCGCAATCCATGTTGATGATCCAAGCGGCGGATCTCCTGATCTCGACACACGAGATCCGACATCTTCTTCACGAGCGAGGCACACCGAAGGAGATGGAGATCCACAAGCAGACGAACGGGCAGCATAACAACGATGCCACGGCAATGGAGAACCTCTCCATGGCATCCATGGTGGACAGCCATGAGAGGGAGAGAGAGGGCTGACGTCTCTTGAGAGAAAGAGAGAGAGATGCTTCTCAAGCATTATGTGTAAAGAAGAGCAATGGGGTGCCTCTCCTTTTATAGGGTTTTGGGATCCATGGATCTCAATCCATGGGACAACACAAATCCAATGGCTCCCATTGATTGTATTTCTTTTAATGGCTAAGATTTGTGTTGGTAAAACCAACAACAATTAATTTAATTTAAATTAAATATATGTTGATAAATCAACACAAGTTAATCACAAAATTAAATCATCAATACATGGAGATAATGGAAGAGAGAAAAGGCTCCTTCCATGTGGAGAGGGGGGCAGCCTCCCTTTCCTAATGGGAGTGGTGGTCGTCCACCCTCCTCCATTAGGAAGGTGGCTATTTTATCTCTTATGCAATCTCCATTATTTGCAACAACTTTTGTTGCAAATTATTCTACAAAAATAATTCACAATTATTTTGTAGACATTGCAATCTTGCCATTGAAAAAATTGTGAATCATATTCACAACCCAAAACAACATATAATTTACATTGTCAATTAATTACACAATGTGTATCCAATACACATAATAATTAATCAACACATATAAATTATAATTAGCTCTCTCTCTCTAATACATTATAAATCACATTTATAATATATTATGAATACTTGGATATTACTATCCGCATTATTCTTATCCATAATAATTAAATCACATTTAATTATATTGGATAACTTATTCTCATGTGCTCAAATAATATGAATCACATTCACATTATTTACATCTTTGATAATCAAATCACATTTAATTATCTAAGATAACTCTCCTTATAATATGAATCAAATTCATATTATTCATGATAATTAAATCACATTTAATTATCCATTTTCTCAATGCTCGGATACATATATCAACAATAGAATTATCCATGAACTCTTTCAAGGATAATGCGCTTTCTCCGCGAATACTTGAAGATAAGGACAGGGCGATTGTATTGTTCCACGTATAGTGACTTGGATATTGAGATCACATCTTAAATCCAGATCTCGGGCCTCCCATAGATGCTTGATTAAATCAAGACCGTAAATCTAATCTTCTCATTGGATCTGAATCACATTCAGATCAATGTCCAATATTTGGACTAAGATTAGGTTACTTCTCTACTGAGAGGAGTCACTAAAATCCAGACCCGTTTCATCACTCCCTAGGAATGGAAGCGTCATGGTTATACAATCGTTTATGATCACATCACCCTCAGGCATTCCCAATACATGTACATCCTGCATACTGGAAGACTCAGAATAAACCCGAACTATTAGATCAACTTTACATTGTCTACTTCAGGGTTCTATCAGTAAGTTTCTCATTCGATCATTGGGAGTTGGTATCGATCATATACTTTCCAAAAGCATATATCATACCTAGGTCTTGAGCATATACTTTCCAAAAGTATATATCAAACCTACAAATTCAGTCAAGCTTCCAAAGCGAGACGACCATGCGCATGGAATTTGATTCTTCCCAATATTTCATGAGTGAGCTCATGTCTTCCGGTTCAGTAACTGAACCTGTATGATCCCTTTGAGAGATCGTATTACTCATATGCCCTTATATGCACACCAGCGCGCCGGTGTATAGACCTTATTTAGGTCATCAACCTATTGGTCTGCCAAATGTACATACTCAGACATATAGTAACACATCTGTCTCTGGTCAGAGGATGCATGCCTATATCATGACAGTATATGATCTAGGACTTTGGTTATCTCGATCTCGTTAAGTGAACTCCTTGACCTAACTCATCTGACACCTCCGAATCTCTATTCCTATGCAGAGGACCTGCATCAAAAGGTCAGTCAGATATTGTTTAGCAACCTGAGCGACTAAGGTAAAGGAGCTAATCGGTCGTTGCAACCTCGATCACTCAGCTAGGTCAATCAAGAAAAATATAGACCACCAAGATAGATAAAATCAATCAAACACACGAAAGCGGTCCTGCTATTAGTTTAACCTGTATAGCGACCAGGGCCGAACACAAGGAGCACGGGTTGGCCTCTCGGCCTACGAAGTAGTCAAAAAGAGATAAAAGAAAATAAAAGAAATATTTTTGGTGGTTTTTGAATATTTTATATTTTTTTGGATTTTTAATGTGATAAGAAAATAATAGAAGCAGAGAAACTACACACTTCAACAAATTATTAAACACACTAAAAATCAACCAAAAATTCTAACAAAAATATTTTTATGTATTTTATAATTTTTAGTGTTTTTGGTGAATTTTTGGGATTTTTCTGATGTTTATTAAATTTCCTAAAAATCAAACAGTGACTGAAATGAGAGGTAATGTCCAGTCGAGCTAAAAGGGCCTAGATAAAATATCTAAAAGCCCCTAATTAGCTGGGAGGTAATTTTCCTGTAAAGAGAATAAAACAAGAAAAATTTAGGCACCTATATTATTATTTTTGGATTTTTGGTTTATTTATTAGAATTTTTATAAGATTTTGAGTGTTTTTTAATTTTTAGGTGTTTTAAGTGATGAAAAATAGCCAAAATTGGCTAGAAAATCAAACACAACCAAACAAACAGTAGACAATTTTTTGGAATTTTTAGATGAATTTCAATATTTTTTTGTGATTTTTAAACTTAGACAGTAACGAAAATAGAGGTTTTTGAATTTTTAAAAATATTAAATCAACTCAGAAATGTCTCCAAAAATCCTCGAAAATTTTACACTATGGCAGGAGCCATGTGTCCAATTTTCGTTGGATTTGGAGGTAATTTGCTATTTTATTCAAAAAGAAAGAGGGGCACTGTGCACAAGGACCTATGTGCAAATACCCAGAGTTCTGGGGGTCCTGGTGCAAATAACCCAGGTAAACACGTGCGTCGCACGCGCCTGGGGCACTCAGGGACCCAAATGTAAGAAAAATAAGTTCCAAGGGCTTTCTGGTAACATGTACCAAAAGTCCAGGAACTTATTCGCAAAATACCCAAAAATATCCGCACATGCTCAAATGTACCACGCACAGGGGTATAAATGCATATAATCAAAAACTTTCATTCATTCATTAACAGTCAGAACTACAGGGGCAATAGATGCAAAATAGCCAAAAAGCACGTGTCGAAGCACGTGTCACATCACACACAGGGGCATAACTGCAAATGAAACTAAGCACGAGGTCCTCTATGCAAATATTCCAAAAACTAAATAACTATCTAAACTATTTACAGAACTAAATGCTAAATAAAAGAAACAGGAGGGCCTAAGGGTAATTTACCCTTTATTAAAGCGGACCGCAGGATGGGCGCCACGTGGAGCTTCGAACGGTGGAGATCGGGGTTCGCTCCAAAGCTGGGGTCCTCGATGCGATCAGACGGCAGAGGGATCGCCACGTGGGGGATCCAACGGTGACAGGCGTGGGTGGCTAATCCTCTCGTGCAACGGGCGGTCCAGATCACCGCTCCAAGATCTGACGGTGACTGCTCCTCCGGGAATGAACGGCCCAGATGAAAACTGGAGGGCGACAATGATCGGACGGTCGGGGAAGATACCGGAAGAACAGTTGGCCGGCGAAGTTCGCCGGCCTCGTGCGTGCGCTGTGGACCTCCCCTGCTGCTCGTGAAGGTCAGAGAAGCTCCGCAATGACGTCCCGCAGCTGCTGGTGAACTCCGATGATCCAGCCGAGCCCTGGAGGGCTCCAGCGAGGTCGGCGGAGGAAGAGCTCCTGGTCCGAATGACCCAACTCCTCAGACGGGCTTGGAAGCACCTGCAAAGTAGACCAAGAGACTCACGGGTCGAGGGCAAACTGCCTCGACCCGGTTAGGCGGGGTGACGGTGAACGGAGGGTCGAAGTGGGCGAGCTCCGGTGAAGTGGGGACGGTGGAGCTCGAATCCCAGCTCCTGTGCGAGCTGGGTTGGATGGGTATGCGGAGAAGATGCGCGGGAGGACGGCGAAGGCTATGGCGAGGCCTGATGGTCGGATGGTGGTCGGAATCGATCGGAATCAGCGGGGGACGGCGGAGCAGCGATTTGGGGGTAACTAGAAATTAAAGGAACAGAGAAGGCTACGGATCTACCTGGGTGGCTGAATGGGCTGTGGGCGAGCTTGCGCAGCTCTGGGTCTTCGCCTCACGGAGCGGCGACGTCCGAGGCTCGAGCTCCTGCTGGTGGCGGAGCAAGGCGGCAAAGCTTCGCCGGATCAGTGGTTTCGCTCCCTCTCCTCGCTTCGACACCACAGGGGACAAGCTGTCACTCTCGCCTACGCAATGGAGCTCACGGGAGGTGGAATCGAATGGCCAAAGATGAGCTTTGAGGTGGCGGAGTTGAGAATATATATGGTGGAGGGTCCATGAAGACAGGCGCGGGTAGGGTGATCGAGCGCGCGGATCCCGAGGTAGAGGCTCCGGCGAGGGTCTCGGGTGTGTCATGAAGGAGTCGGACCCGGGGTTTAGGTTATAGGGTATCGGGTTTAGGCGCTAAAATGGGTAGAAGTCAGGTCGGGCGCCTAAATCCGTGGGAAGTGGTCCTGGGGGGGGGGGGGTAGTTGACCGGGCGGTCAACAATCCCAGGACCAGTAGGAAGCGGCCACGTGGCTGGTTTTTGAAAATGAAATTAAGCATAGAAAATGGTCGAATTAAGGGAAAGTCAAAATATGAAATAATTTTATTTTTTTTCTATTTTTTAGTGATTCTTAATTAATTTTTTGAAATAAAAATAAGATATATACATAGTAGGTTCATATATAGGTATATATACAATGTATAGGTTTTTAATTTTTGATTTTTAATTGTTATTTTTATACAATTTTATTCCTATTTTATATTTTATTTATTTATATTGTAAAATAAGGAATAAAAAGACATTTTTATCTTATTTTTATTATTTATATACATATGTGAAATAAATACATATATACATTTATATACATGGTATATTTACAATATATTTTTGTGTTTTTAATTTTGTTATTTTTATTTGGTTTTTGTTCTAATTGTTTTTATTTTATTTATTTACACTATATAATGTAAAATATTTACAAAAATTTTGGAAATTATTTTTATTTATTTATAAGGATAAATAAATATTAGGTATAGATGATCTATGTACATGATGAGTGATGTTTTTATCTTCTTTTTGATTTTTATCTTTTTCTTTTGTTTTTATACTTATATTTACAAGCATATTTTAAGCTATTTTTGTGAGGAAAATACTTTTATTTATTTACATAAATATGTACACACATGAGCCCCTATCTCCCTCTACTTTGGCTTTTATGCGGTCAGGCCCATGTTGAGCCCTCCCTTGGGTTAGGTGCTCAATATTTATTCTAAATATTTCCCTCTTATTCTTTTTAGTCTTTATTCTTTTATTTTTGCACAAAAACATGCTAATTATAGGTTTTTACACAATGCGTGATTTTGGTAATTATTTTTATTTACACATATCTACATGCATTTGCAAAGGTTTTTGTAGCTAAAATATAAGAATAAAGAGTGATGAATGAGTATTCATCACCCCCCTATACTTAACTTTGCTAGTCCCTTAGCAAACACTTATTTGAAAAAGAAGTGAAGAAGAAATAAAGAAAAAGAAAAAGAGAATGTACATGGATCAAGGCTGATTATTAAACTTGCCTTCATTAAATTAAGGTATGGAGCTCGATCAGATCTTTGGACTATTAATGTGTCGGAACCTTATTTGGACTTAAGTCTAAAACTCAACAGCCTCTAAGTTCCACTAATCTATAATCACGACTCCTCAATGCTCCAGATCAGAACAAGTCATCAATCACAAACCCTGAAGACCATGAATCTTTTCTTGTCCTGTGAATGTGAGGTCTAAGCTCTCCACCTCAGAAATGGCAACTTGACAACCCTCCCCAACAAGGTAACTCTATGACCTCAATCTGGCCACTCTTTCCTCGAGGAGCGGGGTATTTCCTTCTAAGTTCAAGTTCAACCGGCTCAAGAAAAGGAGGAAGAAGAGAATGGGTCAAGGCCAGTGTAGCCAAGTACCCTTGGGAGCTTGACCAGTGTAGCCAAGTCTCCCTACTGCAAGCTACATCAGGTGGATCATGAAACCAAGCTTTACTTATTGCACTCTATATACATACTCCGGTGGGATTATCATTTTCTCTCAGACCCACCACTTTTTTTGGAGTTATTTTCTTTTTGCACACATTTTTTTTCAAGTGCATCTATACAACATATACATGTGCAGCATATATACAAGGAGTTTTTCCTCTTGAGCCAGTAGACTATCCCTCTTTTGAAGCTTTATTGCAACCCACAACTCCCGTCGTTAGACCTCATGGCAACCAGACCAAGTTGAGACGCACTTCCTTCACTAAAAGAAGAAGAGAGGTTCCACCTAGAAGTACTACCCTCATATGCTACCCCAAGTCAAGGAAGACTGCCTCCTCACCACCTCATCCGTAGAGAGCTCGGTGCATAGTGCTGGTGTCCAAGTAAAGCCATAATCTATATGAGTCATGTATTGTTGTTAATTGCTCTACTTAGGCTCATTGAGATGACATGTGATCATAGCCTAGTGGACGCAAAGAATTAAGTTACCATGGACCTGAAAAGCCTTAACCCTAAGCCCTATAAGGTTCCTCTTAGAAGTTAGGTGGATTAAGATCTTAACCAAGCTCCAATTCTCAATTTGATTCCAGGCTAGTTTAAATGTCAACTATCATCCAGAAAAACTATATACATATGTACAAAAAGATGCTATGTACACAAATTTTACAATCATGCAAAATTTTTGAAAAATGTTTTGAAATCATGTATGAATGATGCATGAAGTGCAAGTTTTGCAAAAAGATATTTACACAAATTACACAAGATTTTTGCAAACTTTTGATTTTCAAAACATTTTGGAAAAATTTTGCACTATATACATAATTTTGATAAGAAAATATTTACACAAACTTTACACAAAAGATTTTTGAAATCCTTTTTACAAAAATAATTTGTACCCTAGCTATTTATGTGCAAATAAAAGAAGTTTATATACATGAAAAAAATTTAATTTTTGTGATTTTTAGCCATTTTATTTATTAACACACTCACACAAAGTACGAGTTATGGCTAAAGTATATATGAAATATATACACACCCCCCTATACTTAGCTCGAACGATGTCCTCAGAGTCAAGAGCGATGAAGAAGACATAACTCGTGCTAGGTATAGGGAAGTGAAAAGGAAGGCTATATACAAAGATGAATGAATGAAATAGAAAGTCAAGAGGATCTCGGGTCTTCCCCCTATACTTAGGATCAAGTAATCCTAACTATAGGAGGCTGTATACTAAGGGAAAACCGAGTGGAGAATGTACAGGGTCTACCCCCCCTATACTTAGGGTGAAATATCCCTAAGTATAGGCAGCAAAAATAGGGGTAGACAGAAACAAAAGAAATACCCAAAGGTCCTACATCCCCCCTATACTTAGGGTAAAGTGCACCCTAAGTATAGCATAATCAATAGATGAAGAAAGGGATGTGGGACTAAAGAATGTAGTGATATAGACATCTGGATCTATACAAGGCGGAGGATCAGTGAAACTCAGGCGTGAGATGCATTAGATGTGAGTCAAAGACCACATCTCACGCAAAATGAATAGGGGCAAGATCAACGACCCGCGGCTCATGATCTAGAAATGGCTTGAGCCGCTGGCCGTTCACTCGAAAGGTACTCTCAGAAGACAACTCGGATATATCAATACTACCGTTGTCGTGTACCTTTCTGACCAAGTAGGGTCCCTTCCATTTGCTCTGTAGCTTCCCTGGAAATAAACGAAGCCTCGCATCAAACAGCCATACTCTCTGTCCAATCTCAAAATGCTTGTGGCTGATATGAGAATCATGCCACTCCTTCACTTTCTCCTTATAATGTAGGCTGTTTGAGAAAACTGTATCTCTCAACACCTCCAGGGCTGCTAACTCTGCCCTCTTCTGGTCTCCTACACCATCTGGATCCATAAGAATATCAATAACTGCCCAAAGTGACATGTGCCTCAACTCAACAGGCAAATGGCACGGCTTGCCATAAACGAGGCAAAAGGGAGATGTGCCCAATGGTGTCTTGAAAGACGTCCTATATGCCCACAAGACCGAGTCCAAAAGCTGTGACCAATCCTTTCGGTCAGGGCGGACGACTTTCTGCAGTATAGTCTTGATCTCCCTATTCGACGCCTCGGCTAGACCATTCGTCTGTGGATGGTAAGGTGTAGCAACACGATGGTCTATACCAAACTCGCTAGCAAGGGCCTTTACCTGGTCGTTGATGAAATGAGACCCCCCCATCTGAAATAAGAACTCGTGGAACCCCGAACGGCGTGATGATGTGTTTCCTCAAAAATCTGCAAACTGTCCTCGCATCAGCGGCTCGGGCGGGGATAGCCTCAACCCAACGACTAACATAATCTACAGCCAACAGAATGTACTCAAATCCCTGACTCTTAGGGAATGGACCCATGAAATCGATGCCCCATGCGTCAAAAACCTCACAGAAGTGAATGGGCTGCATCGGCATCATATCACGCTGTCCATAAGTGCCCATCCTCTGTCAGTCAGTACACCTCTTCACGAACTCATCCGAGTCCTTGAAGAGGGTAGGCCACCACAAGCCGGATTGGAGCACTTTCTGTGTCGTTCTCCTCCCAGAATGATGTCCTCCTGCCTCAAGCTTGTGGCAGTAAGTGAGGACGCTATGGTGTTCCTCCTGAGGAATACACCGACGCCAGACGCTATCCCCTCCTTTGTGGTAAAGGATGGGATCCTCCCAGTGGTAGGACTTGGCCTTCGCAAGGAAGGTCTCAAGCCTCTGCCTGGGCCAATCTTGTGGGACTTTCCCAACAACGAGAAAGTTCACAATATCGGCATACCATGGGAGTGAGGCGATAGCAAGGATCACCTCATCTGGGAAGGTATCTCGAATGGGATCAATCTGCTCAGACTCCTCAGGCTGCTCTAAACAGGAGAGATGATCCGCCAGCACATTCTTGACTCCAGGCTTATCCTTGATCTCAATGTCGAACTCCTGGAGTAGAAGGATCCATCTAGTCAATCTGGCCTTGGCATCCTTCTTTTCCATGAGGTACCTGATGGAGGTGTGATCTGTGTACAGGGTCACTCTAGATCCAATGATATAAGATCAAAACTTATCTAGGGAGAACACTACGGCTAGCATCTCCTTCTCTGTGACCGTGTAATTCCGCTGAGCGGAATCCAATGTGCGGCTAGCGTAGTGGATAGCAAATGGAACTCCATCCCTCCTCTGTCCCAGCACTGCCCCTATGGCAAAATCGGAGGCATCCGTCATGATCTCGAATGGGAGAGACCAATCAGGCGGCTGGAGGACAGGAGCCTCAATCACACACTGCTGGAGAGTCGCAAAGGATGAGAGACACTTGTCATCGACAAGAAACTCGGTGTCTTTCGTCAAGAGGTCAGTCAACGGCCGGGCAATCCTGCTGAAATCATGAATAAATCTCCGATAAAAACCAACGTGCCCCAGGAATGACCGTAGCTGCCTCAAATTGGACGGCGGTGCGAGTTTTCTAATGACATCTACCTTGGCCGGATCAACCTCCATGCCCCTGTTGGAGATGATATGGCCAAGCACCGTCCCTTAAGTCACCATGAAGTGACTCTTCTCCCAAGATAGAACCAAATGGTACTCAATACATCGCTGGAGTACTCGGTCTAGGCAGTCAAGACAGGAGTCGAATCCGTCGCCGTAGACCGAGAAATCGTCCATGAAGACCTCCAAACACTCCCCCACCATGTCCGAAAAGATCGACAGCATGCACCTCTGAAAAGTCGCAGGGGCGTTGCATAGCCCAAATGGCATGCGTCGAAAGGCATATGTACCGAAGGGACAGGTAAAGGTGGTCTTCTCCTGATCCTCAGGAGCGATGGCCACCTGGTTGTAGCCCGAGTACCCATCCAGGAAGAAATAATGGCTCTTCCCTGCCAGTCTCTCAATGATCTGGTCAATAAAAGGCAGGGGAAATAGTCCTTCTTGGTGGCCTGGTTGAGTCTCCTGTAGTCAACACAGACCCTCCAAGAGGTAAGTACTCGTGTAGCAATCTCCTCTCCCGACTCACTGATCACAATCGTGATGCCCGTCTTCTTGGGCACCACATGCAAGGGGCTGACCCACTTGGAGTCAGAAATGGGATAAATGAAATCTGCACTCCACCATTTTGAAATTTCCTTCATCACAACCTCTCTCAGGTTGGGGTTCAGTCGCCGCTGAAACTCACGCGACGGCTTCGCCCCCTCCTCGAGATAAATATGGTGGGAGCACACTGATGGACTAATCCCATGGAGATCTGCTACGCTCCATCCGATTGCCTTGCGGTTCTTTTCAAGAACCCCCATCAAACGGGATTCTTGCTCTCCAGTCAGATCGGCAGAGATGATGACTGGGTACATCTCAGGTTCGCCCGCAAGGAACTGATACTTCAGCGAAGTAGGGAGCGGCTTCAGCTTTGGACAACTAGGTGCTGGCAAATCTGGCCTCGGAAGAAGGTGCGTGAATGCTGCTAAATCTGCCAAATCTACCTGGGAGAAAGAATATGAACTCTCGCAAACTGGATCTGGAGGAGGCTGCTCAACTGTGCTATCTTTGATCTGCTCTGCCTCTACCTCCTCCTCATCTGTAGGCTCAGGTGGACTCAGGTCTGGCATCTGGTCCTTACAATCTACCCAATCAGACTCTGAATCCGAGGGATATGCATCAAATAAAGTGGCATTAGTACCACCATTACACAAAGTGGCCTCAGCACCACCATCACTGAAAACCGTGTCGCGGTCAAGAACCGGCTCTGCTGCCTCTGTAGTATCCTGGACCAGGGTTGTGCTCTCCAAGCTCTCCTCTGTTGTCATCTCTGCATCAGTGGTGTCTGGAAATGAGAGGATGGCCTGTGCTGAAGGGTCTGGCCATGCTGCCTCATCATCTGTGATCACAAAATCACAGTCCTGGTGGATGTCTAACCCGGCATCTGTCAGTTGCTCTGTTTCTGTGCTGGCCTCTAAGCATGCTCTCTCTCTAGCTCTATAGTCCTCGACCGTCTCTATTTGTACACTCTCGCCCTCGACGCGAAAGTATACCTTCCCGCTATCATGATCAGTCACCGCCTTGGTTGTGGCCAAGAACGGACGACCGAGGATGATGGGGGTATCTGCCACTGAATCAGGGATCTCCATGTCCAACACTATGAAGTCCACGGGGAATTTCAGGCCCTGAATAGTGACGATATCATCTCGCAACAACCCCTTCGGCCTCTTGACAGATCGATCAGCAAACTGAAGGACTGTCCTGCTCTGTCGAAGAGTGCCCAACTCGAAGCGATCGAGAAGGGCTGCTGGAAGGAGGTTGATAGATGATCTGCTATCCAATAGAGTCCGGTCGAACCTCTGCTCACTAATCTGACATCTGACATATAGGGCTCCTGAATCTGGCCTCTTGGCCGGCAGACGGTTCTGGATCGCGAAGCACGTGACTATCGTCAGCACATGTATCTCTGAATGATGGTTCCTCCTCCTCCTCCTGACTGTGGTCCTATCTCTCAACGATCGCTGAAGAAGGGGGATGTGCTGCAAAGCCTCCTGAAGGGTCAGCTGTATGTGAAATCTGTCGATCATGCTCTGGCTGAACTCCTCCTACTCTCTCTTTTTTGGGTCTTTTTCTCTTTTCTTCCCCTTCCCCATCAGAAGGGCTCTAGGGAAGGGGATCACAGGGTCCTTCTCAGATGAAGGACTAGGAACAGGTCTAGACGGCTCGACGGCCGGATCCGCACATACATCAATCACCACAGTGGGACCAGAAGAAACTAAACCTTTTCCTTTATTCAAAACAGTGTTCTGAGGTACATCAACAGAAGGAAAAACAACATCTCTCTCAAAACGAACACCGGTGGCCTCAGTACCACCTCGGGCTGGCTCTACTAGACGTCTCGCGGCCTCAGTACCGCGTGCTGGCTCGGCTACTCTAGTGGCGTCAGTACCACCTCCTCGAACTGGTGAAGCGGCGGCCTCAGTACCACTGGTGGAATCAGCATCCTTGGTGGCATCAGTACCACCATCATCATCGTGTGCAGCCTCAGTACCGCTCTCCTCCTCCTCATCTGGCGCCCTGGGTGGATCCTCGAGTCGTTGCTTAGATGAGGCGTCGCCTGCTGGTGCTCTACCACTCCTAAGTGTAACAAAATCAGCATCAAACAGATCTGAAGACATATCATCAAATGGATCACTAGGAGTGGCATGCTCAGTGGAAACTACCTGCTCAGATTTCCTCTTCAGGCTGTTCGGATTCGGCTCTATCTGTGCAGGGATGGCGGCCTTCCCTATCATCAGGTCCCGCATCTCTTGGCGGAACTCGTCCATCTCCCGTCTAAAGGTGGCGCCTGCTGGTCCGTGAGGAGGCGGGCTATGTCGTCCAAGGCAGGGCTCTCATGGGAGCCCGACGGGTAGCCTCTTTGGTGCTGAGGCTGCTGGAACTGGTGCTACTGGTGCTGAGAGGGGTAGGAGGAAGGATGCTGCTGCTGGTGTGGCTGGTGAGCTTGCTGCTCATGTCTCCAAGACTGTCCCTGCTGCTAATAGGGACGAGGAACGAAGGACGACTGCTGGTGTGGCTGGTAGGCTGGGGGTTGCTGCTGCTGGTGATCCCTCTGCTGGCTATACTGCCCTCCCTGACCGGATGACTGCTGCTGGGGCAGGGTACCTCCACTCCCCCACCTGAATTTGGGATGGTCTCGTCGGATCCCAGGCTGAGGGCGGTCATACCAAATCCCGTTGACATCCATCAACGGCTCTGCGTCGTACTGGGTTGGCGGGAGTACTGCCAGAGGCTGATCCGGCTGGTATACCACCATCTGCATGTCTGGAGATGGTGGTGACTGGTAAGAGGGCTGTTGCTGCTGGTACGGCTCCGCTTCTACAAGGTGAACCTGTCTAGGCTGCTGAAAGGAGCTGGAGCGCTGGGATGAGCTGCTACTGCCGCCGGTATCGCCTCGCGACTGAAGACGGGGCTGGGAAGCCGTCTGTGCCTCCTGAAGACACATGAGCTGGGTCTTCATGTCGCTCAGAGTATGTGCCATCTGCTCCATCTGAGTGATGCCCTGGCACTGCTTCTTCTCGATCAGCTCCATGCGGTCCAACTTCTCGCTGATGATACCCATATCCGCAGCGGACGACTCTGCCTGTGCTGCTGCAACTGCGGATGAACTGGATGGACCGGTATCGACCCGTGCTATCCTCTGGTACTGCACGGGTCCTGGCTGCTGCTGGGGTCTGCCCTGAGTGTACAACCGGGTCTGGGACATCACCATATAGTTCTCGGCCATCTCCTCGTAGATGGCCCAGACCTGGTCGTGATCCTTGGCGAAATAGGACCCGCCACAAGAAGCGTTCACCAAGCCCTGGAGCTCTGGTGTCAGCCCGCTGAAGAAGCTCTGCACAAGGTTCGACTTCGAGATATCATGGTGCGGGCATCGGTCTGTGAGCTCACGGAACCTCTCCCATGCTTCATGGAATTGCTCATTGGGGAGCATGGAGAAGTTGCTGATCAGGGCCCTTCCTGCATTGGTCCTCCCGAGTGGATAGTACTTGTTCAAGTACTCGGTGCGGAGCTGCTCCCAGGTGTAAACAAACCTCCCCAAATGCTTCAGCCAGGTGGCTGCTCTGTCTGCTAAGGAAAAGGGGAAGGCGATCATCCTGATCATATCCTGGTCCACCTGACGGTCGTGGACAGTACTGCAAATCATCAGAAACTCCTGGAGGTGGAGATGAGGCTCCTCAGTAGCGAGCCCGTGGAAGCGAGGGAGTAGCTGCAAGGTGTTCGGGGGGAACTTGAAGTCCCCCACGATGGCTGGAAGTACTACCCAGTGGTGCGTCAGCGTCGATCCGGGGTTGTGCAACTCTCGCATCGGTCGTGGTGCTCCTCCTACCGCGGCTGCGGCGGCTGTGGCTGCTGCTGCGGCTGCTGCATCAGCATCCTCTGGGATCCTCGGTCCCTCTCTCCTCTGCTCGCGGTCTGCTCTCTCTGCTCGCATCTGCTCCATCTCCCTCCTCATGTCGAGCATGAATGCTCCCTGATCCCTCAACTGCTGCTGGACAGTCTCTAACGAGGCGATCAAGGTAGAGTTGATCGCTCCCTGATCCAATACGAAGTGCTCAGGCTGACGGGAGCGATCCTCAGAACTGCCGGCCAAGGCGTCTGCAAAATCAAACGAGCCAAACTCAGGTGATGTCAAATCTGTGAGTCTCTCCTCTGGCTCATATCTCTCAGAACCGAAAGAAAGGGGGTCGAGGGGGAACAGGGCGGAATCATACTCGGGCTCGGAAAACTGGTCTCAGCTCTCGCGGGCCAACCTAGATGATTGGGTAGACGTGCCCGAAAGCGGTGCAGCCCGAGGCTGCCTAAGAGAGCGTCTACCCATCATCGTGATCTGGTCGAGTAGTGCGGATGGGATCTGGAAAAACTATGATCAAAATGCAAACCCCTCTGTTCACCAACGCAACGCGAGCTGAAGACCGTGAAGGCTCAGTCAAATTATCTTGTCAGTTTTTATTAGGTGAACAATCAATCTATCAGAGCGCTTATGTGACCCGTTGGGATACCCGATACTACTCCAACCGACTGGCCCGCACGGAAGAGTTGGTAGTCAGCTGGAAATAGCACCGGAGGGCTCTACCTAGGGTGCGGGTCACTCTCTCGCGCAAGCAAACCAAACAATGAGGGGGTTGCTCTCCCCAAGACAAGTTTTTAAGTGAGGTGTCTTTTAGGGTCAATAGTCTTAGCAGTCCCAATTTTATGGTTTTTCTTTTTAATTTTTTTTCAATAAAAACAAAGGCCTAACGAATTTTCGGTTCTCCTGGTTATTTAATCCAAAACAGGGGGGAGAAGACGAAAAAGCCGATGCGCGATGAAATCAATGATGCATGCTGAGATAGAAATGCGTACCTTGCCTCCAGCACTCTACATGCAAGTGATCCGTGCAGAAATTAAAGACAGAAAATAAACTACCTAAATGATGCAGCGATAAAAACCGAGTCCTAGATGAGCAAGTCTACACGCAGAACCGTCTAACTTGTCACCGACCTCCAAGCCAAAGGGTCCGGTCTTGGCCCACCCCTCCTCTGCCCGACAAATCGGGGGTAGGAGAAAGCGCTTTACGGGACAGGCAGCGGCACGTAGGCTACGAAGGAGATGAATCAGTTATTTTTATTAATTGATTATTAGTAGGTCCAATTAAGCGCACTATAGGAACAGGCAGATAATTAGGTGTGGGGATCCTACTAATTACGGCACAATCAAGCAGAAAATCCTAAGTCTAGGGGCTCGATGAAAACCGCGTAAATACCGGAAAAGGCAGTAAAAAGAAAAGAAAACAAAACCGCGAAAAAGCCACGAAAATCCTAAGGGTCCCCCGAGCACACTGGTGCTCGGCGAAACAGACCCGCTAAGTCAAAGAGTCCAGTCTCTAAGTACCTGTATTATTACAATAATAATCAAATAAAAGAAAAATAAAACCTCTCCCACTCAACTCTCTCTTGCTCTCTCCTATGGCTCCGTACAGAAGGGAGCCGCCTCCAAGTCCTGCGGTTGCGTCGGCTCCTCGAAAGTCGCCTCCGCGGTCCTCGGGCCCTCGCAAGAAATAGAGACAAGTGGTCAGATCAAAATAATCAAATAATAATAAGAAGAAAAATAAATGAAACTGATATGAGGGTATATATGCAAAAATACAAAATAAAATAAACACTCAAAATAAAACAAAACAAAAACAAAAGAAAAGAAAATAAAACAAAATAAAACAAAAATAAAATATAAACAAAAGCCGCGAAAAAGCCGCGAGCTCTGAAAGAGCCGCGAAAAGCCGCAAAAACAAAAACGAAAATAAAATAAAAACTACTAAGCCGTGCTCCCCGGCAACGGCGCCATTCTGTTGATCCAACTGAGCGACTAAGGTAAAGGAGCTAATCGGTTGTTGCGATCTCAATCACTCAGCTAGGTCAATCAAGAAAAATATAGACCACCAAGATAGATAAAATCAATCAAACACACGAAAGCGGTCCTGCTATTAGTTTAACCTGGTATAGCGACCATGGTCGAACACAAGGAGCACGGGTTGGCCTCTCGGCCTACGAAGTAGTCAAAAAGAGATAAAAGAAAATAAAAGAAATATTTTTGGTGGTTTTTGAATATTTTAAATTTTTTTGGAATTTTAATGTGATAAGAAAATAATAGAAGCAGAGAAACTACACACTTCAACAAATTATTAAACACACTAAAAATCAACCAAAAATTCTAACAAAAATATTTTTATGTATTTTATAATTTTTAGTGTTTTTTATGAAATTTTGGGATTTTTCTGATGTTTATTAAATTTTCTAAAAATCAAACAGTGACTGAAATGAGAGGTACTGTCCAGCTGAGCTAAAAGGGCCTAGATAAAATATCTAAAAGCCCCTAATTAGCTGGAAGGTAATTTTCCTGTAAAGAGAATAAAACAAGGAAAATTTAGGCCCTATATTATTATTTTTGGATTTTTGGTTTATTTATTAGAATTTTTATAAGATTTTGAGTGTTTTTTAATTTTTAGGTGTTTTAAGTGATAAAAACAGCCAAAATTGGCTAGAAAATCAAACACAACCAAACAAACAGTAGACAGTTTTTTGGAATTTTTAGATGAATTTCAATATTTTTTTTGTGATTTTTAAACTTAGAGAGTAACGAAAATAGAGGCTTTTGAATTTTTAAAAATATCAAATCAACTCAGAAATGTCTCCAAAAATCCTCGAAAATTTTACACTATGGCAGGAGCCATGTATCCAATTTTCGTTGGATTTGGAGGTAATTTGCTATTTTATTCAAAAAGAAAGAGGGGCACTGTGCACAAGGACCTATGTGCAAATACCCCAGAGTTCTGGGGGTCCTGGTGCAAATAACCCAGGTAAACACGTGCGTCGCACACGCCTGGGGCACTCAGGGACCCAAATGTAAGAAAAATAAGTTCCAAGGCTTTCTGGTAACATGTACCAAAAGTCCAGGAACTTATTCGCGAAATACCCAAAAATATCCGCACATGCTCAAATGTACCACGCACAGGGGTATAAATGCAAATAATCAAAAACTTTCATTCATTCATTAACAGTCAGAACTACAGGGGCATTAGATGCAAAATAACCAAAAAGCACGTGTCGAAGCACGTGTCACATCACACGCAGGGGCATAACTGTAAATGAAACTAAGCACGAGGTCCTCTATGCAAATATCCCAAAAACTAAATAACTATCTAAACTATTTGCAGAACTAAATGCTAAATAAAAGAAACAGAGGGCCTAAGGGTAATTTACCCTTTATTAAAGCGGACCGCAGGATGGGCGCCACGTGGAGCTTTGAACGTGGAGATCGAGGGTCGCTCCAAAGCTGGGTCCTCGATGCGATCGGAGGGCAGAGGGATCGCCACGTGGGGGATCCAACGGTGACAGGCGTGGGTGGGCTAATCCTCTCGTGCAACGGGCGGTCCAGATCACCGCTCCAAGATCTGACGGTGACTGCTCCTCCGGGAATGAACACAGATGATGAGGCAGCATGGGCAGACCCTTCAGCACAGGCCATCCTCTCATTTCCAGACACCACTGATGCAGAGATGACAGCAGAGGAGAGCTTGGAGAGCACAGCCCTGGTCCAGGATACTACAGAGGCAGCAGAGCCGGTTCTTGACCGCGACACGGTTTTCAGTGATGGTGGTGCTGAGGCCACCTTGTGTGATGGTGGTACTGATGCCACTTTATTTGATGCAGATCCCTCGGATTCAGAGTCTGATTGGGTAGATTGTGAGGACCCGATGCCAGACCTGAGTCCACCTGAGCCTACAGATGAGGAGGAGGTAGAGGCAGAGCAGATCAGAGACAGCACAGTTGAGCAGCCTCCTCCAGATCCAGTTTGCGAGAGTTTGTATTCTTTCTCCCAGGCAGATTTGGCAGATTTAGCAGCATTCACGCACCTTCTTTCGAGGCCAGATTTGCCAGCACCCAGCTGTCCAGAGCTGAAGCCGCTCCCTACTTCGCTGAAGTATCGGGTTCCTTGCGGGCGAACCTGAGATGTACCCAGTCATCATCTCCGTCGATCTGACTGGAGAGCAAGAATCCCGTTTGACGGGGTTTCTTGAAAAGAACAGCAAGGCAATCGGATGGAGCGTAGCAGATCTCCATGGGATTAGTCCATTAGTGTGCTCCCACCATATTTATCTCGAGGAGGGGGCGAAGCCGTCGCGTGAGTTCCAGCGGCGACTGAACCCCAACCTGAGAGAGGTCGTGATGAAGGAAATTTCAAAATGGTGGAGTGCAGATTTCATTTATCCCATTTCCGACTCCAAGTGGGTCAGCCCCTTGCATGTGGTGCCAAGAAGACGGGCATCACGACTGTGATCAGTGAGTCGGGAGAGGAGATTGCTACACGAGTACCCACCTCTTGGAGGGTCTGTGTTGACTACAGGAGACTCAACCAGGCCACCAAGAAGGACCATTTCCCCCTGCCTTTTATTGACCAGATCATTGAGAGACTGGCAGGGAAGAGCCATTATTGCTTCCTGGATGGGTACTCGGGCTACAACCAGGTGGCCATCGCTCCTGAGGATCAGGAGAAGACCACCTTTACCTGTCCCTTCGGTACATATGCCTTTCGACGCATGCCATTTGGGCTATGCAACGCCCCTGCGACTTTTCAGAGGTGCATGCTGTCGATCTTTTCGGACATGGTGGGGGAGTGTTTGGAGGTCTTCATGGATGATTTCTCGGTCTACGGCGACGGATTCGACTCATGTCTTGACTGCCTAGACCGAGTACTCCAGCGATGTATTGAGTACCATTTGGTTCTATCTTGGGAGAAGAGTCACTTCATGGTGACTCAAGGGACGGTGCTTGGCCATATCATCTCCAACAGGGGTATGGAGGTTGATCTAGCCAAGGTAGATGTCATTAGAAAACTCGCACCGCCATCCAATTTGAGGCAGCTACGGTCATTCCTGGGGCACGTTGGTTTTTATCGGAGATTTATTCATGATTTCAGCAGGATTGCCCAGCCGTTGACTGACCTCTTGACGAAAGACACCGAGTTTCTTGTCGATGACAAGTGTCTCTCGTCCTTTGCGACTCTCCAGCAGTGTGTGATTGAGGCTCCTGTCCTCCAGCTGCCTGATTGGTCTCTCCCATTCGAGATCATGACGGATGCCTCCGATTTTGCCATAGGGGCAGTGCTGGGACAGAGGAGGGATGGAGTTCCATTTGCTATCCACTACGCTAGCCGCACATTGGATTCCGCTCAGCGGAATTACACGGTCACAGAGACGGAGATGCTAGCCGTAGTGTTCGCCCGAGATAAGTTTCGATCTTATATCATTGGATCCTAGAGTGACCCTGTACACAGATCACACCGCCATCAGGTACCTCATGGAAAAGAAGGATGCCAAGGCCAGATTGACTAGATGGATCCTTCTACTCCAGGAGTTCAACATTGAGATCAAGGATAAGCCTGAGTCAAGAATGTGGTGGCGGATCATCTCTCCCGTTTAGAGCAGCCTGAGGAGTCTGAACAGATTGATCCCATTCGAGATACCTTCCCAGATGAGGCGATCCTTGCTATCGCCTCACTCCCATGGTATGCCGATATTGTGAACTTTCTCGTTGCTGGGAAAGTTCCACAAGATTGGCTCAGGCAGAGGCGTGAGACCTTCCTTGCGAAGGCCAAGTCCTACCACTGGGAGGATCCCATCCTTTACCACGAAGGAGGGGATAGCGTCTGGCGTCGGTGTATTCCTCAGGAGGAACACCATAGCGTCCTCACTTACTGCCACAAGCTTGAGGCAGGAGGACATCATTCTGGGAGGAGAACGACACAGAAAGTGCTCCAATCCGGCTTGTGGTGGCCTACCCTCTTCAAGGACTCGGATGAGTTCGTGAAGAGGTGTACTGACTGTCAGAGGATGGGCACTTGTGGACAGCGTGATATGATGCCGATGCAGCCCATTCACTTCTGTGAGGTTTTTGACGCATGGGGCATCGATTTCATGGGTCCATTCCCTACGAGTCAGGGATTTGAGTACATTCTGTTGGTCGTAGATTATGTTAGTCGTTGGGTTGAGGCTATCCCCGCCCGAGCCGTTGATGCGAGGACAGTTTGCAGATTTTTGAGGAAACACATCATCACACGTTTCGGGGTTCCACGAGTTCTTATTTCTGATGGGGGGTCTCATTTCATCAACGACCAGGTAAAGGCCCTTGCTAGCGAGTTTGGTATAGACCATCGTGTTGCTACACCTTACCATCCACAGACGAATGGTCTAGCCGAGGTGTCGAATAGGGAGATCAAGACTATACTGCAGAAAGTCGTCCGCCCTAACCGAAAGGATTGGTCACAGCTTTCGGACTCAGTCTTGTGGGCATATAGGACGTCTTCAAGACACCATTGGGCACATCTCCTTTCGCCTCATTTATGGCAAGCCGTGCCATTTTCTTGTTGAGTTGAGGCACATGTCACTTTGGTGCAGTTACTGATATTCTTATGGATCCAGATGGAGTAGGAGACCAGAGGAGGGCAGAGTTAGCAGCCCTGGAGGAGTTGAGAGATACAGCTTTCTCAAACAGTCTACATTATAAGGAGAAAGTGAAGGAGTGGCATGATTCTCATATCAGCCACAAGCATTTTGAGATTGGACAGAGAGTATGGTTGTTTGATGCGAGGCTTCGTTTATTTCCAGGGAAGCTACAGAGCAAATGGAAGGGACCCTACTTGGTCAGAAAGGTACACGACAACGGTAGTATTGATATATCCGAGTTGTCTTCTGAGAGTACCTTTCGAGTGAACGGCCAGCGGCTCAAGCCATTTCTAGATCATGAGCCGCGGGTCGTTGATCTTGCCCCTATTCATTTTGCGTGAGATGTGGTCTTTGACTCACATCTAATGCATCTCACGCCTGAGTTTCACTGATCCTCCACCTTGTATAGATCCAGATGTCTATATCACTACATTCTTTAGTCCCACATCCCTTTCTTCATCTATTGATTATGCTATACTTAGGGTGCACTTTACCCTAAGTATGGGGGGGATGTAGGACCTTTGGGTATTTCTTTTGTTTCTGTCCACCCTATTTTTGCTGCCTATACTTAGGGATATTTCACCCTAAGTATAGGGGGGTAGACCCTGTACATTCTCCACTCGGTTTTCCCTTAGTATACAGCCTGCTATACTTAGGATTACTTGATCCTAAGTATAGGGGGAAGACCCGAGATCCTCTTGACTTTCTATTTCATTCATTCATCTTTGTATATAGCCTTCCTTTTCACTTCCCTATACCTAGCACGAGTTATGTCTTCTTCATCGCTCTTGACTCTGAGGACATCGTTCGAGCTAAGTATAGGGGGGTGTATATATTTCATATATACTTTAGCCATAACTCGTACTTTGTGTGAGTGTGTTAATAAATAAAATGGATAAAAATCACAAAAATTAAAAATTTTTCATGTACATAAACTTCTTTTATTTGCACATAAATAGCTAGGGTACAAATTATTTTTGTAAAAAGGATTTCAAAAATCTTTTGTGTAAAGTTTGTGTAAATATTTTCTTATCAAAATTATGTATATAATACAAAATTTTTCCAAAATGTTTTGAAAATCAAAAGTTTGCAAAAATCTTGTGTAAATTTGTGTAAATATCTTTTTGCAAAACTTGCACTTCATGCATCATTCATACATGATTTCAAAACATTTTTCAAAAAGTTTGCATGATTGTAAAATTTGTGTACATAGCATCTTTTTGTACATATGTATATAGTTTTTCTGGATGATAGTTGACATTTAAACTAGCCTGGAATCAAATTGAGAAATGGAGCTTGGTTAAGATCTTAATCCACCTAAATTCTAAGAGGAACCTTATAGGGCTTAGGGTTAAGGATTTTCAGGTCCATGGTGACTTAATTCTTTGAGTCCACTAGGCTATGATCACATGTCATCTCAATGAGCCTAAGTAGAGCACTTAACAACAACACATGACTCATATAGATTATGGCTTTACTTGGACACCGGCACTATGCACCGAGCTCTCTACGGATGAGGTGGTGAGGAGGCAGTCTTCCTTGACTTGGGGTAGCATATGAGGGTAGTACTTCTAGGCGGAACCTCTCTTCTTCTTTTAGTGAAGGAAGTGCGTCTCAACTTGGTCTGGTTGCCATGAGGTCTAACGACGGGAGTTGTGGGTTGCGATAAAGCTTCAAAAGAGGGATAGTCTACTGGCTCAAGAGGAAAAACTCCTTGTATATATGCTGCACATGTATATGTTGTATAGATGCACTTGAAAAAAAATGTGTGCAAAAAGAAAATAACTCCAAAAAAAGTGGTGGGTCTGAGAGAAAATGATAATCCCACCGGAGTATGTATATAGAGTGCAATAAGTAAAGCTTGGTTTCATGATCCACCTGATGTAGCTTGCAGCAGGGAGACTTGGCTACACTGTTCAAGCTCCCAAGGGTACTTGGCTACACTGGCCTTGACCCATTCTCTTCTTCCTTCTCTTCTCGAGCCGGTTGAACTTGAACTTAGAAGGGAATACCCCGCTCCTCGAGGAAAGAGTGGCCAGATTGAGGTCATAGAGTTACCTTGTTGGGGAGGGTTGTCAAGTTGCCATTTCTGAGGTGGAGAGCTTAGACCTCACATTCACAGGACAAGAAAAGATTCATGGTCTTCAGGGTTTGTGATTGATGACTTGTTCTGATCTGGAGCATTGAGGAGTCGTGACTATAGATTAGTGGAACTTAGAGGCTGTTGAGTTTTAGACTTAAGTCCAAATAAGGTTCCGACACATTAATAATCCAAAGATCTGATCGAGCTCCATACCTTAATTTAATGAAGGCAAGTTTAATAATCAGCCTTGATCCATGTACATTCTCTTTTTCTTTTTCTTTATTTTTTCTTCACTTCTTTTTCAAATAAGTGTTTGCTAAGGGACTAGCAAAGTTAAGTATAGGGGGGTGATGAATACTCATTCATCACTCTTTATTCTTATATTTTAGCTACAAAAACCTTTGCAAATGCATGTAGATATGTGTAAATAAAAATAATTACCAAAAGCATGTATTGTGTAAAAACCTATAATTAGCATGTTTTTGTGAAAAAATAAAAGAATAAAGACTAAAAAGAAAAAGAGGGAAATATTTAGAATAAATATTGAGCACCTAACCCAAGGGAGGGCTCAGCATGGGCCTGACCGCATAAAAGCCAAAGTAGAGGGAGATAGGGGCTCATGTGTGTACATATTTATGTAAATAAATAAAAGTATTTTCCTCACAAAAATAGCTTAAAATATGCTTGTAAATATAAGTATAAAAACAAAAGAAAAAGATAAAAATCAAAAAGAAGATAAAAACATCACTCATCATGTACATAGATCATCTATACCTATATTTATTTATCCTTATAAATAAATAAAAATAATTTCCAAAATTTTTGTAAATATTCTACATTATATAGTGTAAATAAATAAAATAAAAACAATTAAAACAAAAACCAAATAAAAATAACAAAATTAAAAACACAAAAATATATTGTAAATATACCATGTATATAAATGTATATATGTATTTATTTCACATATGTATATAAATAATAAAAATAAGATAAAAATGTCTTTTTATTCCTTATTTTATAATATAAATAAATAAAATATAAAATAGGAATAAAATTGTATAAAAATAACAATTAAAAATCAAAAATTAAAAACCTATACATTGTATATATACCTATATATGAACCTACTATGTATATATCTTATTTTTATTTCGAAAAAAATAATTAAAAATCACTAAAAATAGAAAAAATAAAATAAAAATATTTCATATTTTGACTTTCCCTTAATTCGGCCATTTTCTATGCTTAATTTCATTTTCAAAAACCAGCCACGTGGCTGCTTCCTACTGGTCCTGGGATTGTTGACCGCCCGGTCAACTACCCCCCCAGGACCACTTCCCACGGATTTAGGCGCCCGACCCGACTTCTACCCATTTTAGCGCCTAAACCCGATACCCTATAACCTAAACCCCAGGTCCGACTCCTTTACGACACACCCGAGACCCTCGCCGGAGCCTCTACCTCGGGATCCGTGCGCTCGATCGCCCTACCCGCGTCTGTCTTCCCGGACCCTCCACCATATATATTCTCAGCTCCGCCACCTCAAAGCTCATCTTTGGCCATTCGATTCCACCTCCCGTGAGCTCCATTGCGTAGGCGAGAGTGACAGCTTGTCCCCCGTGGTGTCGAAGCGAGGAGAGGGAGCGAAACCACTGATCCGGCGAAGCTCCGCCGCCTTGCTCCGCCACCAGCAGGAGCTCGAGCCTCGGACGTCGGCGCTCCGTGAGGCGAAGACCCAGAGCTGCGCAAGCTCGCCCACAGCCCATTCAGCCACTGACGGGCCCGCAAAAGCCGCGATAAGAAATCGTTTTTATCGTTCGTGCGTGAAATTAATGAATGTCGTTCGTTGTAGGCAGCAATCGGAACAGTCAAGAAATAACCACAAAATAATGATTCAAATTCAATCTCGTGGTGTATGTTTATTTTACTTGGGCAAGTCCCAAGGTCGATCACAAGGAGGCAAAGGAACAACCTGGATTAATGTCTATCCAATTTTGAGTTCGGTTTTCAAGGCGGTATTTTTTTTTTGGAATTTTTCAATGCAAGATGAGATGCAAAATGCAAATTCCGCCTATTTTAGGGACTAAAATGTAAAATACGTTCAAACGGTGTCCAAAAATTACGAAACTTGGCCGAGATGTAAAAAATGATGAAATAAGTGCACTGTAATTTTTTTGGAATTTTTAGATGCAATATGAATTTTTTACGAATTTTTAATTGAAAACAGAATGATTTTCAATATTTAATTTTAATAAATATTAAACCTACTTATTTTCGAGAACTAAAATTATCTAAGATCTATCACTAGGTAATAGATCTTAGAAAAATCCTAGACCTCAAAAATGTGAGGTCCAATACCAATTAAAAATCAAACATTGAAATGCACAAAATGATTTTTACAGGGCAAATGATGCATGCAAATGCAAAGATTTTTGGGCACAATGTTAATCAAAGTAGTCTCTACGATATTTGATTTTTGGGGAATTTTTAGAGAAACGGTTAATTAACTATGAATTTCCGAGCACAGATTGGGCAAAATATTCCAATTTTCACAAAACAATTATTTATT
Source organism: Ottelia alismoides (assembly GCA_037367405.1). Taxonomy (NCBI): domain Eukaryota; kingdom Viridiplantae; phylum Streptophyta; class Magnoliopsida; order Alismatales; family Hydrocharitaceae; genus Ottelia; species Ottelia alismoides. Next base: position 87,491 of record JAZKJV010000697.1, read on the forward strand.
AATCAACCATGAATCACAAGAATATCTATAGCATGTCAAAATGTAGAGAATTAGTCAATGAACATCATGCATTTTTAAATAAATAAAATGAAATCTAGAAGAGGTTCAAAACAGAGGGAGAATACAGGGGTATGAATGCAAATGTAATAAATAAAATAAATGAATAAAAAGTGCAGTGGGGGGCCTAAGTGCAATTACCAAACTTAAAGGGGTGAATTCTGCAACTTTTCCAGAGAGGCACGTGCAAGGCACGTGCCCTCTGGAGGCGGGGTCTGAAGTGCAATACAGAATCCTCCGAGGGGGCGTCTGCAATTTACCCCGAGGTCACGTGCGTAGCACGTGACCCGGGGGGTGATGCAGCTGCTGTCGTCCCCTCACTCACGTGCGACGCACGTGAGGAGGGTCTCGGGCTTCGAGCCCGGCCCGGCGATGTAGAGCGGAGGTGGGAGGGTCGGAGCTCGGTGGAGGAGCAGGCTCAGCCCTTCCTGGCGGAGCTCGGCCGTGGCGGTGTGGAGGCGGAGCCCAGGAGGCGAGAGCATGGTGGTGCGAAGCTTCCTGGGCACTAGCGAGGGCGTTGTCGATGTTGGCCGGTCCCAGGAGCTCCAGGCGTGGGCGAGTCGATGAAGAAGCCAGGCAGAGGTGATCGGGGATGGTCGTCGGAGATGGTCGCGGCCGATCTGAGGCGGAGTCGGAGAAGAACCTCGGGGTTGATGGCGGAGCAGATGAAGTCGAAGAAGACGGCGGAGGTGGCAATGCTCGATGGCGCAAGGCGGAGCAGAAGCTTGAAGGTGAAGCTTTTGGCGTTGGCTCTACGGGGGACCGGAGCTGAACAATCGTGCGGCGGAGCCGCGGCACTGCAACGAGGGGTGGGCCTCGGACCTCGCCGGAGAGGGATGAAGAGGAAGCGGCGCTGTCACCGCCGCTCCTCCGACCTGTAGCTTAATCGGCGGATGAGAGGCTAAGGGGGTGGCTGCGTCTTTAAATAGGAGAGAGAGGTTGAGGATATCTCGGAGGGGGGTAGTTGGCTGCCGTCGTTGGAGAGGATAGCGGAGGGGTGAAGGCGGCGGAGGGCGCGAGGTTGGTTGGCCGTTGCGAGGCGGCGGGGCGAAGATAACGGAGGTCGCGGAGATGGAGTCGGGGCTGCAGCGCGAGATTGGAGGCGGAGGAATCGCGGGTGGTTGGGAGGTAGACGAAGGGTGCTGGCCGTCCGATCGGCCGAGATCGGGCGGCCAGATGGACGCCACGTGGCGATTAAGGGGAGAGTGCGGGGCACGTGCGGAGCACGTGCCTGGAGGCACGTGCGACGCACGTGCGTGGCTTTTTAATTTTTTTTTATAAAAACGATATTTAGTAAAGCTCAAAAACCGCTGACACGTGGCGGCCTCTGGGGCTGCCACGTGTCAGCACCAGATAATTCGAATATAAAATGTTTTGTAAAATCAAAAAGAAATAGCAAATGACCTCGGATCAAAAAAGTTCCTTCACAAAAAATGCTCGTCTCGATGAGATCTACAACTTTCATGAAGACATCAAAGCCAAATTCGGTCAAATGTAAAAAGTGAATTTTTGGGGTATCCCATGTACATAGAATACCTTGATTTTTGGTTTTCTAATTTTTTTGTCATTTTTTAATCACGATAAAAATCCGGAAGAATAAGGAAAACTCAAAGATAAATACAAGAGATCTTAATCTAATTTTTTTGGATTTTTATAAGTTAAGAAAATATAAACAAAAAAACACAGGTCAAAAGCCGCGAAAAATACAATGTACAAAAGAGGCCCAAAACCCAACTTTCACATACGAGCTCCGATTCACTTGAACTTGGTCTTGTTTTGAAGGTAATTGAATGTGCATTAGTTCAAAAGTGAGTAGGATCAAATCGGACACTGGATGGGGAAGATATGTGGCTTTTAGTCCGAAAATCCTGAAACTAGGGTTTGGGTTTTTGGTCCACTTAACAGGGTTAGTGATTTTTTTGTATTTTTCATTTATTCTTGTTAGTGATGTGTACACAGTGGAAGTGAGTTTGTGGTATGCGGTGTCAGCATGAAGGAGTTAAAAATAGGGGAAGTTAGGCTATTTACAGGTCATTTTTGGCTTGGATTTTTGGCTTCTTATTTTATGCAGAAATTAATGCTAAAATGCAATTCTTATGAAATCATGCATGGATGCTAATTATGCAGAATAAATGCAGAAATGCATTTGATTTTGAGGGAGTTGAGCTTTAATTAATGAGACTTAGAATGGTGAATCCGAGATTCATCAGCCACCCAGGTAGATCCGTAGCCTTCTCTGTTCCTTTAATTTCTATTTACCCCCAAATCGTTGCTCCGCCGTCCCCCGCAGATTCCGATCGATTCCGACCACCATCCGACCATCAGGCCTCGCCATAGCCTTCGCCGTCCTCCCACGCATCTTCTCCGCATACCCATCCAACCCAGCTCGCACAGAAGCTGGGATTCGAGCTCCACCGTCCCCCCTTCGCCGGAGGTCGCCCACTTCGACCCTCCGTTCACCATCACCCCGCCTAACCGGGTCGAGGCAGTTTGCCCTTGACCCGTGAGTCTCTTAGTCTACTTTGCAGGTGCTTCCAAGCCCGTCTGAGGGGTTGGGTCATTCGGACCAGGAGCTCTTCCTCCACCGACATCGCTGGAGCCTTCCAGGGCTCGGCTGGATCATCGGAGTTCACCAGCAGCTGCGGGACGTCATTGCGGAGCTTCTCCGACCTTCACGAGCAGCATGGGAGGTCCACAGCGCACGCACGAGGCCGGCGAACATCGCCGGCCAACTGTTCTTCCGGTATCTTCCCCGACCGTCCGATCATCGTCGCCCTCTGTAGTCCTCGACCGTCTCTATTTGTACACTCTCGCCCTCGACGCGAATGTATACCTTCCCGCTATCATGATCAGTCACCGCCTTGGCTGTGGCCAAGAACGGACGACCGAGGATGATGGGGGTATCTGCCACTGAATCAGGGATCTCCATGTCCAACACTACGAAGTCCACGGGGAATTTCAGGCCCTGAATAGTGATGATAACATCTCGCAACAACCCCTTCGGCCTCTTGACAGATCGATCAGCAAACTGAAGGACTGTCCTGCTCTGTCGAAGAGTGCCCAACTCGAAGCGGTCGAGAAGGGCTGCTGGAAGGAGGTTGATTGACGATCCGCTATCCAATAGAGTCCGGTCGAAACTCTGCTCACTAATCTGACATCTGACATATGGGGCTCCTGAATCTGGCCTCTTGGCCGGCAGACGGTTCTGGATCGCGAAGCACGTGGCTTTCGTCAGCACATGTATCTCTGAATGATGGTTCCTCCTCCTCCTCCTCCTGACTGTGGTCCTATCTCTCAACGATCGCTGAAGAAGGGGGATGTGCTGCAAAGCCTCCTGAAGGGTCAGCTGTATGTGAAATCTGTCGATCATGCTCTGGCTGAGCTCCTCCTGCTCTCTCTTTTTGGGGTCTTTTTCTCTTTTCTTCCCCTTCCCCATCAGAAGGGCTCTAGGGAAGGGGATCACAGGGTCCTTCTCAGATGAAGGACTAGGAACAGGTCTAGACGGCTCGACGGCCGGATCCGCACATACATCAATCACCACAGTGGGACCAGAAGAAACTAAACCTTTTCCTTTATTCAAAACAGTGTTCTGAGGTACATCAATAGAAGGAAAAACAACATCTCTCTCAAAACGAACACCGGTGGCCTCAGTACCACCTCGGGCTGGCTCTGCTAGACGTCTCGCGGCCTCAGTACCGCGTGCTGGCTCGGCTACTCTGGTGGCGTCAGTACCACCTCCTCGAATTGGTGAAGCGGCGGCCTCAGTACCGCCGGTGGAATCAGCATCCTTGGTGGCATCAGTACCACCATCATCATCGTGTGCGGCCTCAGTACCGCTCTCCTCCTCCTCATCTGGCGCCCTGGGTGGATCCTCGAGTCGTTGCTCAGATGAGGCGTCGCCTGCTGGTGCTCTACCGCTCCTAAGTGTAACAAAATCAGCATCAAACAGATCTGAAGACATATCATCAAATGGATCACTAGGAGTGGCATGCTCAGTGGAAACTACCTGCTCAGATTTCCTCTTCAGGTTGTTCGGATTCGGCTCAATCTGTGCAGGGATGGCGGCCTTCCCTCTCATCAGGTCCCGCATCTCCTGGCGGAACTCTTCCATCTCCCGTCTAAAGGTAGCCTGCTGGTTCGTGAGGAGGCGGGCTATGTCGTCCAAGGCAGGGCTCTCATGGGAGCCCGACGGGTAGCCTCTCTGGTGCTGAGGCTGCTGGAACTGGTGCTGCTGGTTCTGAGAGGGGTAGGAGGAAGGATGCTGCTGCTGGTGTGGCTGGTGAGCCTGCTGCTCACGTCTCCAAGACTGTCCCTGCTGCTGATAGGGACGAGGAACGAAGGACGACTGCTGGTGTGGCTGGTAGGCTGGGGGCTGCTGCTGGTGGTGATCCCTCTGCTGGCTATACTGCCCTCCCTGACCGGATGACTGCTGCTGGGGCTGGGTACCTCCACTCCCCACCTGAATCCGGGATGGTCTCGTCGGATCCCAGGCTGAGGGCGGTCATACCAAATCCCGTTGACATCCATCAACGGCTCTGCGTTGTACTGGGCTGGAGGGAGTACTGCCAGAGGCTGATCCGGCTGGTATACCACCATCTGCATGTCTGGAGATGGTGGTGACTGGTAAGAGGGTTGCTGCTGCTGGTACGGCTCCGCCTGTACAAGGTGAACCTGTCTAGGCTGCTGAAAGGAGCTGGAGCGCTGGGACGAGCAGTTGCTGCCGCCGGTATCGCCTCGCGACTGAAGACGGGGCTGGGAAACCGTCTGTGCCTCCTGAAGACACATGAGCTGGGTCTTCATGTCGCTCAGAGTATGTGCCATCTGCTCCATCTGAGTGATGCCCTGGCACTGCTTCTTCTCGATCAGCTCCATGCGGTCCAACTTCTCGCTGATGATACCCATATCCGCAGCGGACGACTCTGCCTGTGCTGCTGCAATTGCGGATGAACTGGATGGACCGGTATCGACCTGTGCTATCCTCTGGTACTGCACGGGTCCTGGCTATTGCTGGGGTCTGCCCTGAGTGTACAACCAGGTCTGGGACATCACCATATAGTTCTCGGCCATCTCCTCGTAGATGGCCCAGACCTGGTCGTGATCCTTGGCGAAATAGGACCCGTCACAAGAAGCGTTCACCAAGCCCTGGAGCTCTGGTGTCAGCTCGCTGAAGAAGCTCTGCACAAGGTTCGGCTTCGAGATATCATGGTGCGGGCATCGGTCTGTGAGCTCACGGAACCTCTCCCATGCTTCATGGAATTGCTTGTTGGGGAGCATGGAGAAGTTGCTGATCAGGGCCCTTGCTGCATTGGTCCTCCCGAGTGGATAGTACTTGTTCAAGTACTCGGTGCGGAGCTGCTCCCAGGTGTAAACAAACCTCCCCAAATGCTTCAGCCAGGTGGCTGATAAGGCGACCCGAGCGAACGAGGTAAAGGTACTAAACAGGTCGTTGCGACCTCTAACACTCGGGGTCACTCAATCAAGAAAAATATCGAACCGCGAAACGAATCGAAAATCAAACAAAGCAAATCAAGCGGTCCTAGCTATGTGATTAACCTGGTATAGCTCCCAGGGTCGAACACAAGGAGCACGGATTGGCCTAGGGCCTACGAAGTAGTAACAATAAAGTAAAATAAAATAAAAATGATTTTTAGTGGTTTTTGTTAATTTTTATATTTTTTTGGATTTTTAAAAGATTAAGAAAACAAAAGAAAACAAATATCAACGCACTTAGGCAAATTATTTAACACACCAAAAATACAACAAAAATTCAAGAAAAATTATTTTTATGTTTTTTAAGTTTTTAAGTGTTTTTGGTGAATTTTTGATAATTTTCTAATAGGTAGATTATTTTCTAAAAATCAAACAGTGCGAAAAATGAAAGGTACTGTCCAGCAAGGCTTAAGACCCAAAAATAAAATATTTAAGGATCTCAAAAAGCCCTGGAGGTAATTTTCCTGTAATCTAGAACGAATAAGAAAATTTAGGCACCCTAATTATTGTTTTTGGATTTTTAAATTATTTATTATAATTTTTATGAGTTTTTAGGGGTTTTTCAATTTTTAGGGTTTTTACTTAATGAAAAATAGCCAAAATTGGAGCAAACAACAGAACCTAATTTTTTTAGAATTTTTGGGGGTGTTTTTATATTTTTTTTGGTATTTTTAAACCTAGACAGTAGCTAAAAGGAAGGTTTTTGAATTTTTAAAAATACTAAATCAAATCAAAAATGTCCTCAAAAATTCTCAAAAATCTAACAACATGGCAGGAGCCATATGTCAAATTTTCATCGAATTTGGAGGTGGTTTGATATTTATTCAAAAATCAAAGAGGGGGCACTGTGCACAGGGACGTAAGTGCAAATACCCAAAGTTCTGAGGGCCAAGGTGCAAAACTCCCAGCAAGTCACACGCGTGGCGCGTGGCTGGGGCACTCAGGGGCCTTTTGGTAAGAAAAACCAAGTTCCAGGGGCTTTTGATAACTCGTACCAAAAACCCAGGGGCTCGGTTGCAATTTACCCACTAAAACACGCACATGTAGAAATAAAAATGCTCACAGGGGCACAACTGCAAATACCAAAAAGTTTCTTGTCATTCAATAACCCAACAGAACTACAGGGAAATAAGTGCAAATAACCCTAAACTACACGTGACGACGCACGTGGTCTCATACACACAGGGGCATACATGCAAATACAAATAAGCACCATGTCCGGAATGCAAATTACCCTACGTAAATAAAGTTACTAAAATATTTACAGGACTAAAAATAAAAAGACAAACTAAGAGGGGGCCCTAAGCAAGTTACCCCTTTATTCGTCGACGGCCGGATTCGCGCCACGTGGAGGATCTGACGGCTCTGAATGGTGGCGCTCTCCTTCTTCAGCTCTCGGGCCGGATCGACGGTGGAGGCGAGGACACGTGGAAGATCAGACGGGGTGGGGCTCAGGTGCCTCTCTCCTCTGCTGCTAACGGTCCAGATGAGCTCCTAAACGAGATCGACGGTAGCTGCTCCTCGGAAGATGGATGGCTGGGATCAAGTCTGGAGCGGAGGAGACATCGGACGGCGCTGGAGGATGGTGGAAGAACACGACGCCGGCGAACTTCGCCAGCCTCGTGCGTGAGCTGCAGTCCTCCTCAGCTGCTGCTAAGTGTCGGAACAGGTCCGCAGAGTCGTCCCGCAGCTGGTGAAGGTGTCCGATGGCCCGGCCGAGCCCTGGAGGGGCTCCGGCGAGCTCGGCGTCGGTGAGCTCCTGGTCTGAACGTACGGGGGTCTCAGATGACTCCCTTTGAACCTGCAAGATGGACCAAAAGCTTCACGGGTCGAGGGCAAAGTGCCTCGACCCAAAGAAGCAGGGTGAAAGTGGCTTGTGGGTCGGCGCGAAGGAGCTCCGGCGAGCTGGGGATGGAGGAGCTCGACTCCCAGCTCCGGGGCAAGCTGGGTTGGATGAAAGTGCGAAGAACGTGCGTCGGAGGATGGCGAAGGTGTGTGCGGGTTCCGATGATCGAGATAATACGCGAGGTGGCCGGAATCAGGGGAACTCGTCGGAGAATCGATTTGGGGGTAACTCAAAATTAGACTAAACAAGAAGGTTCGAAGGTTACCTGGGCGATGCGGGAGACTATGCTGGAGCTTAGCTAGCTCCTGGTCTTCGCCTCGAAGGGCGTCAAGGCCTGAGGCTCGAGCTCCGGTCGGACGTCGGAGCACGGCGGCAAGAAGCAGCCGGATCGATGGTCGGGCACCCTTTCCTCTCTACAACAAGGGCCAACGCGAGCTGTCACCTCGGTGGGTACAATGGAGGTCACTGGAATGAAGGTGGCGAGCCAAAGATGACAGTGGAGTGCGGCGGAGCTCGGGATATATAGTGCTAGGGGTCCGGCTAAATCGGAGTCGGGCGAGAAGCTTGGAGCGCGGATCCCAAGAACCCACCCCGGGCGTGGATCAGGGAAGATCAGGCTCGGATTAGAGCCCGGGGTTAGCGGATTCGGAGGTCGGATCTGGTGGGGATAAAATCAAGAAATCGGGTCCAAAAGCAGATCCGCGGCTCTGGTGGTCCTGGGGGAGGTGTTGACCGGGGGTCAACAATCCCCCGTGGACCAATCAGAGCCCGCCAAGGCTGAAATTTTTATTTTATTTTTTTGGGCCTTTAAATGGCCGAATTTTCAAAAACTTAAAACACAAAATATTTTTGTTTTAATTTTTTCTATTTTTTTGTGATTTTTAATTAATTTTTGGAAATCAAAATAAGGTATTTACATAATAGCTATACATAGGTATATATACACTATATTGATTTTTAATTTTTGATTTTTAATTAGTTATTTTTATACATTTTTATTCCTATTTTGTATTTTATTTATTTATAGGATAAAATGAGGAATAAAAGACTATTTTTATTTTATTATTATTATTTATATACATAGGTTAAATCATTAGTTATATACATATATGTACATGGTATATATACAATATATTTTTGTATTTTAATTTTGTGATTTTTATTTGATTTTTGTCTTGTTTCTTTTTATTTATTTTATTTACAAAACATAAAAAGGGATATTTACAAAAAGGTTTGAAAATAAATTAGGTTATTTACAAGGTGAAATAAATAAAGAAGGTGGTCTATGTACATGGTGAAGAGATGTTTTTGGATTTTTGATTTTTATCTTTTTGTTTTGTTTTTAATAACTTATGTACAAGATATATACACATATTTACAACATATTTTTGGATGAGGAAAATATTATTTATTTATTTACAAATATGTACATATGTGAGCCCCTATCTCCCTCTACTTGGCTTTTATGCGGTCAGGCCCATGCTGAGCCCTCCCTTGGGTTAGGTTGCTCAATATTTATTCTAAATATTTCCCTCTTTTTCTTCTTTATTCTTTTATTTTTGCACAAAAACATGCTAATTATCTATAGTTACAAACATGCATGCTTTTGCTAACTTTTCCTATTTACACATATCTACATGCATTTGCATAGGTTTTTGTAGCTAAAATATAAGAATAAAGAGTGATGAATGGGTATTCATCACCCCCCTATACTATACTTTGCTAGTCCCTTAGCAAACACTTATTTGAAAAAGAAGTGAAAAAGAAAGAAAAAGAAAAAGAAAAAGAGAATGTACATGGATCAAGGTTGATTATTAAACTTGCCTTCATTAAATTGAGGTATGGAGCTTAATCAGATCTTTGGATTATTAATGTGTCGGAACCTTATTCAGACTTAAGCTTAAAACCTAACAGCCTCTAAGTTCCACTACTCTATAACCAAGACTCCTCAATGCTCCAGATCAGAACAAGTCATCAATCACAAACCCTGAAGACCATGAATCTTTTCTTGTCCTGTGAAAGTGAGGTCTAAGCTCTCCACCTCAGAAATGGCAACTTGACAACCCTCCCCAACAAGGTAACTCTATGACCTCAATCTGGCCACTCTTTCCTCGAGGAGCGGGGTATTCCCTTCTAAGTTCAAGTACAACCGGCTCAAGAAGAGGGGGAAGAAGAGAATGGGTCAAGGCCAGTGTAGCCAAGTACCCTTGGGAGCTTGACCAGTGTAGCCAAGTCTCCCTGCTGCAAGCTACAACAGGTGGATCATGAAACCAAGCTTTGCTTATTGCACTTATATACATACTCCGGTGGGATTATCATTTTCTCTCAGACCCACCACTTTTTTGGAGTTCTTTTCTTTTTGCATTTTTTTTTCGAGTGCATCTACACAACATGTACATGTGCAGCATATATACAAGGAGTTTTTCCTCTTGAGCCAGTAGACTATCCCTCTTTTGAAGCTTTATTGCAACCCACAACTCCCGTCGTTAGACTTCATGGCAACCAGACCAAGTTGAGACGCACTTCCTTCACTAAATGAAGAAGAGAGGTTCCGCCTAGAAGTACTACCCTCATATGCTACCCCAAGCCAAGGAAGACTGCCTCCTCACCACCTCATCCGTAGAGAGCTCGGTGCATAGTGCGGTTGTCCAAGTAAAGCCATAATCTATATGAGTCATGTGTTGTTGTTAAGTGCTCTACTTAGGCTCATTGAGATGACATGTGATCATAGCCTAGTGGACTCAAAGAATTAAGTCACCATGGACCTGAAAAGCCTTAAACCTAAGCCCTATAAGGTTCCTCTTAGAAATTAGGCGGATTAAGATCTTAATCAAGCTCCATTTCTCAATTTGATTCCAGGCTTAGTTTAAATGTCAACTATCATCCACGAAAAACTATATACATATGTACAAAAAGATGCATATTTACACAATATTTTACAATCATGCAAAATTTTTGAAAAATGTTTTGAAATCATGAATGATGATGCATGAAGTGCAAGTTTTGCAAAAAGGAATTTACACACATTTACACAAGATTTTTGCAAACTTTGATTTTCAAAACATTTTGGAAAAATTTTGTACCATATACATAATTTTGATACAGAAAATATTTACACAAGCTTTACACAAAAGATTTTTGAAATCATTTTTACAAAAATAATTTGTACACTAGCTATGTATGTGCAAATAAAAGAAGATTATGTACATGTTTTTAATTTTTGTGGTTTTTAGCCATTTTTATTTATTAACACACTCACACAAAGTACGAGTTATGGCTAAAGTATATATGAAATATATACACACCCCCCCTATACTTAGCTCGAACGATGTCCTCAGAGTCAAGAGCGATGAAGAAGACATAACTCGTGCTATGTATAGGGACGTGAAAAGGAAGGCTATACAAAAGGAGAATAAGAAGTCAAGAGGGACTCGGGTCTTCCCCCTATACTTAGGATCAAGTAATCCTAAGTATAGCAGGCTGTATACTAAGGGAGAACCGAGTGGAGAATGTACAGGGTCTACCCCCCTATACTTAGGATAAGATATCCCTAAGTATAGGCAGCAAAACAGGGGTAGATAGAAACAAAAGGAATACCCAAAGGGTCTCACATCCCCCCTATACTTAGGGTAAGGTGCACCCTAAGTATAGCATAATCACAAGATGAAGAAAGGGATGTGGGACAAAGGAATGTGATGATATGGACATCTGGATCTATGTACAGCGGAGGATCAGTAAAGCTCAGGCGTGAGATGCATTAGATGTGAGTCAAAGACCACATCTCACGCAAAATGAATAGGGGCAATATCAACGACCCGCGGCTCATGATCTAGAAATGGTTTGAGCCGCTGGCCGTTCACTCGGAAGGTACTCTCAGAAGACAACTCAGATATGTCGATGCTACCGTTGTCGTGTACCTTCCGAACCAGATAAGGTCCTTTCCATTTGCTCTGTAGCTTCCCTGGAAATAATCTAAGCCTCGCATCAAACAGCCATACTCTCTGTCCAATCTCAAAATGCTTGTGGCTGATATGAGAATCATGCCACTCCTTGACTCTCTCCTTATAATGTAGGCTGCTTGAGAAAGCTGAATCTCTAAGCTCCTCCAGGGCAGCTAGCTCTGCCCTCCTCTGGTCTCCTATACCATCTGGATCCATCAAGATATCTGTGACTGCCCAAAGTGACTTGTGCCTCAGCTCTACTGGTAGGTGACAGGGCTTGCCATACACGAGGCGAAAGGGAGATGTGCCCAAAGGTGTCTTGAAAGACGTCCTATATGCCCACAAGACCGAGTCCAATAGCTGTGACCAATCCTTTCGGTCAGGGCGGACGACTTTCTGCAGAATAGTCTTGATCTCCCTATTCGACACTTCGGCTAGACCATTCGTCTGTGGATGGTATGGTGTAGCAACTCGATGGTCTATGCCGAACTCGCTAGCAAGTGCCTTCACCTGGTCGTTGATGAAGTGAGATCCCCCATCAGAAATAAGAACTCGTGGAACCCCGAACCGCGTGATGATATGCTTCCTCAAAAATATGCAAACTGTCCTCGCATCAGCGGATCAGGCGGGGATAGCCTCCACCCAACGACTCACATAATCTACGGCCAACAGAATGTACTCAAATCCCTGACTCTTAGGGAATGGACCCATGAAATCGATGCCCCATGCGTCAAAAACCTCACAGAAGTGAATGGGCTGCATCGGCATCATATCACGCTGTCCACAAGTGCCCATCCTCTGACAGTCAGTACACCTCTTCACGAACTCATCTGAGTCCTTGAAGAGGGTAGGCCACCACAAGCCGGATTGGAGCACTTTCTGTGCCGTTCTCCTCCCAGAATGATGTCCTCCTGCCTCAAGCTTGTGGCAGTAAGTGAGGACGCTATGGTGTTCCTCCTGAGGAATACACCGACGCCAGACGCTATCCCCTCCCTCGTGGTAAAGGATGGGATCCTCCCAATGGTAAGACTTGGCCTTCGCGAGGAAGGTCTCAAGCTTCTGCCTGGGCCAAATCTTGTGGGACTTTCCCAGCAACGAGAAAGTTCACAATATCGGCGTACCAAGGGAGTGAGGCGATTGCAAGGATCGCCTCATCTGGGAAGGTATCTCGGATAGGATCAATCTGCTCAGTCTCCTCAGGTTGCTCTAATCGGGATAGGTGATCCGCCACCACATTCTTGACTCCAGGCTTATCCTTGATCTCAATGTCGAACTCCTGGAGTAGAAGGATCCATCTAGTCAGTCTGGCCTTGGCATCCTTCTTTGCCATGAGGTACCTGATGGCGGTGTGATCTGTAAACAAAGTCACTCTGGATCCAATGATATATGATCTGAACTTATCCAGGGCAAACACTACTGCTAGCATCTCCTTCTCTGTGACCGTATAATTCCGCTGGGCGGAATCCAATGTGCAGCTGGCATAGTGTATAGCAAATGGTACTCCATCCCTCCTCTGTCCCAGCACTGCCCCTACGGCAAAATCGGAGGCGTCCGTCATGATCTCGAATGGGAGAGACCAATCAGGTGGCTGGAGGACAGGAGCCTCAATCACGCACTGCTGGAGAGTAGCAAACGCCGAAAGACACTTGTCATCGACAAGGAACTCGGTGTCTTTCGTCAAGAGGTCGGTCAACGGTCGGGCAATCCTGCTAAAATCATGAATGAATCTCCTGTAAAATCCAACATGCCCCAGAAATGACCGTAACTGCCTCAGATTGGACGGCGGTGTGAGTTTTCTAATGACATCGATCTTGGCCGGATCAACCTCCATGCCCCTGTTGGAGATGATGTGGCCAAGCACCGTCCCTTGAGTCACCATAAAGTGACTCTTCTCCCAAGATAGCACCAAGTGATACTCGATACATCGCTGAAGTACTCGATCTAGGCAGTCAAGACAAGAATCAAATCCGTCGCCGTAGATCGAGAAATCATCCATGAAGACCTCTAGGCACTCCCCTACCATGTCCGAGAAGATCGACAGCATGCACCTCTGAAAAGTCGCAGGGGCGTTGCATAGCCCAAATGGCATGCGTCGAAAAGCGTATGTGCCGAAGGGACAGGTAAAGGTGGTCTTCTCCTGGTCCTCAGGAGCGATGGCCACTTGGTTGTAGCCCGAATACCCATCCAGGAAGCAATAATGGCTCTTCCCTGCCAGTCTCTCAATGATCTGGTCAATAAAAGGCAGGGGGAAATGATCCTTCTTGGTGGCTTGGTTGAGTCTCCTGTAGTCAACACAAACCCTCCAAGAGGTGGGTACTCGTGTAGCAATCTCCTCTCCCGACTCACTGATCACAGTCGTGATGCCCGTCTTCTTGGGCACCACATGCAAGGGGCTGACCCACTTGGAGTCGGAAATGGGATAAATAAAACCTGCACCCCACCACTTCGATATTTCCTTCATGACAACCTCTCTCAGGTTGGGGGTTCAGACGCCGCTGGAACTCACGCGACGGCTTCGCCCCATCCTCGAGATAGATGTGGTGGGAGCACACTGATGGACTAATCCCATGGAGATCTGCTACACTCCATCCGATCGCCTTGCGGTTCTTTTCAAGAACCCCCATCAAACGGGATTCCTGCTCTCCAGTCAACTCGGCGGAGATGATGACTGGGTACATCTCAGGATCGCCCGCAAGGAATCGATACTTCAGCGAAGTAGGGAGCGGCTTCAGCTATGGAATGCTGGGTGCCGGCAAATCTGGCTGTGGAAGAAACTGAGTGAACGCTGCAAGGTCTGCCAAATCTGCCTGGGGAAAGTGAAAGTGTACTCTCGCAAACTGGGTCGGGAGACGGCTGCTCAACTGCATTGTCTCTGCTCTGCTCTGCCTCTATCTCCTCCTCCTCACTAGGCTCAACTGGACTCGAGTCTGGCATCTGATCATAGAAATCGGCCCAATCAGACTCTGAATCCGAGGGATCTGCATCAGAAACGGTGGTATCAGTACCACCGGAAAGCAAGGTGGCCTCAGCACCACCATCACAAATCATCGTGCTGCGATCAAGGACCGGCTCTGCTGCCGCTAAGGTATCCTGAACCAGTCTGTGCTCTCCAGACTCTCCTCTGCTGTCATCTCTGCATCATCTGTGTCTGAAAGTGAGAGGGTGGTCTGTGTCTCAAGGTCTGCCCAAGCTGCCTCATCATCTGTGATCACAAAATCACAGTCCTGGTGGATGTCTGGCTCTGCGTCTGTCAGCTGCTCCTGTATCGGTACTCGCATCTGAGCGGGATCTGAATCTGGCTCTATAGTCCTCGACCATCTCTATTTGTATACTCTCGCCCTGGACGCGAAAGTACACCTTCCCGCTATCATGATCAGTCACCGCCTTGGCTGTGGCCAAGAACGGACGACCAAGGATGATGGGGGTATCGGTCACTGACTCAGGGATCTCCATGTCCAACACTACGAAGTCCACGGGGAATTGCAGACCCTGAATCATGACGATAACGTCTCGTAATAGCCCCTTCGGCCTCTTGACAGATCGATCAGCGAACTGAAGGACTGTCCTGCTCTGTCGAAGAGTGCCCAACTCGAAGCGGTCGAGAAGGGCTGCCGGAATAAGGTTAATCGACGATCCGCTATCTAGAAGAGTACGGTCGAACCACTGCTCACTAATCTGGCATCTGACATACGGGGCCCCTGAATCTGGCCTCTTGGCTGGCAGTCGGTTCTGGATCGCAAAGCACATGGCTTTGGTCAGCACGTGGATCTCTGAAGTGTGGTTCCTCCTCCTCCTCCTGACTGTAGTCCTCTCCCTCAAAGATCTCTGGAGAAGGGGGATGTGCTGCAAAGCCTCCTGGAGGGTCAGCTGGATATGGAATCGATCAATCATGCTCTGGCTGAACTCCTCAAGCTCTCTCTTTTTTGGGTCAATTTTCTTCCCCTTCCCCATCTGAAGGGCTCTAGGGAAGGGGATCACTGGGTCCTTCTCAGATGAAGGACTAGGAAAAGGTCTAAGCGGTTCAAGGACCGGATCCACACATACATCACGCACCACAGTGGGACCAGAAGAAAATAAACCTTTTCCTTTATTCATAGCAGAGTTCCGAGATACATGACCACGAGGAAAAACAACACCACTATCTGTACAAACACCGGTGGCCTCAGTACCACCATGGGCGGGCTGCTCTGCTGCTGCTGCTGAAGGTAGACGTCTCGCGGCATCAGTACCGCGTGCTGGCTCGGCTGCATGGGTGGCATCAGTACCACCTCCTAGATCTGGTGAAGTGGCGGCCTCAGTACCGCCTGTGGGATCAGCATCCTTGGTGGCCTCAGTACCACCGTCATCATCTGGAGCGGCCTCAGTACCGCTCTCCTCCTCCTCCTGTGGCGCCTCGGGATGGTGCTCAGCTGAGGCGCCGCCGCCGGCTGGGGTCCTACCGCTCCTAAGCGTGGCAAAATCAACATCAAAAAGATCTGAAGAAGTATCATCAAATGGATCGCTAGGAGTGGCTAACTCAGTATGTACTACCTGCTCAGACTTCCGCTTGAGATTGTTCGGGTTCGGCTCTATCTGGGCGGGTATGGCGGCCTTCCCTCTCATCAGGTCCTGCATCTCATGGCGGAACTCATCCATCTCCCGTCTGAATGTGGCCTGCTGGTCCGTGAGGAGGCGGGCGATATCATCCAAAGCGGGGCTCTCATGGGAGCCCGACGGGTGGCCTCTCTGTGGGTGAGGCTGCGGCTGCTGGTATGGGTGAGACGGATAAGAAGGAGGGTGCTGCTGGTGCTGGTATCCCTGGTGAGCCTGCTGCTCACGTCTCCAAGGTTGTCCCTGCTGCTGATAGGGACGAGGAACATAGGACGACTGCTGCTGGTAGACTGGGGGCTGCTGCTGCGGCTGGTGATGGTCTCTCAGCTGGGAGTACTGCCCTCCCTGTGCTGACGGCTGCTGCTGGGGCTGGGTACCACCACTCCCCCACCTGAATCCGGGATGATCTCGTCGGATCCCAGGCTGGGGACGGTCGTACCAAATCCCGTTGACATCCATCAACGGCTCTGCATCAAAGGGGGCTGGGGGTAGTACTGCCAACGGCTGATCCGGCTGGTAGACCACCATCTGCATCTCTGGAGATGGTGGTGACTGCAAGGTGGGTTGCGGCTGCTGGTACGGCTCCGCCTGTACAAGGTGAACCTGTCTAGGTTGCACTGGGGTGCTGGAGCGCTGGGACGAGCTGCTACTGCTGCCGGCGTCGCCTCGCGACTGAAGACGGGGCTGAGAAGCCGTCTGTGTCTCCTGGAGACACATGAGCTGTGTCTTCAGGTCGCTCAAGACCTGTGCCATCTGATCCATCTGTGCTATGCTCTGGCACTGCTTCTTCTCTATCAGCTCATGCGGTCCAGCTTCTCGCTGATGATGCCCATGTCCGCAGCTGACGACTCTAACTGTGCTGCTGCTGTGGCTGCTGCGGACGAACTGGAAGGACCTGCATCTACCCGTGCTATCCTCTGGTACTGCACGGGTCCTGGTTGATGTGGCTGGGTCTTCTGAGTGTAGAGCCGGGTCTAGGACATGACCATGTAGTTCTCTGCCATCTCCTCAAAAATAGCCC
The DNA here is from genome assembly GCA_037367405.1 of Ottelia alismoides. Taxonomy (NCBI): domain Eukaryota; kingdom Viridiplantae; phylum Streptophyta; class Magnoliopsida; order Alismatales; family Hydrocharitaceae; genus Ottelia; species Ottelia alismoides. Next base: position 104,436 of record JAZKJV010000697.1, read on the forward strand.
AGACCTGGTCGTGGTCCTTGGCGAAGTAGGACCCGCCACAAGAAGTGTTCACCAGGCCCTGTAGCTCTGGTGACAACCCACTGAAGAAGCTCTGAACTAAGTTTGGCTTCGTGATATCGTGGTGTGGGCATCTGTCCAAAAGCTCTCTGAACCTCTCCCCAAGCCTCATGGAACTGCTCGTTGGGAACATGGAGAAGTTGCTGATCAGGCCCTCGCTGCATTCGTCCGCCCAAGTGGATAGTACTTGTTCAAGTACTCGGTGCGGAGCTGCTCGCATGTGTACACGAATCTCCCCAAATGTTTCAGCCAGGTGGCTGCTCTATCTGCCGGTGAGAAGGGGAAGGCAATCATCCGTATGGTATCCTGGTCCACATGTCTGTCGTGGACAGTACTGCAAATCATGAGAAACTCCTGTAGGTGGAGATGGGGCTCCTCTGTAGCCAGTCCATGGAACCGCGGGAGCATCTGCAAGGTGTTCGGGGGGAACTTGAAGTCCCCCACGATGGCTGGAACCACAACCCAATGGTGCATCAAGGTAGATCCGGGGTTGTGCAACTCCCGCATCGGTCTAGGTGGTCCTGCTCCTCCTGCGGCTGCTGCCGCTGCGGCGGCGGCCGCGGCTGCTGCTGCTGCTGCTGCGGCTCGTGCCTGTGCCTCATCGGGGTCCTCGGGCTCGCTCTGTGCATCTCTCTCTGCTCTGAGCCTCTCCATCTCACGCCTCATCTCTATCATAAAAGCTCCCTGATCGCGGAGCTGCTGCTGGACTGTCTCTAACTGTGCGATCAGGGTGGAGTTGATCGCTCCCTGGTCCAGTACAAAGTGCTCGGGACGGGAGTGATCGTCAGAACTGCCTGCGCCTGCCATCTCGACGTCTGCAAAATCGAAGGAGCCCAACTCAGGTGCTGTCAAATGAATACGTCTCTCCTCGGGCTCAGGTCTCTCGGGTAGATCAGAAAGGGGTCGAGGGGGAACAGGGTGGAGTCGTACTCGGGCTCGGAGAGCGGGTCTGAGCTCTCGCGAGCCAACCTAGATGATGAGGTAGACGCGCCCGAAAGCGGTGCAACCAAAGGCTGCCTAAGAGATCGTCTACCCATCATCTCGATCTGGCGAGTAGGGCGGATGAGATCTGGAAAAACTATGATCGAAAAACAAACCCCCGGTTCACCAACGCAACGCGAGCTGAAGACCGTGAAAGTTCGGTCAAATTATCTTGTCTGTTTTATTTTGGTGAACACTCAAGATATCAGAGCGATTACGTGACCTGTTGGGAACCCGATGCTCCCAAGAGACTGGCCCAATCCTAAAGCTAGATCTTTCCCAGCCAGTACAAGTTGCGGACCGTTTACCGGCTACCCGATCAACCTGCTCTGTTAAGGATGTCACGGCCCGCTTTACCGGGTACCGGAGAGATCCTCACTGGAGAACGACTAACTCTAAGACTAGTAGTCTAACGGAAGTTCAGGCGTGGCTCTATCCTAGTGTGCGGGTCACTCTCTCGCTCAAGCAAACCAAACAATGAGGGGGTTGCTCTCCCCAAGACAGAATTTTTAGGGTGAGCGTGTTTTAAGGTCAATAGTCTTAGCAGTCCCAATTTTATGGTTACATTTTTTTTTAGATATTTTTCAAATCAAACAAAACTCCTAACGAATTTTTCGGTTTCTCCTGGTTATTAAGTCCAAAATCGGGGGGAGAAGACGAAAAAGCCGATGCACGAAAAATCAATGATGCATGCAGAGTCAGAAATGCGTACCTGCCTCCAGCTCTCTACATGCAAAGTGATCCGCGCATAAAATAAAGACAGAAAAGTAAACTAAGCTATATGATGCAACGGTAAAAAGCCGAGTCCTAAGACAAGCAACTTCTATTGATCGTGAAGAACAATAGTTAGTTAACCGAATCGAGTCCGGAGTCCGATCTTGGGAGTCACTCGGTGCCCGCCACAACGGGTCCTGCCAGCGCTATATGTGACTCCTAACGGCACGTGGTCTCAAATCCAATTAAACTAACTTTTTTTTTGTGAATTTTAGTAAGGTCCAATTACGTTCTATAGGAACAGATATTCTATTAAGTGTTGGGCCTTAGAAATCTTACGTCACAACCAACAAAAATCCTATGTCTAGGGGCTCGAGCAAAAACCGCGAAAAATCCGGAAAATGACAGTAAGAAAAGAAAAAGAAAACCGCGTAAAAAGCCGCGAAAAACCGAGGGGTCCTAATGGGTCCCCCGAGCACGCCGGTGCTCGGCGAAACAGACCCGCTACGGTCTAAGTGTCCAAGCAGAGTCCAAAAGTTCAAGTCCCTGTATTATTACAAATAATAATGAATAAAAACTATCCTACTACCTCACCCACTCAACTCTCTCCTCTCGCTCTCTCCTGCGGCTTCGTAGAGAAAGAAGCCGCCTCCGAGTCTCGCGGCTGCACCGGCTGCTCGAAAGTCGCCTCCGCGGTCCTCGGGCCCTCGCAAGAAGACAGGAAAAATGGTCAGACCAATAAAATAATCAAATAATGAATGAAAATAAAAACAAGGGTATATATGCAAAAATGGAAACAAAATAATCACTCAGAATAAAACAAAGATAAAAAGAAAAGAAAATCAAAACAAAACAAAATAAATCAAAAAGGAACTGAGTACAAAAGCCGCGAAAAGCCGCGAGCTCCGAAGAGCCGCGAAAAGCCGCGAAAACAAAAATGAAAAGAAAGTCAAAAATAACTACTAAGCCGTGCTCCCCGGCAACGGCGCCATTCTGATAAGGCGACCCGAGCGAACGAGGTAAAGGTACTAAACAGGTCGTTGCGACCTCTAACACTCGAGGTCACTCAATCAAGAAAAATATCGAACCGCGAAACGAATCGAAAATCAAACAAAGCAAATCAAGCGGTCCTAGCTATGTGATTAACCTGGTATAGCTCCCAGGGTCGAACACAAGGAGCACGGATTGGCCTAGGGCCTACGAAGGAGTAAAAATAAAGTAAAATAAAATAAAAATGATTTTTAGTGGTTTTTGTTAATTTTTATATTTTTTTGGATTTTTAAAAGATTAAGAAAACAAAAGAAAACAAATATCAACGCACTTAGGCAAATTATTTAACACACCAAAAATACAACAAAAATTCAAGAAAAATTGTTTTTGTGTTTTTTAAGTTTTTAAGTGTTTTTGGTGAATTTTTGATAATTTTCTAATAGGTAGATTATTTTCTAAAAATCAAACAGTGTGAAAAATGAAAGGTACTGTCCAGCAAGGCTTAAGACCCAAAAATAAAATATTTAAGGATCTCAAAAAGCCCTGGAGGTAATTTTCCTGTAATCTAGAAAGAATAAGGAAAATTTAGGCACCCTAATTATTGTTTTTGGATTTTTAAATTATTTATTATAATTTTTATGAGTTTTTAGGGGTTTTTCAATTTTTAGGGTTTTTACTTAATGAAAAATAGCCAAAATTGGCTAGAAACTCAAACAACAAGCAAACAACAGAACCTAATTTTTTTAGAATTTTTGGGGGTGTTTTTATATTTTTTTGGTATTTTTAAACCTAGACAGTAGCTAAAAGGAAGGTTTTTGAATTTTTAAAAATACTAAATCAAATCAAAAATGTCCTCAAAAATTCTCAAAAATCTAACAACATGGCAGGAGCCATGTGTCAAATTTTCATCGAATTTGGAGGTGGTTTGATATTTATTCAAAAATCAAAGAGGGGGCACTGTGCACAGGGACGTAAGTGCAAATACCCAAAGTTCTGAGGGCCAAGGTGCAAAAATCCCAGCAAGTCACGCGCGTGGCGCGTGGCTGGGGCACTCAGGGGCCTTTTGGTAAGAAAAACCAAGTTCCAGGGGCTTTTGATAACTCGTACCAAAAACCCAGGGGCTCGGTTGCAATTTACCCACTAAAACACGCACATGTAGAAATAAAAATGCTCACAGGGGCACAACTGCAAATACCAAAAAGTTTCTTGTCATTCAATAACCCAACAGAACTACAGGGAAATAAGTGCAAATAACCCTAAACTACACGTGACGACGCACGTGGTCTCATACACACAGGGGCATACATGCAAATACAAATAAGCACCAGGTCCGGAATGCAAATTACCCTACGTAAATAAAGTTACTAAAATATTTACAGGACTAAAAATAAAAAGACAAACTAAGAGGGGACCCTAAGCAAGTTACCCCTTTATTCGTCGACGGCCGGATTCGCGCCACGTGGAGGATCTGACGGCTCTGAATGGTGGCGCTCTCCTTCTTCAGCTCTCGGGCCGGATCGACGGTGGAGGCGAGGACACGTGGAAGATCAGACGGGGTGGGGCTCAGGTGCCTCTCTCCTCTGCTGCTAACGGTCCAGATGAGCTCCTCAACGAGATCGACGGTAGCTGCTCCTCGGAAGATGGATGGCTGGGATCAAGTCTGGAGCGGAGGAGACATCGGACGGCGCTGGAGGATGGTGGAAGAACACGACGCCGGCGAACTTCGCCAGCCTCGTGCGTGAGCTGCAGTCCTCCTCAGCTGCTGCTAAGTGTCGGAACAGGTCCGCAGAGTCGTCCCGCAGCTGGTGAAGGTGTCCGATGGCCCGGCCGAGCCCTGGAGGGGCTCCGGCGAGCTCGGCGTCGGTGAGCTCCTGGTCTGAACGTACGGGGGTCTCAGATGACTCCCTTTGAACCTGCAAGATGGACCAAAAGCTTCACGGGTCGAGGGCAAAGTGCCTCGACCCAAAGAAGCGGGGTGAAAGTGGCTTGTGGGTCGGCGCGAAGGAGCTCCGGCGAGCTGGGGATGGAGGAGCTCGACTCCCAGCTCCGGGGCGAGCTGGGTTGGATGAAAGTGCGAAGAACGTGCGTCGGAGGATGGCGAAGGTGTGTGCGGGTTCCGATGATCGAGATAATACGCGAGGTGGCCGGAATCAGGGGAACTCGTCGGAGAATCGATTTGGGGGTAACTCAAAATTAGACTAAACAAGAAGGTTCGAAGGTTACCTGGGCGATGCGGGAGACTATGCTGGAGCTTAGCTAGCTCCTGGTCTTCGCCTCGAAGGGCGTCAAGGCCTGAGGCTCGAGCTCCGGTCGGACGTCGGAGCACGGCGGCAAGAAGCAGCCGGATCGATGGTCGGGCACCCTTTCCTCTCTACAACAAGGGCCAACGCGAGCTGTCACCTCGGTGGGTACAATGGAGGTCACTGGAATGAAGGTGGCGAGCCAAAGATGACAGTGGAGTGCGGCGGAGCTCGGGATATATAGTGCTAGGGGTCCGGCTAAATCGGAGTCGGGCGAGAAGCTTGGAGCGCGGATCCCAAGAACCCACCCCGGGCGTGGATCAGGGAAGATCAGGCTCGGATTAGAGCCCGGGGTTAGCGGATTCGGAGGTCGGATCTGGTGGGGATAAAATCAAGAAATCGGGTCCAAAAGCAGATCCGCGGCTCTGGTGGTCCTGGGGGAGGTGTTGACCAGGGGTCAACAATCCCCCGTGGACCAATCAGAGCCCGCCAAGGCTGAAATTTTTATTTTATTTTTTTGGGCCTTTAAATGGCCGAATTTTCAAAAACTTAAAACACAAAATATTTTTGTTTTAATTTTTTCTATTTTTTGTGATTTTTAATTAATTTTTGGAAATCAAAATAAGGTATTTACATAATAGCTATACATAGGTATATATACACTATATTGATTTTTAATTTTTGATTTTTAATTAGTTATTTTTATACATTTTTATTCCTATTTTGTATTTTATTTATTTATAGGATAAAATGAGTAATAAAAGACTATTTTTATTTTATTTTTATTATTTATATACATAGGTTAAATCATTAGTTATATACATATATGTACATGGTATATATACAATATATTTTTGTATTTTAATTTTGTGATTTTTATTTGATTTTTGTCTTGTTTCTTTTTATTTATTTTATTTACAAAACATAAAAAGGGATATTTACAAAAAGGTTTGAAAATAAATTAGGTTATTTACAAGGTGAAATAAATAAAGAAGGTGGTCTATGTACATGATGAAGAGATGTTTTTGGATTTTTGATTTTTATCTTTTTGTTTTGTTTTTAATAACTTATGTACAAGATATATACACATATTTACAACATATTTTTGGATGAGGAAAATATTATTTATTTATTTACAAATATGTACATATGTGAGCCCCTATCTCCCTCTACTTGGCTTTTATGCGGTCAGGCCCATGCTGAGCCCTCCCTTGGGTTAGGTTGCTCAATATTTATTCTAAATATTTCCCTCTTTTTCTTTTTCTTTTTCTTCTTTATTCTTTTATTTTTGCACAAAAACATGCTAATTATCTATAGTTACAAACATGCATGCTTTTGCTAACTTTTCCTATTTACACATATCTACATGCATTTGCATAGGTTTTTGTAGCTAAAATATAAGAATAAAGAGTGATGAATGGGTATTCATCAGTGGCTGCTCTGTCTGCTAAGGAAAAGGGGAAGGCGATCATCCTGATCGTATCCTGGTCCACCTGACGATCGTGGACAGTACTGCAAATCATCAGAAACTCCTGGAGGTGGAGATGAGGCTCCTCAGTAGCGAGCCCGTGGAAGCGAGGGAGTAGCTGCAAGGTGTTCGGGGGGAACTTGAAGTCCCCCACGATGGCTGGAAGTACTACCCAGTGGTGCGTCGGCGTCGATCCGGGGTTATGCAACCCCCGCATCGGTCGTGGTGCTCCTCCTACCGCAGCTGCGGCGGCTGCGACTGCTGCATCAGCATCCTCTGGGATCCTCGATCCCTCTCTCCTCTGCTCGCGCTCTGCTCTCTCTGCTCGCATCTGCTCCATCTCTCTCCTCATGTCGAGCATGAATGCTCCCTGATCCCTCAACTGCTGCTGGACAGTCTCTAACGAGGCGATCAGGGTGGAGTTGATCGCTCCCTGATCCAATACGAAGTGCTCAGGCTGACGGGAGCGATCCTCAGAACTGTCGGCCATGGCGTCTGCAAAATCAAACGAGTCAAACTCAGGTGATGTCAAATCTGTGTGTCTCTCCTCTGGCTCATATCTCTCAGAACCGAAAGAAAGGGGGTCGAGGGGGAACAGGGCGGAATCATACTCGGGCTCGGAGAACTGGTCTCGGCTCTCGCGGGCCAATCTAGATGATTGGGTAGACGTGCCCGAAAGCGGTGCAGCCAGAGGCTTCCTAAGAGAGCGTCTACCCATCATCGTGATCTGGTCGAGTAGTGCGGATGGGATTTGGAAAAACTATGATCAAAATGCAAACCCCTCTGTTCACCAACGCAACGCGAGCTGAAGACCGTGAAGGCTCGGTCAAATTATCTTGTCAGTTTTTATTAGGTGAACAATCAATCTATCAGAGCGCTTACGTGACCTGTTGGGATACTCGATACTACTCCAACCGACTGGCCCACACGGAAGAGTCGGTAGTCAGCTGGAAATAGCACCGGAGGGCTCTACCTAGGGTGTGGGTCACTCTCTCGCACAAGCAAACCAAACAATGAGGGGGTTGCTCTCTCCAAGACAAGTTTTTAAGTGAGGTGTCTTTTAGGGTCAATAGTCTTAGCAGTCCCAATTTTATGGTTTTTCTTTTTAATTTTTTTTCAATAAAAATAAAGGCCTAACGAATTTTTCGGTTCTCCTGGTTATTTAATCCAAAACAGTGGGGAGAAGATGAAAAAGCCGATGCACGATGAAATCAATGATGCATGCTGAGATAGAAATGCGTACCTTGCCTCCAGCACTATACATGCAAGTGATCCGCGCAGAAATTAAAGACAGAAAATAAACTACCTAAATGATGCAGCGATAAAAACCGAGTCCTAGATGAGCAAGTCTACTCGCAGAACCGTCTAACTGGTCACCAACCTCCAAGCCAAAGGGTCCGGTCTTGGCCCACCCCTCCTCTGCCCGACAAATCGGGGGTAGGAGAAAGCGCTTTACGGGGCAGGCTGCGGCACGTAGGCTACGAAGGAGATGAATCAGTTATTTTTATTAATTGATTATTAGTAGGTCCAATTAAGCGCACTATAGGAACAGGCAGATAATTAGGTGTGGGGATCCTACTAATTACGGCACAAGCAAGCAGAAAATCCTAAGTCTAGGGGCTCGATGAAAACCGCGTAAACACCGGAAAAGGCAGTAAAAAGAAAAGAAAACAAAACCGCAAAAAAGCCGTGAAAATCCTAAGGGTCCCCCGAGCACACCGGTGCTCGGCGAAACAGACCCGCTAAGTCAAAGAGTCCAGTCTCTAAGTACATGTATTATTACAATAATAATCAAATAAAAGAAAAATAAAACCTCTCCCACTCAACTCTCTCTTGCTCTCTCCTACGGCTCCGTACAGAAGGGAGCCGCCTCCAAGTCCTGCGGTTGCGTCGGCTCCTCGAAAGTCGCCTCCGCGGTCCTCGGGCCCTCGCAAGAAACAGAGACAAGTGGTCAGATCAAAATAATCAAATAATAATAAGAAAAATAAATGAAACTGTTATGAGGGTATATATGCAAAAATGCAAAATAAAATAAACACTCAAAATAAAACAAAACAAAAACAAAAGAAAAGAAAATAAAACAAAAAAAAACAAAAATAAAATATAAACAAAAGCCGCGAAAAAGCCGTGAGCTCTGAAAGAGCCGCGAAAAGCCGCGAAAACAAAAACGAAAATAAAATAAAAACTACTAAGCCGTGCTCCCCGGCAACGGCGCCATTCTGTTGAGCCAACTGAGCGACTAAGGTAAATGAGCTAATCGGTCGTTGCGACCTCGATCACTTAGCTAGGTCAATCAAGAAAAATATAGACCACCAAGATAGATAAAATCAATCAAACACACGAAAGCGGTCCTGCTATTAGTTTAACCTGGTATATCGACCAAGGTCGAACACAAGGAGCACAGGTTGGCCTCTCGGCCTATGAAGTAGTCAAAAAGAGATAAAAGAAAATAAAAGAAATATTTTGGTGGTTTCTGAATATTTTAATTTTTTATGGATTTTTAATGTGATAAGAAAATAATAGAAGCAGAGAAACTACACACTTCAACAAATTATTAAACACACTAAAAATCAACCAAAAATTCTAACAAAAATATTTTTATGTATTTTATAATTTTTAGTGTTTTTGATGAATTTTTGGGATTTTTCTGATGTTTATTAAATTTCCTAAAAATCAAACAGTGACTGAAATGAGAGGTGCTGTCCAGCCGAGCTAAAAGGGCCTAGATAAAATATCTAAAAGCCCCTAATTAGCTGGGAGGTAATTTTCCTGTAAAGAGAATAAAACAAGAAAATTTTGGCACCTATATTATTATTTTTGGATTTTTGGTTTATTTATTAGAATTTTTATAAGATTTTGAGTGTTTTTTAATTTTTAGGTGTTTTAAGTGATGAAAAATAGCCAAAATTGGTTAGAAAATCAAACACAACCAAACAAACAGTAGACAATTTTTTTGGAATTTTTAGATGAATTTCAATATTTTTTTGTGATTTTTAAACTTAGACAGTAACGAAAATAGAGGTTTTTGAATTTTTAAAAATATCAAATCAACTCAGAAATGTCTCCAAAAATCCTCGAAAATTTTACACTATGGCAGGAGCCATGTGTCCAATTTTCGTTGGATTTCGAGGTAATTTGATATTTTATTCAAAAAGAAAGAGGGGGCACTGTGCACAAGGACCTATGTGCAAATACCCAGAGTTCTGGGGGTCCTGGTGCAAATAACCTAGGTAAACACGTGCGTCGCACGCGCCTGGGGCACTCAGGGACCCAAATGTAAGAAAAATAAGTTCCAAGGGCTTTCTGGTAATAGGTACCAAAAGTCCAGGAACTTATTCGCGAAATACCCAAAAATATCCGCACATGCTCAAATGTACCACGCATAGGGGTATAAATGCAAATAATCAAAAACTTTCATTCATTCATTAACAGTCAGAACTACAGGGGCATTAGATGCAAAATAGCCAAAAAGCACGTGTCGAAGCACGTGTCACATCACACACAGGGGCATAACTGCAAATGAAACTAAGCACGAGGTCCTCTATGCAAATATCCCCAAAACTAAATAACTATCTAAACTATTTACAGAACTAAATGCTAAATAAAAGAAACAGGAGGGCCTAAGGGTAATTTACCCTTTATTAAAGCGGACCGCAGGATGGGCGCCACGTGGAGCTTCGAACGGTGGAGATCGGGGGTCGCTCCAAAGCTGGGGTCCTCGATGCGATCAGACGGCAGAGGGATCGCCACGTGGGGGATCCAACGGTGACAGGCGTGGGTGGCTAATCCTCTCGTGCAACGGGCGGTCCAGATCACCGCTCCAAGATCTAACGGTGACTGCTCCACTGGGAATGAACGGCCCAGATGAAAACTGGAGGGCGACGATGATCGGACGGTCGGGGAAGATACCGGAAGAACAGTTGGCCGGCGAAGTTCGCCGGCCTCGTGCGTGTGCTGTGGACCTCCCCTGCTGCTCGTGAAGGTCGGAGAAGCTCCGCAATGACGTCCCGCAGCTGCTGGTGAACTCCGATGATCCAGCCGAGCCCTGGAGGGCTCCAGCGAGGTCGGCGGAGGAAGATCTCCTGGTCCGAATGACCCAACCCCTCAGACGGGCTTGGAAGCACCTGCAAAGTAGACCAAGAGACTCACGGGTCGAGGGCAAACTGCCTCGACCCGGTTAGGCGGGGTGACGATGAACGGAGGGTCGAAGTGGGCGAGCTCCGGCGAAGGGGGGACGGTGGAGCTCGAATCCCAACTCTTGTGCGAGCTGGGTTGGATGGGTATGCGGAGAAGATGCGCGGGAGGACGACGAAGGCTATGGCGAGGCCTGATGGTCGGAATCGATCGGAATCAGCGGGGGACGGCGGAGCAGCGATTTGGGGGTAACTAGAAATTAAAGGAACAGAGAAGGCTACGGATCTACCTGGGTGGCTGAATGGGCTGTGGGCGAGCTTGCGCAGCTCTGGGTCTGCGCCTCACGGAGCGCCGACGTCCGAGGCTCGAGCTCCTGCTAGTGGCGGAGCAAGGCGGCGAAGCTTCACCGGATCAGTGGTTTCGCTCCCTCTCCTCGCTTCGACACCACGGGGGACAAGCTGTCACTCTCGCCTACGTAATGGAGCTCACGGGAGGTGGAATCGAATGGCCAAAGATGAGCTTTGAGGTGGCGGAGCTGAGAATATATATGGTGGAGGGTCCGGGAAGACAGGCGCGAGTAGGGCGATCGAGCGCGCGGATCCCGAGGTAGAGGCTCCGGCGAGGGTCTCGGGTGTGTCGTGAAGGAGTCGGACCCGGTGTTTAGGTTATAGGGTATCAGGTTTAGGCGCTAAAATGGGTAGAAGTCGGGTCGGACGCCTAAATCCGTGGGAAGTGGTCCTGGGGGGGGGTAGTTGACCGGGCGGTCAACAATCCCAGGACCAGTAGGAAGAGGCCACGTGGCTGGTTTTTGAAAATGAAATTAAGCATAGAAAATGGCCGAATTAAGGGAAAGTCAAAATATGAAATATTTTTATTTTATTTTTTTTCTATTTTTTAGTGATTTTTAATTAATTTTTCGAAATAAAAATAAGATATATACATAGTAGGTTCATATATAGGTATATATACAATGTATAGGTTTTTGATTTTTGATTTTTAATTGTTATTTTTATACAATTTTATTCCTATTTTATATTTTATTTATTTATATTATAAAATAAGGAATAAAAAGACATTTTTATCTTATTTTTATTATTTATATACATATGTGAAATAAATACATATATACATTTATATACATGGTATATTTACAATATATTTTTGTGTTTTTAATTTTGTTATTTTTATTTGGTTTTTGTTTTAATTGTTTTTATTTTATTTATTTACACTATATAATGTAGAATATTTACAAAAATTTTGGAAATTATTTTTATTTATTTATAAGGATAAATAAATATAGGTATAGATGATCTATGTACATGATGAGTGATGTTTTTATCTTCTTTTTGATTTTTATCTTTTTCTTTTGTTTTTATACTTATATTTACAAGCATATTTTAAGCTATTTTTGTGAGGAAAATACTTTTATTTATTTACATAAATATGTACACACATGAGCCCCTCTCTCCCTCTACTTTGGCTTTTATGCGGTCAGGCCCATGCTGAGCCCTCCCTTGGGTTAGGTGCTCAATATTTATTCTAAATATTTCCCTCTTTTTCTTTTTAATCTTTATTCTTTTATTTTTGCACAAAAACATGCTAATTATAGGTTTTTACACAATGCATGCTTTAGGTAATTATTTTTATTTACACATATCTACATGCATTTGCAAAGGTTTTTGTAGCTAAAATATAAGAATAAAGAGTGATGAATGAGTATTCATCAGATATCAGCCTAAATGAGAAAGGATTGCCATCTCCTACTCAGGCTGGAGATCATCTCTTAATAATCATTTGACGGTGCTTGATGAGTCCTCAATCTAACTCATTAGATATTCATCTAAGCACCAGCCTCTATGATTCAATAATTGAATCAACAGCTGTATGATCATTAAGATGGCCATGGTACATAACCCTAATTGTACTAGGGGACCTATTATGCAAATTATGTACTCTTTATTTCAGATTAAGGAGTGAATTGCAATAACATTTATTGCATAATGGCTCGCCGTGGGCTCGCATGTCCAACAGTGATGGATGACATGGGTCTCTACGTGGTGGTGGATATTGTTGAAGAACCCAATTAGATTACAACAATCAGCTTGGTATCATTAAGAATGCTTGGGTACGAATTGATGCCACTGACAACTTCCATGGTGATTTTTTCCTCCCTTTCGATAGTGGAGTTGAATGCGACCAGGATGCCTACGTGTACTACTTTTGGTCTCGAAGAGACAATGCTTCCAAAATGTTGGAAGATGTACAACAGTGAAGAACCGGAAGCGAAAACAAAATAAGTTTTCCAGTAGTGGTCAGAAAACATGGATCTAATTTACAGACCATAATGGCTAACATAGGGAAATCAATACAACCCTTCCAAAGTTAACTTCCAATACCAATGGGAAATTGAAATCAAGTCTACAATTAGAGATGAAGAGAGGATGAGTACTTATAAAGTCACATCCTTTCTATGGAAATCAGGACATGTCGCTCTCTGGAACACTAAATCGAATACATTGCAGATGTCCTTAGAAAACTATAGATCATAGCAAGTTCCAAGCAATAAAACAAGGCAAGCACGAATATAAGGCATGTGTGTCGCGTCTACCCCATTCTCGACGACCTGCATGCAGAGTTCCGAAAACGTTCAATGCAATCTGACGACGACACCAGAATCCAACCCATATGAACTCAACACTGCGAAAAACAACAAGGATGGAAGATTCATACCTTGCGGAGGTGAGGAACGAGTCCCACGCCATGAGATCTTCGCGTTGGTGCCTTCGTTTTTGTGATCGGATGACTCTGACGACTCTGGAGTAGAGCTCTGGCGGCCTTGGCATGGGAAAACGTGGGGTTAGATCAACCATATCAATGCCCAATCCCCTTTTGTATACGGGTTCAGATTCGGACCCGGTTACGGACCCACTATCATAAAACGACCCTATCTCACTCGTCCAATGTCAGATTTTGACGTTCTTGGTACTATTTGAAAGATCTCGACGAGTACTAAACAATAAGCTATTTATACGCTCGATTTGGACAACGAATCTGATCTACAATTTAAAAATAAGAGAACAAAACTATTAAGAGAGTCGGACCGAATTTCATGTCTTGAATCGTATTAAGATCAGAATTGAATGAGAATTCGGTACCTAATTCGTATTACGATATCTCGATATATATGTATATATATATATATATATATATATATATCGGAGTCTCAAGATCTTACATCTTCTTTTTTAAAATCATTATTTGAAAATCATGCTTTCAATTAATAGAAAACATCCAAATATGCTATAAAATGCTACAAAAATTATGGTCAATTCAATAATTTTAAAGCACTCAAGTAACAACTATAAAATTAAAAAATGGATTGATAAAAAAATTTGCTTCCAATGCATTACTTAATTAGTAAATTGACGTTTGTTTTGCTCAAAAGACACATATATCTATGAAGTTGGAGATATCGTATTTCTGTTACATGCATTGGAGTTAGAGACCTGGAGTGCATGATTGTGAAGCTAAAAGGGAGTCGGAAGTGCCAGGACGTATCCTACTCCTTGTCGTGGTACATCCGAGACTAGACAGAGAGAGACAAGACCGTGAGAGAGTCGGAGATCATGGTGTTGAGACATGCTTTTAGTTCTTGTCATAGCATGCCGAGGACTCGAGGGGGAGATGAAGTGCTGGGATGCAGCATCACCGCGTGGGAGGGGACTCGGGGAAAAGCATCGACCTAGAGAGAATGTGCGTGCCATGGTCCGGAGGGGGTGTGGGACTGGAGTGAACGTGGCATGATGAGGGATGGAGGGTACGGTTCCAATTCTAAATTTTTAGACGATGGGGGGACATGGAGGGCATGTGTGGGCAGACTCCTAATTCTCGGATGATGGAGGAACACAATCACACAATGCCACATTTTTATTTTTTTTAATGATACAAAAATATAAGAAATTTGAGAAGTTAGGGAGGTCACGTGCCACATGCTCACTGAGTGGGCCCGCTCATGCTTGATATTAGAGATAAATGACATAATAGTTCGTACTTTGCTATCATAATTTACATTATATATAAATAAAATTTGTTATGATGATCAAGAAAACATATAATCATTGCTATATTAGTCATCACTACTATACCGCAGATAGATGAATTGTTTTTTATTTGGAATATATTTTGAACACATTTAGAAAAGTGAAAACATAGGAAACAAAATAAAAGTAGAAATTTAGTGCGCATGAAAGCAGCCCAGATCGAGTACTCGTCCGTAAGTAGCTTCAAAGATCAAGAGGCAAGCATCGCGTCTCGCATCGCTGCAAGGGACAAAGTCCAATTCTTTTGGGGAGGTGCATGCCACTAGCTCCAGCCCCCATGTTTAGCGTGTTATTTTGAGTAGAAGGAATGCTATCTGCAATGTTATTGCCGGCGCTGCTCCTCCTTATGTATGGCTTCGCTCGCCGAAGGGGTTCTCCTTCGCCGATGCTTATGAACTCTTTCATCACAAAGTCGCTTCTCCGCCTTGGGCGTCCATTGTCTGGAAGCATGGCGCATCATCAAGTTTCGCCTGCACCATCTACCGTGTAACTCTTGGCCGGTTACCAACTACCGACCAACTAGCAAAATTGGGTGCGTGCACACACAATGGTTGCTACCTTAGTGGGACTGCTCTGGAATCTCATGATCATCTATTCTTTAATTGCAAGTTCTCTTCCAATCTCTGGCAGCGTGCGTGCAGAGAGTTTAGGCTGCCGTGCCCCCTATCTTGGATCTTTCGCAAACTCTCTCTCGGGCTGCTGGCTTCAGGGATAAGCCTACTCGCAAAGCTGTATCGATCCTCATTGCAATGGTGGTTAGAGCCGTATGGTCTGAGCGTAACACAGATGGACTTCGACGTGCTCCTACATGGAAGATGCTATTCTTAACAACATCATCAGCGTCTTCGGCCTAATCAGATTAATATGACGGAACCTAAGTTTTTGTTTCCTTATGCTCCAACTATAGATAACGTCTTTTCGGACTCTGTAATGAATATGAACTATATAGCTACCAAGTAGCTCTTCAATTTTTGTACACAGATTTCATTTTGGAATATACATTTACTCTTACTTATAAAAAAAATAAAAGTAGAAACTCCATTACAACCGATACACAGGAAACAAAATAAAAGTAGAAATCTTAACTCCATTACAACCGGAGCTGGTGGGAAACTTGCGTGCAAGCCCTCGCAAATTGCAGTTTCCTCAGAAACATTGACGTCCACTGGAGCCCTAGCGACCCCGGCGTCCAAACCAGTCCGCCCGCCTCCCTCAATCTTCTCCATCGACCGCGCTGATGTCACCGGCTATAGTCTCCGACCGCTCGCCGCCCATCACGGCTCGCCTTCTCTCCTTCCGCAATGCCCGAGCCTACGCCCTCCACTCCGTCCGCCTCTCCTGCCCCCGCTGGCGCCTCCCCCCGCCCACCCCCACCCTCCGCTCCGCCTCGCCTTCGCGCTCGGGCACCTCCGACGTGGCCTCAGGTGCGGGTTTCCATATATTAAAAAGACGCCCTTTTTCGCTCATTTACTTTGATTGTCGATTGATCGATTTCGATGTTATGGGTCGTCGTATCATCCATTTTAGTCCATCATCTGCGAAAATGATTATTAATGTTAGGTGCCATTTTGTATGGAGGCTTGTAGTTGGTAGTAGTGCAACATTCACATAATCACGAATTAGAAGCTTAAAATAATAAGTAAAAGATGGGTGTTCACCTTTGTCTGTGCTCATCTAGAAAATTGATTTGTTGACAAGTAGAGAAACACGTGTTTTTTAATACCAATATTCAAAAAGAAAACAACTGTGCGGGTCTACATTCTCAGAGAAGTGCCCCTCATGAGGAAAGTTCGCCTGGGCGGTACCCGTGGAAACTTATTCCATGGAACCTCCAGGTGAACTTATAATTTGTTAAGTACCCCAAGGAAGCCGTCACTTCAAGTCACGGCTTCCATTGGGGTTTGTTTACATGTGATTTATTTACATGGAAGCCGACTCTTGAAGAGGCGGCTTTGGCCAAAACCGAAGCCGCATCTTCAAGAGGCGGCTTCCATGCGTTTTTTTCCCATGTAAATAAACCCCAATGGAAGCCGTGACTTGAAGTGACGGCTTCCTTGGGGTACTTAACAAATTATAAGTTCGCCTGGGGGTTCCGTGGAATAAGTTTCCACGGATACCGTCCAGACGAATTTACCCTCTGCCCCTCATTCCGAAACATCAAAGCATTCGTGGCCAATCAATGACCCACAAAAATGCCAAAGGCTTGGCCCTCTCCTCCGGTGAGTGGTAGGTTGAGGATTAAAAGTTCTTCAAAAACAGGTCCTAATCGGAAACTCAAGCCAATCCACCTCTGCCAACCTCCATTTTTTTTGAAAAAGCCAACCTCCGTACTTAGCACTATCACATCGGACGAACAAATGATCAATGTCCTTATTCTCCTCATCGTGGATGTGAAGAATTAGAAGCCTATGTTAGTATTTTACCCTCTACTCCGATGCAACCATCTTCAACTTCTTTATATGAGGATCGGATTTTCTCCATAGCTTATGGTGGTTGTCTCGACTATAATGTGCATTACCTTCAAGGGCGTCTTTCAGCATATCTTAAAATAATGGGAAACTGCAAGGAAATAAAATGGGTTCTTTTAAAAAAAGCAAATAAAATGCAACAAGATCTTCAAAATAAAACATATATTATGGGATGCATCATTTATTTCCTACTTATTCTTTTCGCCTAATTAGACATCAATTCTCACCTCATTCCTAGACATGATCCTCATCACTACTGACTCAACTGGTTGGTGACCTTGTCTCGAGCCCTTTTAAAGACATTTCAACCCACCTTCAACTTGTGTCTCGAACTCCTCTGACCACTTTGGTGCCGACCTCCATTGTTAGATGTTTTCCATTGATGCCACAGTTGGTGCACATTTCACTCATGCTGTTACCAATGCATACTTTGTCCCTTTAATAGTTATCAATTTTGTCCACCACGGGCAACATACACTTGGTAACCACTATAACTTAAGACATTAACTATTGATCACGTTCTTCATTATGATATTATCAATGCTTAAGCCATCCCTTGTGGTGTCCCACTTGAGTTGCTTCAATCACTATCTCCTTTGATTTCTCAATGCGATTTTTATTTATCAAAATAATTTGATTTTATTTCTCTTCCAATGAGGGCTTGCGACATCTGCATCAACCGCCGGTATTTTTCTAAAATAAGTTAGGAGAAGTTATAACTTTTAATACAAACGAAATAGGTTTATTCAGTCCCGATGCAACACCTTTGCAGCTAAGGGACTCATTAAACTCTCCCACATCCTAGCCTCATTTGACATGCATATGTTAATCACTCGTCGATGCTCGTGCCATGCACTCAAGGTAATCATTTGTGATGTATCATATATGCCTCCCTATACCATGAGCAGTTAACTGTTTACGTAGGTCATTGTGGTTTCGTGAATTCTATTGGAATATGCCATAATTATGCCATAATAACTCTTCGGACCCTAGGCATTGTATTCTATTCATTATCACAAGGGGTCTCTTGGTATATGCAATTATCTGGCAGCACATATTAGTTGATCTTCGCCTCTTTTTTTATTCAAAGTATTGATTTTTTTCAATAAGCATCAATATCATTCATTTAAGGTCATTGAATCAAACCGATAATCTATTTGACAATCAGAAAACTAATCAGGAACATTTTTATGTAGTATCGGGAACATTTTTATGTAGTAAACATCATGAAATACAAGTACAAGCACTCCTACATGGGTATAAACCTCCCAATAGATAGCATCAATGTGTCATTTTTCTCATTACAAAAAAATATATTTTGAGTAACTTTTTGAATCAATAAACAATTGTTTTGGCCAAAATTTTTTTTATCACAGATAATATTTACCACAAATAATAATAATAATCAATCCACAAAACAAATGTAACCACCAGAAACTAGTATTAAATGTGGAAACTCTATTGGATAAAAATGACAACCCAAGTTTCAAATTATTCTCTTCCACCTAGTATTAGAGTGATGGGAAGATAACAAACAATATGGTGGCGATTGAGGGTGTGGAGGAGAGGAGCGAAGGAGGGAGGTTTTGGCGAGCGGAGGGTCACCGATACCGGAGGGAGCGACGAGGGGCCCCGAGAAGGGTACGAGAGTAGACTTTTGCAATATCAGCTATGCCCTTCCGTTTTTTGTAATATCAGTCGTGCCCTTAACTTCTTACAAAATTCATAGTTCTGCCCTATTGGAATATCAACTATGCCATACTTTGCCTTAATAGAAGAGCATAACCATAATTTTTGTAAGAAGTTAGGGGTACAACTGGTATTACAAAAATAGAGGGGCATAATTGATATTGCAGAAGTTAAGAAATGCACAAGTGATAAAAATCGTAAATCTAATATGTATATATGTCTATATCATATCTGAAATTATAGTACTTAAAACTAATATGTATTTGTGAATTTAAATGTGTATCTTCTGTCTAGAACTTGGAACTGATATATATATACATGTAAATTTATGTATCTTTATTTAAGGACTAATGCATATGTGTATATTATATGATCAAGTACATATATTTATATATGAATACGTCTATGTATGTGTATATATGTGCAATACTTGTAAAAATATGTACATGTATACATATGTTGATGCATGTATACATATGCATGGATATGAATACATATACATATGTTTATTGTTTACACGAATATGTCGATATATACGTATATGTGTTTGTATGTATATATTATGTTTGGATTTGTAATTTTAAAATTAATACGTATATTTACATGCATATGTAGAACCTAGAACTAATATGCATATGCATGTATTGTAAGTGTGTGTATAATGATGCATGTATTTGTTTGCATATATACACATTTATGTGCAAAACAATATATAAAATTGATATTTATCCAACTTAAAAATTTTAAAAAAGAATAATATTCAAAAAATTGGGCATAAAGCCCTGATATTGCTTAAGGCGCATGCCTCGAGATTCTGGGCAATGCATCGAGGCCCATGATTTGAAATACCGATATCGCATCGTATCAGTAGGTCTCAATATAGATACACAAAGGATATATCGGGATATATCATAGATAATGGCTGAAATTTTGAAAATAACTTAGACTAGTAATTTTGTTCTCAAATTAAATCAACTAAGTTCTTATGGCAATAAATAACACATGATTACACTCCGATCCTGAAAGTCATGGTGAGTCCCATCTCAGGTGCTCACCCTTTACCTTTTTAAAAAAAACATATGATTACACGTATATAAACATGAAGGGCATACTGACAATATGTTACATCGCTTACTTTGTATAATCAAAAGCATGAGTGATATCCAAAATGAAGCAAACGAATGACTATAGTAACTTTTTCAATTATAGATACATCATTCATGATAATCACAAATTTGAAAAAGAAGAAGATCCAATATAGTAGATTAGAAACTATAATTTCTACATGAAGTAAAGGTAACCAATACCAGCAGAGCCAGACTCAGATACATATCAATAGATTAATAATACCAACGAATCATAAATTCGGTTATTTATTCATGCAAGGTTTGTTTTCGAATGTTTTAATACTGGGAGTAGCTAGATAATCCTCAACAAATCCATTTTCAAAGCTTAAAAAGATAAAAAATACCTTCCAAGCTTCTTTCCTTGTAAAATAAGCAGTGAAGCCGACTAACATGCTTGATATCGATGATGGAGCATCGATATTGACATGATACCGTTGCTATCACTTGAAATGATGTAAGGTTCGCGCTAAATACTTAAATTTCATCAATATCAATTATACAAGATGACCCATCATTGATATTATCACAATCAATATCAATGATACAAGATGAAACATCACTGATATTATCACTTGATGTCGGTCGATATTGAGGACAATGATATCCAAGTAATGTCGATATCCCTGACTTGTCAATATGGATTTATCATCAATATATCAAGAATATATCGGGATATTTCAATCCATGTCGAGGCCTCACCTCGGTGTTTAGGCGAGCGCCTTAACTGCCTTTGACAACACACCATGCTATGTTTATTGATTAAAAAACATTTAAAGCCTTAACACTAATATGAATGTGAAACATATTATAAGAAGAATGTCTTCAAACTTATTGAGAGGGACCTACTGGATAGTACAGGAGGTTGTCTTGCATTATTAAGTAGTAAGTTATTAAAGTCTTTTTGTTTTTGTGTGGATGACTTGACTAAGATGGAGCCCTCAAAAGAATTTTTTTTAAGTTCTTCGAGTTGACTATAAATAAAGAATTATTAATCATAGATAGTTGTTCACCTTCATGTTCAGAGTGTGGCTTGCGGCTATCGCTGCTTGGTTCAAATCTCTCGGATGAGCGAATCTTGGAGTTTATCTAAATGCTGGAAGAGCTATTGATTGAAGATTGGCATAGAGAGGGTTGTGACCATCGGGTTTGGTATGAAAGTTCTTGGTGAAAAATACATACAAAATGTTGTTGATCTATTATCTCTACCTTGGTGACATACAATGACCTTTTAAAGAATGCATATAAATTTGGAAGGTCTAAATACCTGTAAAAATGAAGCTCTTAACGTGTCTGTTTCGAAGAGATAATAAGATACACATTTTAAGGGAAGGATTTCTCTTGAGTTCGATTTGTTTCTGTTCAATGTGTGGAGGCAAGATCAAGGATATGGATCTCTTTTCAGTTGTAGTGGCATTAGGGGGGGCAGTTTGCTAGGCCACTCAGTGGAAATCTCAAATGATGTACACCCAGGGTCCCTCAACTCTATATAAGAGAGTCTTAGGACACCATTGACTAATAAGTTCTTATTTTCCCCCAACACAATCAATATTTAGAGGCTCCAAAGCTTTACCAAAATTGTACTGTGGTACATTACACAAGGAGGACAAAAGCAAAGATAGCATGATAACTAGACACAGAAACATGAAATCTCTCAACAATCCCGCATAAGCTGGAGCATAGATGTCTAACATGCTCAACGTGGAACATTATCTCTGAAATTATCCTCGGGAAAGAGCCTTGGTGAATAGATTGACCGTCTGTGCTCCTGAGCTAACATGGGAAGTGGTGATAAACCCCTTTTGGATCATATCACGGGTGTAGTGACACTATATCTCAATATGTTTTGTTCTCTCGTGAGAAGTTGGATTATTATCAATAAAGAGAGCTGCATGATTGTCACACTGCAACTGCATGGGAAGAGATACATCGACACCCGGATCAGAAAGAACCGATCTGACTCACATCATTTCATCACTACACTGTGCCATGGCTCTATATTCAGATTCTACGCTAGATCTCTCTACCACAATCTGTTTCTTGCTTTTCCATGATACTAGGTAGTCTCCCATGAGTACATCAAATCCTGAGGTAGATTTCCTATCCATAGGACAACCAACATAATTTGCATCTACTACACAAGCTATGACATGCATGGAAGTTCCTCTGCTAAACAATAGACTTGTGTGTGGAGAAGACTTCAAATATTTAAAAATCAGGTATACTGCATCCATGTGCATCTGTCTTGGTTGCTCCATAAACTAGCTAACCTTGCTTACCGCCATGGAAGGACATATCGATATCGGTATCGATATCGGTACCATGTCGATACCGATATATCGCCGATATGTCGACCCATATCGTCGACATCGAACTGAGATTGTGAATAAAATGGTCTGTCGATACCGATATCGACCATATCGGCGATATATCGGTGACCTGTCGATACCGATATATCGCTGATATATCGCGATACGACATTCCATGCTTATCGCAGAAGATATATCAGGTCCGGTGATTGTAACATAGAGAAGCTTCCCAACCGGCTCACTATACCTCCGTTTATCTACCTCCTCAGTGGCATTACCATGTAGCTTCATGTTGGGATCCATAGGCGTGGAGACCAGTCTGCAACTTATCATTCCTGCTTCTGAAAGGAGGTCGATTACATACATCCTTTGGGCCATCACACAACCTTTGGTCATCATAAGGCTCTGTTGGTTTCTAGCAAATTTAAGACCTAGGAAATAATGCAAGTCACCTAATTCTTTGGTGATAGACCACAGTCTTAGAAAATTCTTGGCCGCAATAATACCTTGAATATCATTTTCTGTAACAATGTCATCAAAATACACCAAGATGACAAACGTACCTCGTCGAGTCCTCTGAACAAAGAGGGAATGATCTGCAGTCGACCGTATAAACCCATTATGTTCCATCAGGTCTGATAGTTTCCAAAGCCAGGCCGTGAGGCGCTGCTTAAGGCCATAAATGACCTTATGTAGCCTGCATGCATGCTCCCTCTCAGCAGTAAGCACAGGTGGCTGCTGCATATACACCTCTTCCTGAAGATCACCATATAGAAAAGCATTCTTTTACATCAAACTGAAAGAGAGACCAATCACGTACCACAACAACCGACAACATGATCTGCAGAGTGGAATGTCTATCCACTGGTGAAAAAGTATCAAGATAATCAACCCCATACATCTGTGTAAATCCTTTGGCCACCAAATGTACCTTGTATTGATCAACGAAACCATCCATCCTGTGCTTTACTGTAAATACCCATTTGCAGCTCACAACAAATGCCCCTTTGGAGCAAAAACAAGGGTCCGTGTCCCACGAGACTGGCGTGTAACCATCTCCTCTATGGCAAGTTGCTAGTGGCTCTCCTTAAGAGCCTCCTGATACGTGCGTGGGATTTCAATAGCAGATAATCCCGCAACAAACTTCCTGAAATCCCTCGATAGTCGTGCCAACGACATGTATCCAGCAAGAGGTATTTAACACACACGCGCCTGCCTTTTCATAGTGCGATAGGCCAGTCTAGATCATTTTCCTGTGGTGGTGCCTGCTCATCATGTATATTTCCCTACTCATCATTCAAACCACCAGTGCCATTAGTCGAAACCAAGTTTTCTGAATTTACCTGAGGCGTGCGGATGTTGAGGAAGGCATTGGAGCGTGGGGGATGGGATGAGGTATAGGTGTAGGAGGATGTGGAAGAACAACCTCATCCCTCGACTCAGAGGGACCCAACATGTCGCATGTAGGAAGGAGTATAGTACATGATAGACGTAAAGAAAGTAACATTGGCACTAACATAATATTTGATTATTTTCCCTGGACATGATTAGATTACTGATAACCTTTTTTCTTGAGAGAAATCGATAATCCTTTTGAGTTTACGAGTAGCCTGCGAACATGCATTTGACAGCTCTAGGAGCGAGCTTGTCACAGCGTGGATGAAGAAGATGGACAAATGTTACACAACCAAAAATATGTGCGAGAGAGAGAAAAGGTCATTCTCTAGAAATGCAAGGGAGAAAGGAGCCTTTTCACCTAGCATGGTGGAGGGCATCCGACTGATGAGGTAATATGTTATCATCGCAGCATCACCCCAGAAGGAACAGGGAACCCGACTATGAATAAGAAGAGTCCTAATGATGCCTAGGAGGTGACGATGTTTGCATTCAACAACATGATTTTCTTGTGAGGTACAAGGACACAAAGTCTGATGAATAATGCTATGTGAGCTGAAAAATGGGACAACTGAATATTTTAGAAATCCAAAGCATTATCTGAACAAATGTATTTTATTGAAGAAGAAAAAATATTCTTTATTTCATTCACAAAATTTGGAATCATAGTACTAGCATCAGGCTTGTTCTTTAACAAGAAGAACCATGACAATATGAAAAATCATCCATAGCAACCAAATAATATATGTGCCCCTGAGGGACACGACTTGGACGCCACATATCAAAATAAAATGGCTCAAAAGACTCTGACTACTACGACCCTGATGACTTGGGAAGCTAGACTGATGATGCTTTCTAAGTTGACATGCCTCACATTGGAAAGTAGATTTCGGAGGAATCCCAAGAATGAGACGACAAATCTTCTGCAACGGAAGAGGATCGAATCACAGATGCCGGGAGAGATTGATCCAACAGAGAGAACCGACGCCAACATAGGGAGACTGTATCAACATGTAAAGTTCTCCTTGCTCACGACTACATCCAATCACCTTGCTCATGAGTATATCCTGAAAAACAAGGGAAGCAAGGTCAAATATGTCATAAGAATGTAAGTTTTTTGCAATCTGACTGATATGCAATAAATTCATGAGAATTCAGGTGCATGAAGAACATTCTACATGCGCATTGAGGGAGTCAAGTGGACCTCCCATTGTTTGGTAATAATGGGAGAATGGATCCCATCGACAATCACCATTGATCTACCAGGATGTTCAGAGCTATAAGTGTTGAACTGTGAGCGATCTCCATAGAGATGATGAGAAGCGTCAGAATCCACGATCCACTCTAAATGGTCTGGTTTGCAGTAACTAGCTAATGCATACGTAGTACTTGTGGTGCTGGTAGAGGTAACAACATCCGATGGGGCAGTAGAGGCACTCGATGATCTAGTAACTGGGGGCATGATCCCCCTCAAGCGCATAACAAACTCATCAAATCGTTGATAAGAACCTACGGGAGCAGTAGTAGTCTGGACCTGCTCAGCAACACAGGCTGAGGGTGGAAATCCTTGCTTGGAATAGCATGTA
Organism: Ottelia alismoides; assembly: GCA_037367405.1. Lineage (NCBI taxonomy): Eukaryota > Viridiplantae > Streptophyta > Magnoliopsida > Alismatales > Hydrocharitaceae > Ottelia > Ottelia alismoides. The sequence continues at coordinate 129,691 of JAZKJV010000697.1, forward strand.
TCCTCGGAATGGCTCGACTGGTGACAATACGTACATGCCTGGCGTGGTCGGGAACCTCCTCTGCTCCTTGCGTCCCGTCCTCTGAATTAGGGTAATCCACCTCTACCACGGGAAACAATCATAGCCGATAATGTCTAAGAAGATGCAACAGAGGAGATGCTAAATCTGCTCAGCTTGTGGTACACCTCCCTCCTCCATAGGAGGAATGGTAGCATTTGTAAGTATTTGGGAGCGGGCTGAATCATATTCGGGGTCAAGGGCTGCTAGAAAGACCTCAGTCATAATAGAATCCCGATAGACCTTGAGCTGCTTTGGTATAGCTGTCAGAGGTATCAGGGATGTAGCTATGAAGCTTCTCAAACATACCCCTAAGAGATGTATATAGGGTGTGGAAAGGATGACCATTGTAATATCTCGGGCCCTAGGCTCGATTCATTATCGAGGATTACTGACCCAGAGAACATGTTGGGTTAGAGCCCAACTGGAGCCCTTGACCATAATCCAAAATACTTAAGCCCATGTTGTCTTGTAGTAGCCCTCAGTACTTATAAGCTACTACCACACTTTGTGATTACTAGATGTGGTAATATGTTTGGGGTGCTACAACCACTCTGCCTGGTCGTAAAAATATCGTGATGGAGTTGAATGATCTTTGACTCATTATTCTCTTGAGATATGTAGCTGCAAGGATGCCCCACATTGCCTTCGTTGTAGGCTGACTTAAGATGTCATTGGCTATTTCCATAGATTCAGTATCAGATAGCCATACTTTTGCATAGACATCATCTGTCTCGCACGACCACAAGGCATTGGTCCTAGTCTTGTCTGCCGCATGTCGGTTCTTCCTGCATCAGAATACACTTCTTTCTGTGGCTTCGCATGAGATTCATAAATTGCATCGTCCAAGTCACCTTCCTAGGGCCTTAGGAGTGATGTCGGAGAGTGGGGGTGGGAGCGGTGACACTGAGAAGGGGAAGGGTGTTGTGATTGACGAACAAAGGGTCACTGTCGAATTGGAGGATGGAGGCAAGATGAGAGAGGATGTCGACATGGAGGAGCTAGTAGGGGAGGGTCTTTAGAGCACGTCATCAAGAAGTAACCTTGGAAGCCTCCAAGCAAAGGCTCGAAGTGATGCTTCAGGTGCGGTTCGGTGGAGCACCTCTCTAAGGCATGTGCGACGTCTGAGCCTCTATGTTTCCGATGCGGATGTCCTGGGCATCTCTGTAGGGATTGCATGGCTAGAGGAATATGATCGGAGAGAGATCCTGCTCGGGAGTGCGGTCCTATTACCGCAGAAGCTTCACCCAAAGCGTTGTTGTCAGAAGGGGACGTTGCTAACCTTCTCGTTCAGCTCTGGAGTAGGGCTGATAGGGAGGAGGTGATGGGAGGCCTCACGGTGTGGTCGGGTGACGGGGAGGCGCTCATGAGGCTTAGAGGAAGGATCCTTGCGGCACGGGAAGATGGTAGCTGTTGACGCGTTTTGGCTACATGAGGGCCTCTTGTGCATCTAGGGTCTTTCGTCGGTGAGCGTGAAGGATGTGGTCTCTGATGTTCTGGAGAATGGTCTTACACCTGATTCGCAAGGTGTCGTGAAGTGGCGGAGACCTCGATTTATGGACGGAGGGGTAGTAGTAGAGGACCCTATTTGGAAGGGTCTCGGTGTCAGGTGTTCCATTGAGGTGCAGGAGGGTAGAGATCCTGCGAGACACTCTCATCCAATTCGGCGATGTTGTGGATCTCTACAACTCTAGATTACGGTTGGGTGAGGGCTCGGAGATAATGGTGGTGATGCGAGGCATGAAGCCACCATCCTTCTTGCGCGTGGGTGCTGAGGATCGGACGGAAGCCGATGGCGCTTTGGTTGGTCATTGTCTATGACGGCGAGGCATCGGTGACACCTCCGGTGATTGCTAAACCGATTTCGACGGAAGCCAAAGGGTGAAATCACATCCAACAAACACGAAATTCACCGTAATCGGTAGAAGGGAAGGCAAAAGTTTTGTTTCGACAAACCCTATCGCTGCTGAGGCTACCCTTCTTTTCTCTGGTAGCACAAACACTGAATCAGATCCTCTGGTCGACCCGACCTGAGTTTCGATCTTTGATATGTGTTTGGATCATCCGATTGCTACTCCAGTTAGGTTCTTCTTGGGCTCTCCAATACCGAGTGTAACCGTGCTGTTCGCGGGTTCGATTCATGACTAGATTGCGGGCTCCTCTTCTGGAAGGCAACTGGCGGATTTGTCTTCGGGAGAGAGCCTGAATAGGGCTTCTTTGGTTGCTCCTCAACGAGGCTTGCAACGTCTCATGGTGGGGGGAGCTCAGACTTACCATCTGGAACACATGCGATGACAAGGCTGGATCTTCGGTTTGGGGGGGGATTGGCGAGGCTGCAACATCATCGGCGGTGGATACACCTGAATTGACAGGGGAGGGGGGGGTCCAAACCGGTTTGGGGGGGGATCTCCGGTTTGGACTTGTTGGAGGATGAAATGGAGTTGGACGGTGAGGAGCTCGTGAGCTGTGTGGCATGTTTCAGAGGATTCTAGAGGAGGACAAGAAGCGAGAATTTGAGTGGAGGCAAAGGTCGCGGCGGAAGTGGTTGAAGGATGATGATTCCAATACCAGATTCTTTCACACGGTTGCAAATGGGAGGAGAGGGAGAAACTTGATTCATTCGGTAGAGGTGGGGGGAGAGGAGTTTCATGGGGAGGGGGAGGTTGCAAGAGCGGTTACTAACTTCAGGAATATGAGCATGCGTCTTCCTTTCTGTGGTTTGAGATGACTGGGATTGGGGGTGGGCCCCATTTCTGGCTCGGGCGCGGAGTCGTTGACAAGGCTTTTTGAGTTGCTGTAGTATGTCCCGTCCGTGATACTTATATTTTTCTCTCCTCGAGACTGATACCCACATGTACGAGGAAGAGGCTTGAGACCATTATAAGACAGTTTTTCTAGCCGTCATCTGGGCGATCAAAGGGGTTTCCTTTGATGGTCTGGAGTAGAGTGTCTTATTCGAAGGACGGTGGCCTTGGGGTCCGTAGTTTGGAGGAGGTGAATAAGACTTTGCTCAGCAAGTGAGTTGCCCGTATTTGGGGCGACTGTACCAGATTGGTTTGCATCTTGATCAGGAGGATTTACGAGGTTGGCCTCTCTTTCCCCAGTAGTGGTGATATGGGGTTCGTGCCTTCGTTCTTTTGGCGTGGCGTGTGCAGTATGACTCCCGATTTCCGTTTCTGGACGGACGATTGGAGCGAGGGTGAGATTCCCGAGGCTTATGGCATTGGTTGAACACCTGGATTGTTTGGTGGCAGATAATTGGGACAAACACTCTTTTTTTCCACAGTTTAGATCTAATCTTGCATATCAACGATTGGAGGATCTTATAATGCTGCTGGAGGAGCTACATACTGTGGAGGGACCTATTCACATGCTTGATTGTTGGATTTGGCGTGATGGTTGTTTTCAGTGAGGAAGGCTTACAGGGCCTTGAAGGGTCCATTTGTTTTTGATCCCAGGGGATATGTCGTAGATTGCGGGCAGATATGGAAGTGTAAGGTTCCAACTCGCGTGAAGGTGTTCCTTTGACTCTTCAGGTGGGGATGGTCGCTTGCTAGGGACATATTTGCTCACTTTATCAGGAGGCTGATCCATCTTGCCCTCGGTGTCTGGGCGAGTTTGAGGATGTCGACCATCTTTTCTTCAAGTGCATGAGCTTTTTAGCGGCCTGGAACCTCTTTCGATCTCTGGCGATGAATACAGACAATGTTTCCAAATTTTGGAGATCACTGGAGGATGATTGTATTGGCACAGAGAAGGAAAGATCGGGGTGCGTAGCAATGAACTGGACGCTATGTTTGGCAAGAAACGAAATGGTGTTTCGTCGGGATCGTTTCTACATTGAAAACACGGTGATGCATGCTAAGGTGCTGGTTGAGAGCTGGAACCTATAATTTTTTGTTTTTTACTATACATGACATAGGATTGTAATATTTTTGGTGATAAATGGCGAAGTTTTTGAGCACACACCTATACATTGGAGGCCCCTTTTTCTTTAAAAAACCACATCATCCACACCTCATAGTTTGTGCCATTCATCTTGACAATGGGTGTTAGACCTTTGAACGCACTCGTAGATGTAATATCAACTTTGTTTACTGACATATCACCTGATCAGAACAATGATTGTGATCGTAAACTGGCAATAAAGTGTCCAACGAACATTAAGGAAGTGGTTGTGAGTGTAGACTCATTCCACAACCATCCCTTTTCAATATCCTTCTGCACTAGCGCCTAACGAAGACTGCAACTGTTGGGAAAAAATAAGAGACTTGTTTATTCCTTTGAGCCTTAGGCTCTCTTATATAGAGAGACCTATGAGCAAATTACATAACATTGACAAAAGAAAAAGGAGTAGATAAATGAGTACATAAATATATAAATATATCTCTACACTCCCCCTCAAGATGGAGCATAGATATCTATCTTGCTCAGCTTGGACGAACACTTCTGAAATGATCCTAAGTAAGGCCTTGGTGAAAATCTCTGCAGTCTGATCCCCTAAGCTGACATGAGATATAGAAATGAAACCCTTCTAAATCATGTCACGCATATAATGTCAATCGACCTCAATGTGCTTTGTGATTTTGTTAAATGCAGGATTATTTGCAGTGAATATGGCCGCATGATTGTCGCATTCAGCGACATGGGAAGAGGAACACCTATATGTAGATCTGTAAGGACTGCTCGAACCCACATCATTTCTGTGCATGCTTTGCGCCATAGCCCTATACTCAGATTCAGCACTGGACCTAGCAACTACAGTTTGCTTCTTGCTTTTTTTTCTACGAGACAAGTGAATCTCCAACAAATATAGCAACTCCTGTTGTGGACTTTTTGTCCTTAGGGCAACCTGCATAATCTGTGTCTGCAATGCAGAGATAGTGATGGTGCCGCCTCTTCTAAATAGCAACCCTGCGCCTGGAGATGATTTAAGATACCCTAGTATCATCTGTATAGCATCCATATGTACCTGACGAGGTTGTTCCATGAACTGGCTAACCTGACTGACAACAAATGAAATATCAGGTCTAGTATTTGTAACATAAAGAAGCTTTCCCACCAGTTCCCTGTATCTTCTCCTATCAACCTCATCAGTATCATCATCATAGAACTTCATGCTTGGATCCATGGGTGTGGTAGCAGGTCGATATCCAAGCATGCTCATGTCGCTTAGCAGATCAGTGACATATTTCCTCTAAGTCATCACAAGCCCTTGCTGATTTCTGTTAAACTTCAGTCCCGGAAAGTATCTAAGGGTTCCAAGATCCTTGGTAACAAATTCGCGACCCAGAAATTCTTTCGCCCTCTTTATTCCTTGTATGTCATATCCGGTAAATATATCACAACATACGTCATAATAGCAATCATACCTCTGGAGGTTCTCTGTATAAACAGAGAATGATGCATTCGATCGTTTGAATCCCTGCTTTTCAAACAATTTTGAGAGCTTCTGGAACTGAGCTCTCAAGCTCTGCTTAAGGCCATAGATTGCCTTATGAAGTCTACACACCTGTGAACACCCCCTCAGCAGCAAACCTCGGCAGTTGTTGCATGTCGACTTCCTTCAGAAGATCACCATACAAAAATACATTCTTGACATCAAGTTGAAACAAAAGCCAATCTCGAACCACTGCAACTGATAAAAGAATCTAGGGTAGAATGACTAACAAGTAGAGAGAAAGTGTCAAGATAATCCAGCCCTTATATCTGAGTAAAGCACCGTGCAACTAGTCGAGCCTTGTACCGATCTATGCTGTCATCTGCATTCTGCTTCACTGTAAATAGCCATTTGCAACTTACAATAGACACTCTAGTGGGGACCGGGACCAGACTCCAGGTACCTCTCGATTGTAGAGCCGCCATCTCCTCTTCTATAGCTTGACACCACCTGCTATCCCTTAATGCCTCCTGTTAAGTCCGTGTGGTATGGTTACGTCGGACAATGCAACAACAAACCTCCTGAAGTCACCCGTCAGACGATCGAATGTGACATGAGAAGCAACTGGATATGAAGCACATGATCGCTTCTGCTTCCTAATAGCAATAGACACATCAAGGTTATCATCATCCTTGCCATTGATATGATCATCAGCCTCCTGAAATAACCCCTGTTGAGAAACATCGTCAGTCCCATCATTAGACGTAATTTTGCCAGAACAAACGTGGGGCGTGCTGGATGACGGGCCATGAACATGAGCAGGAGCAAGCCGTCGGCTGTAGTAATGTGGAAGTGGTGGAACAAGAACAATGGAAGGTGGTGGGGCTGATGTAGGTGATAGAGGAGGTGGTGGTATAGGTGGTGATGGAGGTGGTGATGAAGGTGGTGAGCGCATGTGAGGAGGTTGAATATAGACCTCATCATCCGAATCTGAAGGTGTCAACCTATCACATGTAGGAGAAAAATACACGACTGATTCAAAAAAATGTGACATCTGCGCTGACATAATATCTCCTGCATAACGGACCATAACAACAATAACCTTTTTGAGTTCTGGAGTACCCTACAAAGACACATTTGACAACCCTATGAGTGAGCTTGTCAATCCCTGGAGACAACCGATGGACAAACGCAACATACCTAAAAAGACGAGGGGTAAGAGAGAACATCTCCTTGTCAGGAAAAACAAGAGAAAATGGTATCTTCTCCCCCAACACCGACGATGGCACACGGTCCGTGAGATAACACGCCATGAGCACTGCATCACCCCATAATGAATGTGGGGCGCGACTCTGAATAAGGAGGGTACGAGTAACATCAAGTAGGTGATAATGCTTTCTTTTGGCAACACCGTTCTGTTGAAACGTATATGCACATTGCACATGATGTTTGATGAAGAATACCATGAGATAAAAAGAATCGAGAGGGCATACGAGTACAAAATTCCAGCGCATTATTGGTTCTCACAATTTTTACAGAGTTGGAAAAAATATTCCGCACTTCTTTAATGAAATTTATAATTGTATTTCCAGTTTTCGATTTATTTTTCGGTAAGAAAACCCAAGACATACGACTAAAGTCATCCACAACAACTAAATAAAATCTGTCCCTGATGATCAGGTATACGACTTGGACCCCAAATGCCAACATGGGAAAACTAAAAAAGGGAGATACTGCTCCGACTCTGACGACTAGGGAAGACATATCGATGATGCTTTCTTAACTGACATGCCTCATAATGGAATGATGAACGGGGTGAAGTCTTGGGAAGGACTTGACACAGTTTCTGAAGTGGAAGATGAACGGAACGTATATGCCATAGGAAGGGAGATACTGGTCCAGTGGTATAGGAGGCTAGTCCAGCATACGATGTTTGGACCAATCGATAGAGCCTACCCTGCTTACGACGACAACCAATCACTCTGCCCGTAAGAATGCCCTGAAACACGAGGTGGTGGGTCAAATATTGCCCGACAATGTAAATCCTCAATAATATGACTAATAGGCAGTAACTTCACAGAAAATCAGGGACATGCAGCACATTCTGCAGTCGCATAGAGGGTGTCAATGTGATCTCCCCCTGTCCTGTGATTGGGGAATGAGTCCTATCTACTATTGCCACAGTCCTTCCTGGAGAAACCTACCTGTAGGCTATGACCTGATCTTTATCTCCACGCAAATGATGTGTTGCACCAGAATTTGTGATCCATTCTGAGACATCTGAACCATGATAAGAAGTAGAGGCATGAATACTACCTGAGGTACTAGCTCCTGCAGTAGCAATGATGTCCGAGCCGTTCTCTGAAGATGGTGAAGGAATGCTATATGGGGCCATGATGTCTCTCAATCGAGACACAAGCTCATCATATTTCTGATCTGATGTGGGTGGAGCGGCATAAGACTAAACCTGCTCTGCTACACGGGCGGACGCTGGGAAACCATGCTTGGAGTACCATGTATCTTTTGTATGATCAGAGCGGCAACAATAGGTACAAGGTGGTCCACGACCACGCCCACCTCTACCACGTGGTCCCCGTCCACGAAACTGAGATGGACCACCTCTTCCACGAGAGGCTGTCATGGCAGAGGAATTCGACGCTGGAACAAGAGATGAAATGTTGATCCGGCTCAATCTAAGAAAGGCCTCCTCCATGGGAGGAATGGCAGCATCTACCAGTATCTAGGACGAAGCAGGCTCGTATTGTGAATCAAGAGAAGCCAGGAAGACACCAACCTTCATGACATTCCTATATGTCTTCAACTGCTCCGGGATAGCTACGAGAGGTATAAAGCTATAATGCTTCTCAAACATTCCTCGCAAGGAAGTAGAGTCCGCATGTAGGGGTCGACCATTCTGCTTTATAGTGATGATGTCATGCTGAATCTACAGAATTTGTCTCATTCTTTGCATGTGAGTATGTGGCATCAAGAATATCCCACATGGCTTTGGCAGTGGACTGGTGGAGCACATCATTCACAATCTCTCGTACCATGGTACCATACAACCAGACTTGTGCATATGCGTCATCAGCCTCCCATGAGGCATACAACAATGTCTTCTCCGTCGGCTCTTCCTCGGTAAGAATATGCTTCTTAGCCAGCGACATCATTAGGCTCATGAATTGCATGTCCCACAACTCGTAATTCGATCCATCCATCTTGACTATAGGTGCATGACCTCTGAAGGCACCTGTGGTGAGAATATCTACCTTGCTTTCTGGCATGTTGCCTGACGAGGAAGACTAGGGTAGTAGACTAGTGAACGCATCATCTATACTAACATAAGGGGAGTTGGTTGCATGTATAGACTCAAATCACAACCAACCCCATCAATAAAAAAACCCCGGCGGCACTGGCAACACCTGCGAGAAGGGAAGGTGCGGCGACACCAGCACCGATCATGTGAGAGAGAGGTGCGGTGGCACCGACAGCACCTGCGGGAGAGAAAGGTACGACGACACCGGTTGAGAGAGAAAGAGGTACGATGGCATTGCCCACGAGAAACGGGTGCGGCAACTCTGGCTACATGAGAGAGATGCGGCGGCATCGGTCGTCGGAGGTGCGGCGGCTCCGCACGAGAGGGCAAGAGGTGGGGGCTAGGGTTAGGGTTTCAGGTACAAGAGCTCTGGTCTAGGACCACCGCTCTGATACCATGTTGGAAAAAATAAGAGACTTGTTTATTCCTTTGCGCCTTAAGCTCTCTTATATAGAGGAGAGACCTATGGGCAATAAACATAACACTGACAAAAGAAAAGGGAATTGTAGATAAAAGAGTACAGAAATATAGAAATATATCTCTACAACAACGATCTGATTTTGCCCTTAGCAGACCAAATTCATACCGAATAGGGTTCACGACAACCCTATACTAGAGAGAAACGAAGACAGAAGGAAGCCCTAGTTGCACATGACTACACGGTGGAGCGTGGTGGCTTACGGTCGAAGCGACGATGAAGATGGGCCGCGCGGGTGGTGGCTGGAGCGCTTGGGTGCTGCACTGGCGGTAGCCACGTGGGCTATTGTGTGCCGCTAGCAGTGAGCCCATAAGGGCTGCGGAGAGAGGAGGGAGCGGGGTCGGCGACTCGGCGGTGTAGTGGGGGTTGTTGGTGCATGTTAGGGCTGGTGGGTGGGACGAGATCTAGGGTACATGGCTCCAGTTTAGGACCATCGTTTTTGTACCATGGTGAAGGAAAATAAGAACTTTTTATTCAATGGTACCCTAGGGCTCTCTTATATAGTGTTGAGAGACCTTGGGTAAATTACACAAAGAGGACTAAAGGAAGATAACATGATAGCTAGATACATAAACATAAAAACTCTCAATAGATTCCAAGCTGTGGAGTAGACTGTTCACCTTAGGCTAGGCCATATACTTGGTCGGAAATGCTACGATATTCAAAAGAGAGAGATGTTATGTAGGGAATGTTATTGTACATGCTTTATTTGATGTAAATTGTGGATGAGCATTAAAAAATGTAATATTTGATGGTATAATGAACCGAGTTTTTGGGGTGGTCACCCTCCATTATTATTAACAAAACAAGTGTTTCTCTTCTTTTAATTTTTAATATATTGGGGCGCACCTTAGCGTGTTACCTCCTCTTTTGACTTAAAAAAAGTGTTTCTCTTCAAAATATACTAAGGTTGCACCTTAGTTCCTCCCTAATGCCTTTCTACCACTTCGACTAAGTGAGGTTTATGCTTTACGACAACAAATGAGGCTATCGCCTCATTGTGATTTTGCCTCAAAAGTGCCTCGTGGCTGATCATTGAAGACCATGCTTGTGACTATTGCAAGTTTGATATAAACCTATTTGCATCATAGGTGAACAATGAACACCCGATCATATATTAATAAACACCATAAAGGTTCACTTATTACAACAATCGTAAGTCATATAAAGCCTTGGGAACAAATTCTTTGGGGTTATGGTCAAAGTTGCACTTTTTTGAGGTAGAAAAATACCATCATAGCATCTAATGGTCATAACCCTCCAAGGGCCTCTCCCCACTTATGAAGTTTAGTCAATCTTAGGAAATCTTGCATCCTTTGATCATCGAAACCAATTTGAAAAGTAGGAGACCATGTTTTGTTAGACCACGCATCGGCAACATGAATGTCCTAACTCACCTCTAAGGAAAAAGCCTTGAGAACAAATTCCCACAAATTCTTTTCTTGGATTGGTCATCCTTTCACAAAAAAAGATGTCCCATCATCAACTATTGGTCGAAGAAAAGCAACAACATCAAGGACAACAAAGCAGATAACCTTCCAAGAGGTTGAAGGCATCTGAATGGTACCCCTTGAGATCTCCAAACTGGACGAGAAGTCGTAAATACCACATAGTAAACAACCAAACAAATCCTCACCTCCGCCAAATTCTCAGCATCCATTTCGTGAATAGAACTTTGTTCATCTCCTTGAGCCTCAAGAATGCATGGCCACCTTCCCTAAGAGGTTGCATTTTTGAAGGCCAATTAAACCACGAGAGGGTGACCTCGTCAGTCTTGCCCATAATCTGACTAGAAAAATCATTTGCTTGTTGTCTTTAGCGACATCCACACCCCTACCTACAATCTATGAGAAGACAAGTAGAAAACATGGATGGTCAAGAGTATAACCTTGAGAAGCACCAAATCCCTACCCCTAGACAAACTTGTGGCCTTCCACCGTGTTGGATTTCGTTCCATTTTCTCATGTAATGGAAATTGGTCAGAGTGCCTAAGCTTGCCACACATCAGACAACCTAAAAATTACTAAAACGATTGACTCTTTTGTGGAATATCTAATCTAAGATATCCCGTCATAGATAAACTCGTATGGGTAAAAAAAGGAACAAAACACATTTCTTTGTTACCTCCTTGAGATTAGGTAACTTCCTAAAAAATCTTAAGTTTTTTGTACCTGTACCCCTTCGAGATTCTGCTATTACCAATATGCTCCTACTTTTTTTTTGCAATAACAGTTGTGCCCATATATTCTTAAAAAATTCACAGTTTTCCCTTTTTGCAATGAAACTTATGCCATGATTTTACCTTAACGGAAGAGTATTGTGAATTTTGTAAGAATATATTGGTATGAGTGATTAAGAAAAGGTAGGGCATACCTAGAATACATAATCTCGGAAGGGCAAGTGTAAAAAAACAAAATCTTAGCTAAGGTGGAGATTCGATTCGCCTCCACAACATAACCTCGTTGAAGAAAATCATATCATTTGCATACTGGAATACTTGAATAGAAAGGTCCTGACCCTCACATGCACAACTTGATTCATCATCACAACAGTACATAATGTTCTAGTTTCAGAGTGAGAAAAATGGAAAATATTAAGGGATATTTACACCCATAATCCTATATACTTTGCTAATTACATACATATACCTCCATAATCGTGAATTACACCCAAAACCATGAATAATGCTTAACTCTTACATGACTTGACTCTGTGTTAAACTATATCTATTTTTCTGTTTAACTTTGATGGAATTCGTCAAATATTTACAATTTACTCTTTAAGTTCTCAACAACTACTAATGATGCCACTCCTTCCTCTTCTTCCCTTTCCCTCTTCCACGAGAACCATCATCGAATGGTGCTCCTCTGCCCATGTTGTAGGTCACGCATGTTCTCTCGTTCGCGTTCACATCGGTGTTGCTCTTCAGTTACTCCTTGATTGGGACAAGGTGGCTTTCCAATCCTCAGTTCGTTCGCCAATGAGTCCGATCGAGGCGAAGGGTCGGATAGAGACAAGGTTTTGGTTTGCATGATAGGTGGAATCTAAATGGAGTCTATTATCCATTAGAGTGGAATCAGATCTAAGGGTAATGCACAATCAATCGAATCATAACATGTAATCCTTCATATAAATAGGTTCTCACCATAGTAGATCTGTTTGTCAAAAGGAAGGCGGTGAGTGTGTGATGAAGAGCAATTTGGGTGAAATATCATAACAGAAGAACAAGTAGCTAAGGACATTCATAAGGAATAAAGTGACAACTGAGAAAAAAACAAATGATGAACTAAATTACACAGAAAAAGGGAAATAAAGGATGTACCTACCAAATATGGAAGAAGATAAGAATTGATTTCACTAGAGATAAGATCTTGGCCACATGAGGTTGGGATGCGTTAACCGGCATTGTTTTTTTTTGACACTCTTAACCGGCATTGTTGCGGCTTAGATCTCATCGTACCGGACTTGAAACTTGATCGAAGGTTCCCTCTCGCATGTCAGTCAACATGGTACTTAGGAGCTTTGGAGAAGGTGCTACAATGGTAGATGAGGTTGGGAGTAAGAAGTTGAGAGGGGTTGGGCACGAAAGAAAGGAGATTAGATCTAGACCGATGTCAGAGGCTTAGTTAGAGTTGGAGTCGCAAAATCGGGTATGGTAGCGACGGGGAGGGGGCGAAGGAAGGGTCTGGAGGGAGGTGGAGGAAGGGATAGAGGAAGGGAGTCGGAGGAGGCTGGAGGACTCTCCAAGCTTGTCCTCAACTCCTACCGCATGTTTGGTTCATTATTGTCGGAATCATAGTTCCTTAAGGAAGGGGTCTGGAGGGAGGAGCGCTTGGCTAGGTTCGGCGGTGTCGCGATTCGCGGCCAAACTTGACTCCCTGAGGCGGTTGCTGTTGATGTTTGGGAAGGATGTCGCCAGGAGGCGAAGGGCCGTCAAGATCGAGGCAGAGGTTGGGATAAACATGTTAGATGGGCTTGATGATGATTGGGGGCTGACTCCAGAGGAGGTGGAGGAGAGGGCAGCGTGGTTAGAGGCGGTGCTTCAGGAGGACATGAAAGAAGTTCATTGGTGACAGAGATCGAGGCAGAAGTGGCTAAGGGAAGGCGACGCGAACACACGTTTCTTCCATTCTGTGGCGTCTGGAAGGAGGAAAAGGAGTTTCTTGCATGAGGTGGAGGTTTGGGGGCAAAGGGTATCGGGCGAGAGGAACATTAGTGTCGCCTTGCGGGAGCACTTTGTGAGGGCTTCAAGGATAGTGAGGGAGGAGATTAGTTGGGGCTAGACGGGCCTGGGGGCGGGGTCTTTGAGTGGACCCCGGGCTGATTCGTTAGTGGCCGAATTTACGGAGGAAGAGGTGCGCAAGGCGGTTTGGGATTTGAATGCGGACGGGGCTCCTAGCCCGGATGGCTTCTCTATATCCTTTTACCAGGAGTTCTGGGACCTGCTGAAGGGTGACATTTTGTAGGTTCTGAATGAATTCAGGGGTGGCAACAGGGTTTTTGAGAAAGTTAACAGGGCCTTGATTTTTTTGCTGCCGAAGAAAGAAACCCTAGTGGGGGTTGGGGATTACATGCCTATTTCTATTTCTAATGGCATTTATCTCACTGTCGTCAAGGTGCTGGCGAGCAGACTTAGAGCTGTCTTGTCCTCTGTGGTCTTACCGGCACAATCTGCGTTCATCCCTAGACGGTGTATGGCGGATGGAATCGTGACTGCTTCAGAAGTCTGTCGTGAGTGGAAGAGGTCTAGAAAGAAAGGGTCTGTTTTGAAGATTAACTACGCCAAGGCCTACGATTGTGTCTGTTGGAAATTCCTGTGGACAACGCTGCAGAAAAGGGGTTTTCCGGAAGAATGGATTGCTTGGGTTAAGAGATGCGTCACTACTAGCTCCTGCTCTATGTTGGTCAACGGAAGACAGAGGGAGGATGGTTCAACCACATAGGGGGGTGCGTCAAGGCTGCCCCCTAGCTCCCCTGCTTTTTGTGTTGGTGGCGGATTGTCTTGCGGTCTTGTTTCAGCGGGCGGTTGAAGAGAGTTGGTGCGGGGGTTTCAGGTTGGGGGATATCTCCGTTCCGGTGTTGCAGTATGCGGACGACATGCTGATCTTTCTGGGGGGGCGGAGGAGCAGAACCACAATGCAGCTATTTTGGTGGATATGTTTGGCTGCCTCTCTGGTTTGCAGATTAACATGTAGAAGTCAATTCTGGTTCCACTGGGGATGGATGACGAGGAGAGTAACATGTTAGCGGCGTGGACAGGATGCCCTCTGGGGAAATTACCGATAACCTATCTGGGGTTGCCTCTGGTTGATGGATTGAGGAAGTCCGATTGGGACTGTGTTCTTCGGAGAATGGAGGAGCGGTTGGAGGGGTGGAAGGCTACCACTCTGTCCAATGGCGGGAAACTTACCTTACTGAAGCACGTTCTTTCAACCATTCCGATTTTTTTCTTCTCAACGAGATTAATGCCTGTTGGTGTTAGAAGGAAGGTGGAGGCTTTGATGAGATCTTTTTTCTGGTCAGATGGAAGGCAAAAAACAAGGGGGGTTGCACCTGGTGGCGTGGAAGGATCTTGCTGTACCTTTTTCGGAGGGGGGTCTAGGAGTCAGGGATGTGGAATTAATGAACAAGGCCTTGTTAGCCAAATGGGTGGTGCGCATTTGGGGATCATCCGATTCGCTGGTTTTACGATTGCTGAGGGAGATCTACGGTGCCGCAGGGGAGTTGGTGGCTGCAAGAAAGCGTCATGAGTCTTCGTTGTGGAGTGGGATCCGTGCTGTGATTCCGGGGCTCATGCCTTTTCTTCGGCCGAGGTTGGGAAGTGGTCTCCGTTTCTGTTTTTGGCAGGATGGCTGGACGGGGGAGGGGGCGTTGGCCTACCGCTTCCCTAGTTGATGGCGTTAGCCGTTGACATGGGGGCGCGGGTGGGGAGGTGGCCGACTCTGGGTCGTGGACACCGAGGTTCCTTGCGGTTCTCTCGGATCAGAGCCGGAGGAATTTTTGCTGTTGCTATCGGAGATTGCCCTTGTCGAGAAGATGTCGGGCGAGCCAGATCATTTTGAGTGGGTCGATGGTAAGTTCTCGGTAAAGATTGCATATCGGAAGTTGAGTGGTGGTATGGTGAAGCGCGACGAGGATCTATGTGCTGACTTGAAAGTGATTTGGGCGACTAAGATTCCTACTCGGGTCAAGGTCTTCCTTTGGTGTCTAAGGAGAGACCGTCTATGTGACAAAGTGAGGAGGGGTAGACCGCTGGGTGTGGCGGATTTGAAGTGTGACAGATGCGAGGACGACGTGGAGGATGCGTACCACATTTTCTTCGGATGCAGGTCTTCGGCAAATGTATAGGATTCTTTGGGGCTGCCATGGGTTCAGACATCCGACGCGGAACATTTTTGGAGATCTATTCGTGCGGTGGGACTTGGGTCCTCCGGTGATGTCTCCAAGCCCTTTGCCGCGCTTTGGGCTATTTGGCTTGGCAGGAATGATACCACTTTCAAGGGGCTTCGGTTTTACTTTGAAAATGTTCTTGCGCACTGTAATGCTTTGTACAATTTCTGGTTATCCAATTGATGTACCTTCTCGTTAATTAATGAATATTTTGGTGTGGTGACTCCCACCTTGGGAGGGCTCCCCTTTTTTCCTATTCAAAAAAATTATAGTTCCTTAAGAGCCTTCAAAGCCTCATATTGTATCAGAATGAGCTCAATGGTTGTATGTCGGATTGGCTCAACACGTTCTTAGTTTGAACGAGAATGTGCTTTGTGGGTTGAACCTAAATTCCTTCAAATCAGTGGAGAACCTTCACATGCTACGTATATCCATCAACTATCTGATCAACGATGTACCGTCGAGTCTGTAGGTTCTCGATATGGAGGACAATCGTTTTGGCTCCCAGTTTCCGTCAACAAAGAGAAAGGTGGTAAGTAATAATTAATAACTATTTCACTGAAGAACAACCGGTTCATTGGTAGCCTCCTCTAGGAGGAAGGGTGATTTAGGCAAGGCCTTAAATGTCGGTTTCGGTCACCATTTCGGTATCGACCAAAACAGAATTTCGATGGAATTTCGGTGGAATTTCGATCGAAATTTCGGTCATTTCGGTCCTTTTTTGTACTAGGACCCCCATATTTCGGTCATTTCGGTCAATTCGGTCGAATTTCGATTTCGACTGGATATCGATATTCGACAGAAATTCAACCGAATTTCGCTGAAATTTGAGGCCATGGATTTAGGTGTTTCGCTAGCTGCGAAAGCGATGGGTCTTTGCTCCCAGAAGCTTGCCGGAGAGAGTTGGGCGAGTCCGTATCTGATATGGCAGCAAAATGCACAAGGATAGTGGAGAGGTAGAGGTGTTGGTGGCAATATCGATCGGGGGCTGGGGATGATGGCATATGAGGATGAGGAAGGGGGATGGGGGTTGGGTTTTATTAATAACATAGAATCAATATGGAACAATTCAATTGCCTCTTTGCCCTCAAGCTTTTGGACTCATGCTTAAATTCTATTATGTGCTTTAACCAAACTTTGACTTGTAATTGTGGAAAGATGAAATCAAATTGATTTATTCATGAGGCCTTAGGATTCTCTTGTGCAGAGAGAAGGAACCTTGTCGGGCAAATTGCATACTAGAGTTAGAAAGAAATGGAAATACATAAAATAGGATAAGATAAATAACTTTTAACACCCCCAAGATGGAGCATAGATGCCGATCATGGTCAGCTTGAAACATCTCTGAAATGGCCTTCTAGCTAGAACCTTAGTGAAAACATCTGCTTTCTGTCCTTCTGAGATGATGTGAAAAGTCGAGATAAAGTCATTCTGAATTATGTCACGTGCATAGTGACAATCTACCTCATTGTGCTTAGTTCTCTCATTGAAGGTAGGGTTATTGGTAATGAACCGAGCTGCTTGGTTGTTGCATTATAGATGCATGGGAAGACAATTTTCATTAGCTAAGTCAGCCACAACTGATCTAACACATAACATCTCAGTATTCCCGTACGCCATGGCAATGTACTCTGACTCTGCTCTAGATCTGACAACCACAGTCTTCTTCTTGTTCTTCCATGACACTAAAGAGCTCCTTTGAACACTTCAAAATTAAAGGTAGATTTCCTGTCCTTGGGGCATCATGTATAGTCTGCATCTACACATGTCATGATGGCAAGTGACGTGCCTATGCTAAAGAACAATCCTGTACTTGGAGAGGACTTCAGATATCTCAGAATCATGTAACCACATCCATATGCCTGTCTCGACTGCTCTATAACCTGACTAATTTTGCTCGTAGCAAAGGTGATGTCTGTCATGGTGATAAACATAAAGGAGCTTCCCAACGTGCTCCGTGCATTTCTTCTTGTTGGCCTCCTTTGTATCATCATCATATAGTTTCATGTTGGGGTCCATGGGAGTAGTGACATATCAGCAATCTGCCATGCCTGTCTCTGAGAGGAGATCAGTAACATATTTTTTCTGGGTCATCACAAGACCCGTTGGTTTCTGGCAAACTCAAGCTCTAGGAAGTATTGTAGGTCGTCAAGGTCCTTGGTGACAAATTGCTATCCAAGGAACTCCTTCGTGGTATTAATACCCTGCACATCATTTCTTGTAAGAATGATATCATCAATATAGATCAGTATAACAACTATACCTCTCGAAGTCCTCTGAACACACAATAAATGGTCTGCAATCGATCTCCTGAAGTCCTAGTATTCTATCAAGTCCAAAAGCTTTTCAAACTATGCCCTTGGGCTTTGCTTAAGGCCATAGATAGCCTTATGAAGTCTGTAAACCTTTTTACACTCCCCCTCAGCAGGGAACCTAGGTGGTTGCTGCATTTAAGCTTCCTCCTGCAGGTCACCATGTAGAAATGCATTCTTCACATCAAGTCGGGACATGGACCAGTCCCGTACCACTAGAACAGAGAGAAGGACCGAAGTGTAGAATGACGTGCTACATGTTAGAAAGTATCCTGATAGTCCGTCCTATAAGTTCGGGTGAACCCACAAGCCACCGGCCTAGCCTTGTAGCGATCAACACTGCCATTTGAACAATGCTAAACTGTAAACACCCATTTTCATCCAATCACATGAGCTGACTATAGTGCGGTCATCTCCTCCTCCATAGAAAAACTGCTGATTGTCTCGCATAGTCTCTTGGTATGTTTGTGAGATTTCTACCGTTGATAGACCTACAACGAATCTCCTGAAATTCCTGAAAGATGCCCCAAAGAAACATGAGCAACGAGAGGATACATGACACATGTACACCTCAGCTTTCGGAAAGCAATGGACACATCAAGATCATTTGTATCAATTGTGACTTGTAAAGTAGCCTCCTGTGAAGGCACTTGCTCGTCCTGTAAAGTCACCGTCTTCATAAATAAATCACCAGTTAATATAAAAAGTCCGCAGAATATACATGAGGCATGCTTGATGACTTGTGAATGTAAAAATGTGGAAAAAACAGAACCAAAGTACTGTGTGGTGGGGGTGGAGGAGCAAATACAGTAGGAGGTGGAGGTGATAGAGTTGGTGAAGCCGGTGGAGGTGGTTGTAGCATAGGAGGGACCGTAGAAAAAGGTGGTGGTGAAGTAGGAGGAAGGGGTACGTAAACCTCTTCACCTGTCTCAGGGGCGATCATCCGGTCCCCTGTAGGAGTAAAGTATATGACTAACTCAAAGAAAGTGACGCCAACACTAACGTAGTACTTTTGTTTAACTGGATAAAAGCAACGATACCCTTTCCGGGTTCGTGAGTATACTATGAAGACACACTTGACAGCTCTGGAAGAGAGCTTGTCACGACCAAGGTTAGTTAGTGAACAAAAACTACCGAATCAAAGATACGATAGAGGAGAAAAGGTCCTTATTAGGAAACACAACCGAAAAGGGATCTTTTTACCTAATACAGAGGATGGCATCTAGTTGACCAGATAACATGCAGTGAGAACAACATCTCCCCAAGGTTGCAGAAGTCGATAGTATGTACTTGATCGATCAGGTTACTGACTAAGGATTAATTGGCAGTAAAGCACCTAATTAGATTTAGTCGGCCTTTAATCAATTTTGAATTTTTAACTATTATATATACACTATTTTTATACATATATTCTTATGTATTTACTGTGATTTATACATTTTCTATACTATTATAATGAAATAAAAGAATTAATCGAATTTAAATAAGAAATTGAGCATATTAAAATTAGTATGCTTTTTAAAAAAGCAAAATAATAATAAATACAAAATCTTTATTTATAAATTGACCGACTGGGTCGATTGGTTAATAGTTAGTTTCATCACCCTACTGAATCGATTAATTGGATCGACTAGTCTGTCGACATTTACAACAATGATCCACCAGAAGGAGTTGGGAGGACGACTCTGAATGAGAAGAGTCCTGGTCACATCAAGAATATGACAATGTTTGCGTTCTGCAACACCATTATGCTTAGAAGTGCAAGGGCAAGATGTCTGATGTATAATACCATGAGACCTGAAGAACTGGGATAACTGAATAGTACAAAACTCTAAGGCATTATCAGAGCAAACATATTTAATCACAATAGAAAAATATTCTTTATTTCATAAATATAAGATTGAATAACAATTCATCCTCATACTTGTTTTTCAAAAGAAAACCCATGACAACCTAGAGTAATCATCGGCAACTACAAGATAAAACACGTGTTCTTGATGGTCAGGCACACGACTAGGACCCCGGATATCAAAATGTACCAACTCAAGTGAAGAACTATTTCTACGACTCCGACGATAAGGATAACTAGAAGGATGTTGCTTCCCAAGCTTGCAAGCCTTGCACTGGAAAGTAGATTTGGACGGAATCTGAGGGGGATTTCTATACAGCTTCTATAAACGAAGATGACTGAATTAAAGATGCCACATATAGAGGGAAACTGACCCAGTGGGAATGGAAGAAGTACCGGCATAAGAAAACTGAATCGAGCTATAGAGAAGCCCCCGATCACAACTACATTTAATCACCCTTCCCGTGAGTATGTCTTGAAACACACGAGAAGGGAAATCAAAGATGGTACGACAAGGTAAATCTCTGGTGATTTGACTTACATATAATAAATTCACCGAAAAATCAGGAGTATGAAGAACATTCTACACGTGCATGGTCTATGTTAATCGAATCCCCCTTGTCCTTAATGATGGAATACATTTCATCAGCAATAATAATTGTTTCGCCATGCCGAACTCTTCTGTAGGAAGTGAGATGAGCTTTATCTCCACATAGGTGATGAGTGGTACCTAGTAAGGTATACACTATACCTAAAGTATTGGCAGATGGTGAGGCAACGATGTCGATCGAGCCTGATGGAGTACTAGAGGATCTCGAAATGGGAGCCATGATCTCTCTCAGATGGGAGACAAACCCATCAAACCTCTGGTAGGTAGCAAAGCCATGAGTAACATGAGTCTCAACCTGCTTAGCAGAACGGGTATATGGTGGAAAGCCATGCTTAGAATAGCATTTGTCCTCGAAGTGATTAGAGCAATGACAATAAGTGCATGGCTGACGCGGATGAGCCCCTTCTTCGCCATGAGCATCACACCCTTTGAACTGAGAAGAGCCTCCTTTACCGCGAGATGCATCCATCACTGATGAGGTCTGAGAGGAGACAAATGAAGGGGCTGTGATCCTACTGAGTCTGCGATATGTTTCCTCCATGGGAGGTATGGTAGCATCCATAAGTAACTGGGATCGTTTGGCGTCGTACTCAGGATTAAGAGCCTCCAAATAGACACCAACCATAGTGGTGTTCCTGTACATCGTCTGCTGCTCCAATGTTGCTGAAAGAGGAATGAAGCTGTGAAGCTTCTCGAACATGCCTCGGAGAGATGTGTTTAAAGTGTGAAGAGGACGATCATTCTCCTTGACCGTGGAGATGTCATGTTGGAGCTGCAGTGTCTTCGTTTCATTCCTTGTCTGCAAGTCGGTGGCAGCGGGGATGTCCCACATCGCCTTGGCAATTGGTTGATGTAGTATATGTTGGCTATCTCCACAACCAGAGTACCGAATAGTCGAAGATGAGTGTATGCGTCATCTACGTCCTAAGAGGCATTAGCCCCAGTCTTGTCAGTCGGCTCTCCCTGTGTCAGAACGTGCTTCTTCCTGATGCATTGCATAAGGCTTATGAACTGCATGGCCCATAATTCGTAGTTGATTCCATCCATCTTCACTATGAGTGTTGACCCTTTGAATGCGCCTGAAGATGGGATGCCAACCTTGTTCTTTGACATGGTGCCAAAGACGAAGAATCGAAGATTGTGGTGCTAGACAAAATGTGCATGCGCGAACATATAGTGAATCAGTTCTATGTGCATACTCATGTCACAACTGTTTCCATCAACTAAGGTTGCGTTCTAGGACATGCAAATAAATGTAGATGTCTGATTCACCCAAAAATTCCCAAAATCAAGTCAATACAAGATCTTTTTGGTGTGTAAAGTAAAAAAGCGATGCCCTATGCGGCAAGGATGAACTTGCTAGAGGTTATGGGGGCCCACAGGGACCACACTATGCTGCTGAGGAGGCGGATGGTGTCTCATGGTGCGGCTGCGTCAGTGTTGGGCTCGCTTGCAGCCGCTAGGGCTGCAACGCAATGGGACACCGACATTGCTGAAAGCCCCGCATCCGCCAGATGAGCGGTACGGTGCGGCTCCAATGCTTAGGGGCCCACCAGCAGTACTGCTTGGCAGCGGTGGATGGTGGGAAGGCGCCACTCGAACAGCCGCTAGGTGCCAGCGACAGCGGCGAGGTGCGGAGGTAAAGGCCAGTGGGAGGGGGAACGGTATCTACGACACATAACTTCTGTCTATGATCGTCCCTCTTATACCACGTGGAAGTGAATACCGAATTGGATTATTCATGATGCCCTAGGGGTCTCTTATATAGAGAGGAGAAACCTTGTTGGGCAAACTACATAGTAGAGACAGAAGGAACAAATGTAATATGAGAAAACAAATAACTTTCAATAGTAATTGAAATTTGATCCATCACTCATTCTTGCTGGGGGCACATCATCAAATGCCAGACGTGTCGTCAATATGTTGGTAATGCTGAATCGATGATATTGACAAAGGGTTGTATCTTTTTCCTGCATGCCGATGATATATTGCCGAAGTATCAACGATATGGCGAAATGGTGCAACCTCTTTGGGTTTTTTTAGAAAATATTTTGTCTGATATGGGCCATATTGGCCACATGTTTCCCCCATTTTTCATATTAAGCATTTGCAATGGCATTCAATATGCACGATATAGATATTGGCCGTTAGATGAGCACTTGATACTGAGACCATTTATACTGTCGATATGTGAGGCTAAGTATCCTTGGATGGGTGTCTTTACGGCTGAACTTCTAATTGATTAAAGAACATTGAAACACTTAATTTTTTGAAAAAAACAAAATTTATAGCCAATTCCATGATTTTTGGCAATTCTGGCGACATGTTGGTGACATGTCATGTCGGTTTCTTGGTTGGGGAATTGAGTCATAACACTGAAATTGGCATTTAAGGCCATGGCTGTGAGGCTCATCAAGGAATAGTCCATTTGACAGAGAAGGTGGGGATTTGACACTCAAAAGGTATTTGGATTATTCATCTGATCAACCGTTAATGATAACCTGGTTTAACTCTCCCTTGTAAGAGCTGGTGCGTTGGGTAAAATGGTGTTGGCCTTGTTGCTGGTGTTATTGGTATTGTCTGCAGGAAAGAGTGGGCGGAGTTTAAAGTTTAAACACCTTCCAACTTGGGGTGACCCTTTTTTTGAGGATTTACCTCCCTTGTTTATCTAGGCCCTAGAGTTTAGGATTTGAATAAATGACAACCCCTAGAATTTGAACCCCTGAAACATTTTTTTTGAAATCCAGAAGCAAGGGGGATACACTCGAAGGTGCACTCCCCAAAAATTTTATTCAAAAGGAGTAACAAACACTAGGGACAACAAAAAAGAAAGAAAGCCAACAAAAGCCACACTATAGCACTTTTACAACGCCCAATCCCTCACCAGGTGTTTCGCACAAGCCACCACATTCTCCTTGTAGAACCTTTGTCCCGAGAACACGAGATCATTTCTCCCCCGCCACACCGCCCACAGCACGGCAACCGGATACAGAACCTCCAGCCTCGGCCTTCCCTTATTAGCCCGGATCAACCTTTTGCCAAATCTCAACCACCGCGGGGCACAAGAAGAATAAGTGCTCCACAGACTCGACCGCCGCAGCACAGAGAAGACACCTGTCGGACTACACGCCTAAGAGCCGAGCACAACAGTCTCTCGTCATCAACCTCTTCCTCCTCATCAGCCATAAAAAGAAGCCAACCCGCTCTGGAAGCTTCAGAGCCCAAATACAGGCACAATCAAGAGAAATCTCCTCCGACAGGGACGGAGGCGGCCTAGCAATAGCACCGAAAAAGCCTTCTTTACCGAGAAAGGGGACTCCCTCCAGCACCAGTGATCACGCCCCCCAGGAGGGCGCCCAACCTCCCGTACCGCCTCGAGCATCACCAAGAACTCCTCCAGCCTCTGATCGGAGAAATTCGTCATGAAGGTTGGACACCAGACCCCATCCCCCCAACAAGCCGCAACCGAACACTCTTTATCGACAACCAAAGCAAAGAGGCGTGGGAAACGGGAACAGGGAACAGAGCGGTCCCCCCCCGCCCAATCGTCCAACCAAAAGGAAACCGACTCCCCCCCGCCAAGCACCGACCTAAACAACCCGACGTTCCTCAAAAACACCTCCACCACCCCCATCCAAAACATAGAGGGCGAGGCAATAAGGCAGACCTGCGACGGCAAACCACCCCCCACATCATAAATCCTCCGCACGACATTGAGACAAAGATCCTCCCCGGGCCCCCATATCCTGCACACCCACTTTAGGAGCAAGGCCTCATTCATCTGAGCAAGCGACTTGATCCCCAACCCCCCCTGCTCCTTCCCGTACATAATATCTTCCCATCCAACCAAGTGAATCCCTCTCGCCCCCTCCCCTCTCTTACCCCATAGAAAGGCCCGCATACGCTTCTCCAGCCGGGCCTTGCTCCCCTTGGGCATCTTACGATTGGACAAAAAATAAATCGGAATCGCCGAAAGAACCGCCTTAAGCAGAACAAGCCTGCCCCCCCCCCCCCCCCCCCGGTGATAACAACGCGGACTTCCAACCCGCCAACCTCAGTTCCACTTTCTCCACCACTTTCAGCCAATCACTCAGCCGCGGCCTCCCCACGTTCAATGACATCCCCAAGTAATCCATCGGCAGCGAAGAACACGTCGACCCTAAAGCCACCACATACGCATCTCGGATCAAGACCGCAAGGCCGAAGGGCACGAACATGGACTTGGCCTCATTCTTGATCAGCCCAGAAAGCTCGCCGAAGATCTCCAGAGCCACGGCCATCCCCCTCGCCTCAGCAATCCCCCCCTCCAAGAAAAATAACGTATCGTCCGCGTATTGCAAGATCGGAATATGCAAATCCCCCCTGGGAAAGCCCCGCGAGAGGCCGTTGCCAACCAAAATATCCGCAAAATCAGACAAAACGTCGGCCGTCAGAATAAACACCAACGGAGCAAGGGGGCACCCCTGCGGACCCCCCTCCTCGGCTGAATCCAACCCCCCTCCGGCCGACCGTTGACCAAGGCAGACATCGAGGCGGTGATGATACATCGCCTCACCCACGTTATCCACAGCTCCGGGAATCCCTTCCTTCTCAGCACCGACCAAAGAAACCTCCAATCCAGGCAATCGTAAGCCTTTCTGAGTTCCACCTTCCACATGATGCCACGCACCTCCCTCCTCCAATCAGCAATGATCTCCGACGCCAACGTGAGACAATCGGCAATCTGCCGCCCCTTGATGAAGGCCGATTGCGACGGAGAAATAACACTGCCAATAACGCCAGACACCCGAGTAGCGAGAACCTTTGCAATAATGAGATAAATGGCGTTTGACACCGAAATAGGGCGGAAGTCATCAATGGAGACCGGCGCCGATGACTTCGGCAACAGAATAACGAGAGCCCTGTTGATCCTGTCGAAACCCACATTCCCCCTGCAGAACTCGAGAGCCACATCAAGCACCTCATGGCCCACAAGATCCCAAAAATCATTGTGAAACGCCACTGGGAACCCATCCGGGCCAGGAGCCGCATCACCATTCAACTCCCACACCGCGTCCTTAAGCTCCTCCAGAGACCAGTCGCGGACAAGGCACTCGGCCTGATCGTGCGCCACCACCTGCGTGCCCGAGCCCAACCACCGCCACCGCCTGGGGATAGTCGACGAAGCCCCTTCCTTGAGATGATCTGCAACAGCCCTCCCCATTTCTCTATTACCCTCCACGTGCATCCCCCCTACCACAATGGAACGCAACTCATTCGCCCTGCGCCTCCCACTAGCCACGCGATGAAAGAATGAAGTATTTGCGTCCCCCTCCCTAAGCCACCTGCTCCTCGAGCGCTGCCTCCACTCCGTCACGCGCTTCTTATCCTCCCGAGCAACAACCTACTGAGCAGCCACGCGATCAGCGAGCTCCACCTCCGAGAGATCCCTGCTATCCCCAAGCTCGTCAAGCCGGCGAATAGTTTTCTCCGCATCCACCCTGACCGCACATGGGAAGTTTAATGCAACACCAGTGCAAACACTGCTTTAAATTTTTTCTGTATACTTTTGCCTGTAATTTTCACTGTGGAAGCCTTGAAGGCAGAAGGATTCTTATGATTTTTTCTTTCCTTTCTTGCACATTTACTTATGTTAATAACTTAACCTTCTTTTATGAAGGAAAATTAATCTCCTTTTCTAACTGTCTTTTGAACAGTATCAACAAGTCCTGAGATGACTGCTGCAAAGATTATTGATGGGAAGCTAATTGCCCAGCAAATACGTGAGGAGATTGCAGGGGAGATATCCAGAATGAAAGAAACTATTGGAGTGGTTCCAGGTCTGGCAGTTGTCTTGGTGGGGACCAGAAAAGATTCTCAAACTTACGTGAGGAACAAAAAGAAGGCTTGTGAGGGGGTTGGCATTACTTCTTATGAGGTTAATCTGGCTGAAGATTGCTCGGAAGAGGATGTTGTACACCATATTTCAGAATTTAACAATGATCCTTTGGTTCATGGGATCTTGGTCCAATTGCCATTACCACGGGTATAAGTCAATCGCTTATGCACCACAATGCCTTATTTTGGATATTTTTCGCTTCTTTAGTTCCACGTGCTCTCTCCTTATGGATATGGTGGTCATTTATGTGTTGTTCTAAAATAATGCCCTTGCTTTCTTTCTATTTTGAAGGAGCATATGTACTTGGTCTTTTTTAATTCTATAAACTTAATTTGCTTAATTATCAAATTTAAAAATTTTCAAGGCCCCAGGGAATATTCTTTTTGCCACGTTTATAAATTACTCTATATAAAAATGCTGTAATTGGTTATTTGAGAGTATGGCGTAATAGGAAAACATAATGTCGAATGCAACTTTCTTTGGTTCTTCTCCTTAATCTGCATATAATTATCTTCATCCTAACTTTTTTTATTTTTTTAGATTTTCTTTTGCATTATTAGATTGGCTATGCCATTTGGGGTTCCGTAGAGGAAGCGATGGAAATATTATGAAAGTTTTTGCTACGTAACCGTGCTACAGAAATGGACTTTAGTGAAAAGGTTTTTATGCACCTGTCCCTATAAAGGTACTATAATTATTAAATAGGTACCAAGATCTAAGCACATTGGAATTATGTTTACACCAGAACCCTAGGAGTTGCTTGATTTTACATGATGAACCCTTGGTTTAGTTTGGATCATGAACCTAGCCATATTCAGTGTAATTCTGGCCTCCTTGTTAGTGGAATTGCCACTAGAACCAGAAGTTAGTAGCAACCCAATTCCCCAGGGAAATTTGTATGGGAATATTGAAAGATGGATGAGTGTTGTCCTTGTAACAATCATCTAGTTGGGAATGAATCCGATAAATCAACATACAAGCATGAAGTGTTCCAGAAGAAAAAATGCACTATCTCAAAACACAAGGAGATTGAGCGGTCCATTAATGTGCCTACTCCATTGCACACAACAGACTCTTTCTCTTTCACGAAAATAGTATGTAGGAGATGCAGTGAGTAGTGGCCCATAAAATGTATACTTATACCTAGATGTTAGAGTTACCGGGTTACATGAAATTACCATATATTCCTTCTACATTAAAAATCTATTTAGTCTTCGCATATATGGTACCAATCAATCTTCACACGAGGAAACCTAAGACATTTTCTCCCAACCCATTGCGGTCCATGTGTTTCATATTTAATCCCCCTGCCCAAGTTGTCGTTGCATTGTATCTGTTAGAGATTACGGTAGATTGTGTTTTAATATTCCGTTGTAACCCCACCGAGGGTATTTACGTACTTTTCTCTCTTTTGAGTTCTCTAGGGTTTAGTCCTATATAAGGACCTCTAGACCTCTTGAATAATCATCTCAGAGTGTTCCCTTCACATGGTACCCAGCGGTCCTAAACCGGTGTTCTGACCTAATAATCCGCCCCCACTATCACTCCCCCCTCCCTTCCTCCCCACCCGATCGCGTGAGACCCTAGGGAGTGCCGCCTCCTCAGCCCTAGGCAGCGCTACCGGTGTTCTGACCCACAACCCTAGGGAGTGTTGCCTCAGCCTCCCCAACGGCCCTTCCTCGCGCCGCCTTGGGCTCCGCCAACGCCTCAGGTCCTCCCTCGTGCCTTCTTGGGCTCCTCCAGCGGCCCCACAACATCGCCACGGGCCCCTCCAATGGCTCCTTGCGCTGCCTTGGGCTCCTCCCAACGGCTCTCAATGCCGCCATGGGTCCCTAGATCCGCCTTAGGCCCCTCCCAACGGCCACTAGCACCGCCTCGGGCCCCTCTCAATGGCTCCCAGCGCCGCCTTGGGCCCCTCTCTACGGTATGTAGCGCTGTCGCTCGCCTAGGAGCATCGCTTAGGCTCCCAACAACACCTAGAGCCCCCGTCCAGGGCTGCCTAGGCCACCAGTGGATCCCCGCGACGGGCCTCCAGCCTCGATGGCACCACCCAGTCCCTTGTAATGCCTTGGAACGCCGCCTCTGCAACCTCGTGCTGCATGTACGCACCGTCATGAGGCCCTAGCACCGACCAAACGTGCAACATGTGAAATATTGCTATGTATTGCCCCTTGCTGCGCGCTTAGGCACTTGATGCTTGACTAAGAATAAGATATATTCTCTAGGTCACTTCTTCTTGACCTAAGATGCAACCATGATGTCCACCGAGACCAAGCCCGTGTACCCTACTTCTTTGATGGTACATGGCACGTCTATCAAGCTGAAGGGTTTCGAAAATTTTCTTCTATGGTCTCGGTTCTTCAAAGTGTTTATGTGTGGCCAGCGCAAAAGCGATGTTCTTACGAAGGACCCACTTGCAGAAACTGACAAAGACTACGAAATATGGTTTGTTGACAATTGTCAAGTTATCACTTGGATGACAAACAGTATCGATCCAAAAATTGATGCTAATCTTCTTTACAAAGACACTGCTAAGGCAATCTGGGAAAACCTTGAGCGTACATATTCTCAGAAGACGACCAAGTCTCATCTTTCTGACATATACACAAGGATCTCGTCAGCCACTCAAGGAGATTCGAGTCTT
Organism: Ottelia alismoides; assembly: GCA_037367405.1. Classification (NCBI taxonomy): domain Eukaryota; kingdom Viridiplantae; phylum Streptophyta; class Magnoliopsida; order Alismatales; family Hydrocharitaceae; genus Ottelia; species Ottelia alismoides. Next base: position 158,605 of record JAZKJV010000697.1, read on the forward strand.
ATTGAGTATTACAAGCTTCTTACGAGCCCATTTGAGGAGCTCCTTATTTTGCAGCCAGCATGTTGTGATAATCAAGTAGGCGAACATGTTGAATGGCAAGTTTACAGATTTCTTTCAGGATTGAATCCAAAATACAATCCTGTAAAAGATCAATTTCTAATGGTGAGCACTCTACCTAGTCTTGAGACCATTTTCGGACGATTGCAAGAGCTTGAGGCTCCAATTCAGCAATATGCCATCTACACAACTACAGAGACGACGACTCATTATACCTACTCAGGATATAGAGGGTGTCAGGGAGGCATGGGTCGCAATTTTGGACGCGGACGTGGTCGTGCATCTGGACGCGGTCGTGACTCTGGACAAGGACGTGAACGTGGTCGTGGTCATGATTTTTCTACTTGATATCCAGCATGTGTGCACTGTGGACGTTGGAATCATCCTTCTAACAGGTGCTAGGCAACTTTTGGCATGCAACCTAATGCCAACAATGCCTATGATGATGCATCTTCTGATGTTATTGAAGATACATCTGCTCAACAAACTGGAGCGGTACAAACCCAATTTATTGCTTCTGAATATACTCGTCTGCGACAACTGCTACAAGACTCTGCTTCCTCTGTCGGCAACAATATCGCCTTCGTGCCTACTGCTAGTCTAGCTACTACCTCAGGTGCAGTAGCAAACTCAGTCTCTACCTCTAAACATGCATGGATTATTGACTCTGGTGCTTCTACCCATCTGACGGGAGAGGGAAGCTTGCTCACATCTTCCCAACCGTCCTCCACGGTGAAAACCGTACGCGTTGCTAATGGGGATCATTCCCTGATTACTGCTGTCAATATTGTTGATTTCTCTTCCAAGCTGCGATTGATAGATGTTCATGGTGCTCCTGCTTTTCCTCTCAGTCTTTTATCAGTACAGAAGCCGTGTCATGGACTTAACTGCCGTGTTATTTTTGACGAGTTCTGCTGTTATTTTCAGGACATCCAGACGAGGCAGATTTTTAGTGGGGACATGAGAGGAATGGCCTCTATTACCTCAACATCCCTTCTGATTCAAATTTTGCTGGTGTGGTCTCAATCTCTGATGACCCTCTTCTGTTGCACCTTCGTTCGGGTCATCCTTCAGCCAAAGCCCTCTCCATGATGTTCCATGAACTCTCGACACTTAAACCCTTTGAGTGTGAGGCGTGTCAGTTCGGGAAACATCATATAGCATCCTTTTTTGCACGGACTGAACCTCGCTGCAGTTCTCCTTTTTCTCTTGTTCATTGTGATATCTGGGGTGTTGTCTGGTTCGAACTCTAAGTGATCATATATATTTTGTTGTCTTTGTGGATGACTACAATCGATTATCTTGGGTTTTCTTATTAAAGGAACATTCAGAAATTAATCACATGGTCAAGAATTTCTTTCATTATGTCAAAAATATCTTCTCCACTATTCAAATGTTTCGTTCTGATAATGCCTTGGATTTACAAAAAATGTTTTGAAGTCCTTTTTTTGTCTCCCAGGGCGCCATCCATCAAACAACTTGCCCATATACCTCTCAACAGAATGGGGTAGCAAAAAGAAAACTAAGACATCTCCTTGATATTGCCCGCTCTCTTCTTACCCAAATGAAGGTTTCCAAGACCTATTGGGGAGATGCTATACTCACTGTTGTCCACCTTATAAACATGATCCCCTCGGCATCACTAAACGGCTCCATTCCCTTTAGCTTATTATACCCAAATGACTCACCCTTCCTTCTGCCTCTGCGGATTTTGGATGCACATCATTTGTTCACAATTTTCATACTCCCTTTAGCTTATTATTCAATTCCTGTTCCTCTATATTTCTGTGGATCCTTAGGCGTGGTCGTCTTCTTACTCGCGATCGTATGGTATCTCTCTTCCCAAACCTTCCCAATCTTTGCGGGTTGTGCGATTCGGCGGTGGAGACGGCCGACCATCTATTTCTTCACTGCGACCTTGTGCGGCCCATATGGGATGACGTTGCCTGGTTGAATCATTCGTCGATGGAGTCTTTCTGGGATAGCCTTGCAACTGCTGCAAATCGTCCGAGGTCGGAGAAACTGATCCCCATCGCACGCATTTGGAGTATCTGGCTGGGAAGAAACAAAGCTATCTTCGCGGGACAGAGATTCTATATTGAAAATATCAGCATTGATGCGAATCGCTTTTATATGGACTGGTCATCTGTGTAACTTTTTCTCTTAGGGGGCGATTGGTATCATTATTGATATCATTTCCCCTTTCCTCCATTTTCTGTTCCCTCTGTAAGTATTTTCTTTTCATAAGCCTTAATAAACTGGGGCGAACACCTACGGGTGTCTCCCCCTTTTTTGGAGTGTCAAAAAAAACAATTCCACTACTTACATTGCTACTAATCCTGTATTCCACGAGAGAACCAATCACATTGAGATTGACTGCCTTTTTATTCGTGATGTTGTATGAGGAGGCAAGATTGCTACACCACACATCTCGACAGATCTTCAGCTTGCAGACATATTTACAAAGGCTTTATCAAAGAAACGCCTTTCCTGTATTGCTTCCAAGTTGGGCATGATCGATGGATATGCTCCAACTTGAGAGGGAGTGTTAAAGATTACGATAGATTGTGTTTTAATATTCCACTGTAACCCCACTAGGGGTATTTATGTATTTTTCTCTCTTTTGAGCTCTCTAGGGTTTAGTCCTATATAAGGACCCCTAGACCTCTTGAATAATCATCTCACAGTGTTCCCTTCACAATATCCATATTGCACCCATATTTTTTAAAAGAAGCTCATCGAGGCCATTTTTTGTGAGGCGAGTCATAAGCTTTGAAACGGTTAAGGCACAAGCTTTGGTTTTTATGAAGAGAAACTGAATTGATAAAACTAGAAAAATATAAAAACACATTTTCATGCATTTTCTATTTATTAGGTAACTATTTTGTTACTCTTAGCCACTTTTTAATCATTTTGAAGTAATAGTCGTTTTTAAATTATAAGAGGCTTTGACTTGAAAGTTTAAGAAATCACATTATATCGTACATTTCTAACACAGTACATGATTCTGGTTGCACCTATGGTAAAATTCACTATCAATTTAGAGGATTAGGTACTTTATACAACAAAGCTCTTTGTGAAATGTGGCAATTGTAATTTTGTTTATGGTTCTTTATAGAAATGCAGAGTTTGGATGGACCTTTTATGGAGGTTCCTCTTTTTTCCCTCAAAAAGGTACTTTATATGATAAAGTAATGATGATTTAATTAGTAGATTTTGGATAAAGTTCGTAGCTATAAAAGTTACCAACAAAAAGGATTCTTGAAATATCTTACATTCTAGCAAAAGAAAATATCAATCGGATAATATTTTATCTTTAACATAGAAGGTGCAAAAGATAAGGGTGTTCATTAAGGACCACAATAATATAAGAAAATCGCAAAAAAAATCAAATTCTAACCAATAATTGATGAAGAAGTCGATGGACTATAAAGTGTTATTAATATTCCAAAGATCTGGAGAAAAATTCTTTCCGGAGGTATATTTCCAAACATATTGGCCATATACGGTCGCCAAAATTTTTTTTTGTTATGTACCGTAGGTAAGCCACCTCTTCAAGAGGCGGCTTTGTCCTTAAAGTTTTCATGTTTTACATACAAGTGAAAGCCACCTTTTGAAGATGCGGCTTTGGCTAAAACCAAAGCTGCCTCTTCAAGAGGCGGCTTTCCCTTGGAGTTTTTGTGTTTTATACCAGTGAGAGCCGCTTCTTGAAGAGACGACTTTGGCTAAAATCAAAGCCGCCTCTTCAAGAGGCGGCTTACATATGGTACATAACAAAAAAATATTGCCGACCGTATATAGCCAATATGTTTCAAAACATACCCCCCGGATGAATTTTCCTCCAAAGATCTGTTTGGCATTCAATATTATGAGAAAAGGGTTATTTTTCATAAGTTTTTAAATACAACATAAAGAAAATATAAAAGCTTATTTTTTTAGAATATTGTCATATTCCCAATCTAACGAGCAATTCCTCGATACCGCCTTATCATCTTTGTATTGCCTCGAACAAACGAGTTTGAGGCTATAGCCTCAAGGCTAGTTTCCCTTTAAACAGCCTGGAAGCAGGGTTTTAATAACCCTGATTGCACATACACCTATGAATGGCTTCACCTTTTTTCCCTCGCTGAGAAATACCAGTATTGCTCATGGTCCCACCTTCTCTAATGGAGCACCAAAAGGCTTGCCATGATGGGCGATCTACTCATGAGAGCTGAACCTCCTCCCATGCCATCTTTATCAATTAAGAAATCTCCAAAATAAGTATTGGGTTGCACGGGGAACTGAAATAAATATATGTTGATACACGAAATATTTTGTTAAAGGAATAAGCTAGGTTGTTACCGAAAACGGAAAAAACCTTTCCATTATTATTATGATTATTATTTGATTATTAATAAATTAAAAGGGTTGAGATCATTTCATAAGCACTTTTTATTTGTTATTCTAGCGGACAGAATTCCGTTGTCTAATTTAAGACTTTTTGATATGTCTTTATTATATCCATTCTACCCAATGAATGGATACTGAAATTGATGTTATTATTGAACTAGTCCTTACATTTATTGGTGACCATAGAGGAGCCCTATGAAGCTGAGGTATCGTATGATTCGGGAGTAGCAATGGGAACACTAATATTGTTATCGACTATGATTATCTTATAGTTCAAGTACATGTGATATATTTCGAGGGCCAATCCAAATATGGTTTTTGGGGTTGGAATATTTGGCGCTAACCCATTGGGTTCATTTGGTTGGTGGTGTGTCACCCTACAAACCTGGGTTGGAATTCCATCACAAATCAATGTGACATCACATCATATTCCTTATTCCAACCCTCATAACCATCCAAACAGCTACTATTCACAGGAGGTTACCCCAACCCAACCCAACCCAACCCAGTAACCAAACTAGCCCATTGGGTTTATAGACTGGGCAGCAGAAACAAGATGTTCAATGTCCTAATGTTATGATGCACAAAGAGAATAGTTCCGATGTACAAGGTTTCTTTTCCTGAAGCAATCCCAAAGTCAAGCCGGGGCCGAGTCAGAGTCGTTTGCTTTTTTGGTGATTGTGGATGCAATAATGATGGTTGTTGGAAAGGGATGAATGCCATATAACGCTTTCAAGAGAACATCCATAGGGTTTATCAGGTCTCTTGCACCTGCTATTACGCGGCGATGGTGGTGATTGACTTTATGAGTGGTGGAGATGGAAATGAGGTGGTGCGTAGAGTTAATGGAGATGGTTGGCAGTGGGGGATGAAGGTAGATATAGGGACAGTGGGGATGGCGGATGACAGATTTGGTAAATTTTAGATCGATGCCAATGCCTTTTTATGTGATAATCAAAGGTAACTAACGGATCTTAACTGAAATTCTGCCATGTAAGTTATACCAATATATTGGGATAAGTGCTGTAATCTCATTATCTATAAACCTTGGTGCATAAGTAAAACAAGGTTGCATTATAAAAATTATAGGAGCTGATGAATAGAAAGATCATTGCCAATGCTTTTTATAGATTATGTTTGTTATAATCGTTGTATACTTCCCTGAAAAGCGTACCATGCTATAGGCTTTTTATGTCGACCCTGTTTATAAATTTGTATTTTTATTTTATCAGATAATAGTATGCTTGTGTTCTGAAACAATTTCTCAAATGACAGCATTTGAACTCGGAGCACATTTTGAACTCTGTGGATATCAGGAAGGATGTGGATGGTTTTCATCCACTCAATATTGGACGACTTGCCATGCAAGGCAGAGAGCCCCTTTTTGTTCCGTGCACTCCTAAAGGTTGCTTGGAGCTGTTGCACAGATACGGTGTGGAAATTAAAGGAAAGAGAGCTGTTGTAATTGGTAGGAGCAATATTGTTGGGATGCCTGCAACACTTTTACTCCAGGTATTTGTTTATCTTGTTTGGTCTGTGTTGGAGGAACTGTTGGGTGTAACTATGTAAGGACTAGGGCGATAATATATCTGGAATTCAACACCGGATATTGTTTGTGGAGGCAATCACCCACCTTCAAAATTCAAAAATGTTGTGCGTTATACGAGCTCGTCTTTTATTTTCAACATTGAGTACCTCCAATTTTTTTAAAAGTTTTGCAATATATGAGCTCATCTCATTTAAAATTGAGATCGTTTTAAAGCATGATTTTGATTTAACGGTCAAATGAACTGGAATTAAACCATTGCATACTAATGGATGCATATACCTTTCAAAAATCAGTTACTTCTGTACCCTGTTGTATAATAATTCTCTCAAGTAAAGTTTCAATCCTGATATCTTTTATCGTACTATGTATTATGTATCATCTAATGTATCTTTTCTCCATATTGGTCAGCGAGAAAATGCTACTGTCAGTATTGTACATTCTTATACAAAAAATCCCGAGGAAGTCACAAGGCAAGCAGATATTGTGGTTTCTGCAGCAGGCGTTGCAAATATGGTTCGAGGAAACTGGATAAAGTCCGGGGCTGTTGTTATCGATGTTGGAATAAACCCTGTTGATGTAAGAAGCTATCTTATGTTAATTTGATATTTTTGTCAGCTACTTCTACTTTAAATTGATAGTATTTGCAGCTGAAAATTTAGATAGGCATGAGATATTTTCTTGCTTTTGAGAACTAAGATAAGACCAAATCTGCAAACATATTTCTACACACAATTCGTCTTTTGCTGCATAGAAATTGTAAATTTTGATTATGTCTTTTGGTGCATAGAATTGTAAATGTTGACGATCCAACATAAAGCTCTTAAGAACTAGTTTTCTTGTGATTGCTTGCTTAAAGACACTGTTGGGGCATTGTCTGACAGTTGCTAGATTTATCTTTAGGCTAGAACATATGTCAGAAGTTATGAATGATAAAAGTTTGGGATGAGTAAGTCGTGTAGTTTCTTGTCTTCTACCCTGTTTAGACAATGGTACGTTCTTGGTTGTTGGTTACAAACGGGCTTATCCTTACGTTGGTCTATCATTTTTGTTCAAATATGTGCCAACCAAACTAAGTGAAACTTCTTGTCACATTAGTTTGTCAGCTAAATGGATTTTGGTTGCCTCTAACATATCTAGCTCGGGTCATCTGATGTAGATCCAAGTATTCATGACCATCTGTTATAGTCTCACTCATGATGTTTTTTTCTTTCGGATTTCCGGGGCTGTTGTTATCGATGTTGGAATAAACCCTGTTGATGTAAGAAGCTATCTTATGTTAATTGATATTTTTTGTCAGCTACTTCTACTTTAAATTGATAGTATTTGCAGCTGAAAATTTAGATAGGCATGAGATATTTTCTTGCTTTTGAGAACTAAGATAAGACCAAATCTGCAAACATATTTCTACACACAATTCGTCTTTTGCTGCATAGAAATTGTAAATTTTGATTATGTCTTTTGGTGCATAGAATTGTAAATGTTGACAATCCAACATAAAGCTCTTAAGAACTAGTTTTCTTGTGTTCGCTTGCTTAAAAACACTGTTGGGGCATTGTCTGACAGTTGCTATTTATCTTTAGGCTAGAACAATGTCAGAAGTTATGAATGATAAAAGTTTGGGATGAGTAAGTCGTGTAGTTTCTTGTCTTCTGCCCTGTTTAGACAAGGTACGTTCTTGGTTGTTGGTTACAAACCGGGCTTATCCTTACGTTGGTCCTAGTCATTTTTGTTCAAATATGTGCCAACCAAACTAAGTGAACTTCTTGTCACATTAGTTGGTCAGCTAAATGGATTTTGTTGCCTCTGACATATCTAGCTCGGGTCATCTGATGTAGATCCAAGTATTTATGACCATCTGTTATAGTCTCACTCATGATGTTTTTTTTCTTTCGGATTTCCTTTCTCAAGGCCTATCAACCATCTTCATTCACTTTTTCGATTGACATTGCTTGAACATCTACATCATGTAGCCATTCTAAAATATGATACTTTTAATTTCCTTTTTATTGGGTCCACATTACACTCTTTCTCTTCTTTATGGATCTGATGCATTGTTTACTTGGCTACACATATTAGCATCTTAATTTCTGCTAATATCCTTAACATGTTCTGATTGATAGCTAAACACACAGCCATAAAGCACCACTCGTCTTGTTGCTGCTTTGTCATGTTGGGCTTTAAGTTTTATTTGTAGCTTCTTGTCATGTAGCGCTGTAAAGACTATTCTCAATTTCAAGCAACTTGCAGTAGCTCAATGTGCAACAGCTTTGTCATAATATTCAAGCATGCTGAAATATTCATTACATGAAATGTCTTTTTTTAGAATGAATTGAATGTGTTCCAATCTTCAACTTGCTTTCGTCCTTTTATTTAATAAATATATAATTTTTGCAAGCATGCGGCTGCTAAATTTGAAATTGTGTTTGATAAACGATGCTATTAATGACAGGATCCAGAAAGTCCGCGTGGATACAAGCTGTAGGTGATGTCTGCTTTGAGGAGGTCAGTAAGATTGCTTCAGCTATTACCCCTGTTCCCTGGGGGAGTGGGTCCTATGACAATTGCGATGCTTCTCTCTAATACAACTTGCTTCAGCAAAAGGATACACAACATCAAATGATCATTTGCGACGCAAAGGATTAGTGGCTGGAAAAGGTACCTTGTTAATGGACGGTTGCTCATTTTTTGGTTTGAGGCTTTAACGTGAATATCAATGTATTTTTCACAAAGCGATTACATTCAGGTTTTAGTATGGACAGTGTGGTTGTTTATGTGTAATGACGCAGCAATGAGTACATTTATCTATTGAAACAAATATCCTCCACTTTGATTCTATCAGAGTTGACTGAATTGATGGCATAGTTGGATGATTTAAAGATAGTCGACTGAGCCGGAAAATAATCTATGAAAGAGGGGACTTCAGTGTAGGCCTCCATCCCGTGGAGTTTTTTGGGGGGAAGTGGTACGATATTTGATATAACATCTCGGACTTGGGTCCCAGACCAAATCGAGGAAAATTGCCCTTACAACTTTATTCGGCAAGGACTCAAAGGGACCCATTGGCAACCCACTCAAAATGCTTAAGTCCAAGTTGACAAGGAGTAAGCCCCCACTTTTAAATTTAAACCTACTTTACACTTACACGAGTTTTAGATGTAGAACTATGTTTGAGGTTATAACATTTGACTAGACATAAAGCAAGACCGCCATTCAAAACAAATTAGTCGACTGAGATAAATCAGCAGTTGCAATTGTTTTTGTGATATTTACACAGAAGCAACATCAGGGAGAGAGAGGTTTGAAGACTTCAAAGTTAAAAATCAGAAGTACCATCGACCGTCATAACATAAAGTAGATGTCTATCAGAGTGTGAGTCAGTTGGTATGGAGTCCCATACACTGATTTTTTAAGAGTAATAGGTGAGGGTTCAAAGGATACCAAGGAATAAGGGTTATTTTTAATCAGTACCTAAATTTACGAGGTTCTTTAACAATTTTCGAGGTAATGAAAATACTATTTTACAACTTTAATTCACAACTTAGCCCTCAATTGCAGCTTGACCCCCAAATTTCTCGGAATTAAAGGTCCTTGAACTTTGATATATTTTTGTATGGTCCCTGAAATATTGGTCTGGAGTCTCTGGACAATGTATTCAAAACTATATATGGTAATTGTCATTATCAAAATTTAAGCTAGATTTCTCAACATTACATACTATAAACTTGTTTGATAATGGCGATGAATGCCATTTCAGTGTCTTTCAATTCTTGCTTATGGATCTTATTTTCATATGTTTGCTCTCAGGGTTCCATTATGCAGAATGGCCAGTAGTTCTGCTGCAAAAATCATCTATCTGGTCCAACTTCAAAATGACCATGACATATTCTGGGAAATCTGCAAAAATCATATGCTTTCGGCTCAATAGTGTATCTAAAGCTGATCGAACTAGCGATATTCTTTGATTCAGCTGTGAAGTAATGAATTGGGCTGGTGTATCCTTCTGCCATGGGGCATAATTTCTTCAGATGATTATCATCTGACGAGTTACTACCCGGAATGGACGTTTCACGGGGACTCAGTTTTGTTTTCTATTCTGGTGCAACTGATTCACTATTATATTTTTCTAGTGCATCATA
>JAZKJV010000697.1:168838-371367 GCA_037367405.1 Ottelia alismoides
TCCCAATAAAAAAGAAGAGGAAAAATCAAAAAGGAAAATATGTACAAAGAAGGAAGGTGTTTATTGGTTAATTAAATAAATTTAATTATTTAATTAATTAAAAATGAAATTCATCATTAAATAAAATAAATAATTTACAAAAATTAATTAGCCACCTTAACGGTGGCTATTTAAGGCATAAAATCAAATCTTATATACAAGGTAGGTTTTCAAATCAAATAACTAAATTAAGGGACCCATAACCTTGAGTAATTTCACAATTACAATCATAACCTTGTATAATCGTGAATTACATGATAAACCCTGAGTAATGCTTAACTCTTACATGACATAACCATGTGTTATGTTCCGTTTGAGAAGCCCATTATATTTGACAGTTTCCGTTAGAAAGAGACAAAGTTGTCCCTAATATTCATTCTTATTTACAAATTATGCCATCCCAGGGATGCGGTCAGGCTCTCAAGCATGCAGGGTGGGATCGACGGGGCTTGGGGAGGAGGGAGCTCGCAGCCGGGGGCTTGGGGAGGAGGTCGAGCTTGCAGGCGCGCGGAGGCGGGGTGCTCCTGGGGGTCTCCTAGGAGTGGGCTCGCATGCATGAGGGCGGGATCGTCGGGCCTTGGGGAGGAGTGGGCTCGCAGTCGGTGGGGGGGAGGGCCTTGGGGAGAAATCTTTCAGGCGTGCGGAGACGGGTGGCTCCTGGGGGTCGTCTGGCGGGGGTAGGGAGGCGACGGGGTAGAGGGGGTGGACTGAGGGCAAGGGGGAGGAGGGTGTGACTGCGGGTGGAGGGGCGGAGGGGGTGGATGCAGGCAGAGGGACGGAGGAGGAAGAAGGGGAAGGGGTTGTAAGCAGATGAAGACGAAGATGTTTTTTATGAGATAATTACACCCATAACCCTGAGTAATTCCTCAATATCAATCATAACCCTGCATAATCGCGAATTACATTCAGGACCCTGAATAATTGTACCGTCTTACACCTGTAACCTTCCGTTACTTTACTATGTTAACTCGACCAGATGATTGAGTTAATCTAACCAACAATCGATCTAACGGTTGAAATTTAATCTAAAAAAATTAAGTATCTTCTCTCTCTCTCTCTCTCTCTCTCTGGAGACAAGCCCTGCACCTATCAAGGCAGCTCAATGATGGTGGAGGCTGCGGCAGGAGGGCGATTGACCTTGGGGGACGTTCGGTCACGGGGGAAGCTGGGTCGGTCGCAGGGGTCAGGACAATCGCGGGGGGGAGGGGGGTCAGGGCAGTCGGTCGCGGAGGGAGGAGGGAGAGGATTGGGTCTGTCGCGGGGGGGAGTCAGTCGCAGGGTCCCGGGGGGGGAGGGTCAGGGCAGTCGGTCGCGGAGGGAGGAGGGGGAGGATTGGGTCGGTCGCAGGGGGGAGTTGGTCGCAGGGTCCCGGGGGGAGGGGGGTCAGGGCAGTCGTTCACGGAGGGAGGAGGGGGAGGATTGGATCGGTCACAGGGGGGGATTAGGTCGGTCACAGGGTCCCGGGGGGTGTCAGGGCAGTCGTTCACGGAGGGAGGAGGGGGAGGATTGGGTCGGTCGTAGGGGCCCGGGGGTCGGGACGGTCGGTCGCGGGGGGAGGGGGTAGCACTGGGTCGGTTGCAGGTGCAGGTGGTTCGGTCGCAGGGGGCGGAGCGGTCGGTCGCCGGTAGTGGGTTCGATGCAGAGCTTGGGGGGGTTTGAGGAGTCGGTGGGGAGGGTCCTTCGAGGATAGCTCGAAGTCGGGGGTGGGTCTTCTTCGACGGGAGGCGGGGGTCTTCGATGGGAGGGGGAGCTTCGACCGGCAGCGGGGTAGGGGGAGGGGAGCACGGGTGGGTGGTTCTTCGAGGACCTTCCAGCGACGGGGGGCCGGGGGGAGCATGAGCTCGCGGAGAGGGACGGGGGAACGATGGCGGGCAGGGGGGTTGCAGGCAGTCGACGTCGACAGGAGGGGGTTCGACTGGCGGAGCAGGAGCTCGCTCGGGCGCGGGGGGCAGGGGGTTGCTGGCAGCCGGCATCAACTCGCTCGACGGCGGGGGGGAGAGAGGGTGGCGGAGGGCTTGCTCGGTGGGATGTATGGCCTGGAGGAGGATGTAGGGGAAGAGGAGAAGAATGGCATATTTGTAAATAAGAATGGATATTAGGGGTAGTATAGTATTTTTTTAACGGAAATCGTCAAACATAACGCCCATCTCAAACGGAACATGACACAAGGTTATGTCATGTAAGAGTTAAGCATTACTCAGGGTTTCTCATGTAATTCGCGATTATGCAGTGTTATGATTGATATTGAGGAATTACTCAGGGTTATGGGTGTAATTATCCCTTTTTTATTTTCTTTTGAAATCTTTTAGCAGTCGTTGGATAGAGAAAGGGTTGGATTAACTCAATCATATGGTTGGGTTAAGTAAAAAATTAACGGAGGGTTATGAGTGTGAGACGGAGTGACTATTCAGGGTTTATCATATAATTCACGATTATACAAGGTTATGATTGTAATTGCAAAATCAATCAGGTTATGGGTGTAAAATTCCCATAAAATAAATAAATAAATCCAATTTTTTTATTTATATTAATTTAATTAATTAATGTTAGATATTAATTTTTTGATGATTTTTATAAAAGGAAATTAGTTATATACAAGTATTATATGCGTATAGTACAATATACACATTTACAAATAAGGAAATTGTTTTTAAAATATTTTTTAATTTTTTTATTTTTTTATTTTTATTTTTAGTAATTAAAAAATATTTACAATTATTTACATTATGTATAAAAATAAATATGAATAAATATATACAATAAGTAAATGGTAAATTTGCAAAAACCACCTTAGAAACCGACTTTTCAACCGTAACTCCAAAAATTATGAAACCACGACCATTTGAAAGATAATTTAATTTAAAGTACAATGAAAGTGAGTTTGATTCAATTTCAGTCTGTATGGAGATGGAATTGGTCTTTCAATTATTACCTTATGGCTTTTTCTAAGTGTGGATACTTTTAATCTGTAATTATTTTACTTTACAATTATTTTTATTATTTACAAAATATTTTTATTTATAATTTCTATTTAGAAAAATATTTAGTTTGAGGCCAATTCATATACAAATAAAATAGTGTAAGTTTTGTACAAATATATAGAAATTATTTACAAATGTTTTTTTGATTTTTTTCATTAAAGATCCTATCTCCCATTACTGTATTCATGGTCGATCTGGTCAAGTATTGACCTTCTCTTGGGTTCGAATCAGTCTGCATTTATTTCATAAATACATCCATTATTAATTTTTTGTTTCTTTTCTTTTTCTTTTCTTCTTTATTCTTTTATTTGAATATAAAAAGTGTTAAAATGCATAATTAACAAATGCATGCAAAACGGTAATTTCATGAAATTAATGGGTAGTTACAGGTATTTGATTAAGGAAATAAAGCTAAAATAAAAGAATAAAGACGATGAATCGTGGATTCATCATTCCCCTATACTTTATCTTTGCTATCCCCTTAGCATACACTTATTTGGAAAATAAGTGAAAATAAAAATAAAGAAAAGAAAAAGGAAAGAAATTAGAACAATGTTGACAAACTTATCTTCATAAAATTGTATTGTGGAGCTCGGTCAGACCTTTGGATTATTAGTTTGGCGAAACCTTATTGGGAAACGGGTTTAAGACTTAACAGTCCTCAAGTTCCACCATTCTATGGTCAGATCGCCTCAATCAGTCAGGTCAGAACAAGTCTACATACACAAACTCTAGTGACTATGAATCTGTACTTGTACGGTGTATGTGTATTTTGGCTCCCCACTTCAGAAATGACAAGAAACAACCTCCCTCAACAAGGTAACTCTAATCCCCCGATCTAGCAACTCTTTCCTCGAGGAGCAAGGATATTCCCTTCTAAGTTCAAGTACAACCAGCTCAGGAAGAGGAGGTGGAGAAAAGAATGGATGGTAACCAGTGTAGTTACCTATCCTTGGATGCATGACCAGTGTAGCTAAGTCATCCGTTGCAAGGTTATAAAATTTTGACTTTGAAGCTCTTATTCTTTTTTTTCAACTTGTACATGCATTTCGGTAGGCATTTTACTTTTCAATCAGGCATGTCCACTTTTGGAGATTTTGTATTTTTTTTCTTTTTTTTTGAAAATATATACAAGGTGCATCATGTACATAAGCAGTTTTTCCTCTTGAGCTAGTAGACTATCACTCTTTTGAAGCATTATTGCAATCTCACCGCTCCTGTCTTTAGACCTCAACATCGCCAGACCAAGTTGAGACGTACTTCCCTTCCTAGAGGAGGACGAGAGGTTCCTCCTAGATGTACTACCCTCGTATGCTACTCCAAGCCAAGGTCAAATTACTCCTCACCACCTCATCCGTGTGGAGCCACGTGTAAAGTTCATGTGCAAGTCAAGCCATTATCTGCGAGAGTCAAGTGTGTGTTGTTAAGTGCTCTATTTAGTCTAATCAAGATGATATGTGAACATAGCCTAGCGGACTTGAAGAATTAAGTCTTAAGACATGAAAAATCCTAAACTCAGATCCTATAAGGTTCCTCGGACATTAAGTGGATTAAGGTCATAACTAAGCTCCATTCTTCAATTTTATTCTAGACTAGTTTAAATGTCATCATTACTCTGAAAAATGCTCATGCAAATGTGAGAAAATATGTACAATGCAAAGGAAAAAGAAGAGAAAAAATTCTCTTTTTTTGAAACAATTTTCTAATTTTGAACTTTTTATGGATTTTTAAAAAAATGATGCAAATGTCAAAAGATTTTTTTGCAAATTTTTGTAGACTTTTGATTTTTATATTTTTTAGGGAATTTTTTGAGGGTTAGGTTTAGTAGATAAGATACACATATTTACACGGGAGTGAGTCGATTATTACAATAAGTAGGTGAAAGGATTTACAACTTGAGTGTTAGTAATTTATACAAGTACATATATAGAGTTGGTAAAGAATTTTATGGTTGATGCATATATTCCTCAAACTTTTTTGAAAATAATTTTACAAATACTTTTGAAAACTATAGTCCCAAAATAATTTTTAAACAATTTTACAAACATTTGAAAACTATTTTGCAAATAGTTTTCAAACAGTATATATAGATTTTTTTTCAAAATAATTTTTCAACCATTTTCAAGACATTTGCAAATAGTTTTACAAAATAATTTTATTTCACACCAAGAAAAGAAATTTTTTACAAACCAAAATACTTTTACAAAGATTGAAAATATTTTTCAAAACATTTTTCAAATAGTTTTCAAAAAATTTTCCAAATAGGTTTTCAAACTATTTTCAAAATATTTTTCAAAATATTTTAACCTGACTTATTAATCAGTATATACAAAAAGAAAATTGAGGAAATATCTGTATCTTTTTATAAGTTGATTTTTTCTAAATTTTACATGTATTTATACAGTATTTTAGCCATATTATTTAAAAATATGAAAGTACAAGTTATGGCTAAAGTATATATACAATATATACGACACCTCCTATACTTAGCTCGAACTATGTCCTCATAGTGATCAGAGAGCTGCAAAGAAAGACATAACTCGTGTTGAGTATTGGGAAGTGAAAAGATTGGATATCCTACAATGACGAATGAAAGAATATAATGAATGGAAGTCGGTGATCCCCTTATACTTAGGATCAAGTAATCCTAAGTATAGAAGACTGTACGCAAGGGGAATACCGAGTGATAGGATGTACAGATACTACCTCTCCTATACTTAGAGTGAAATGTCCCTAAGTATAGGCAGCAAAACAGAGGTAAAAAGTATCAAAAGAATAATAAAAAACCTGACACCCCCCTATACTTAGGGTAAAGTACACCCTAAGTATAGCATAATCACAACATGGAGATGGGGTGTTAGACAGAAAGAATGCATGATATGGACAAATGGATCTATACAGCTGTGGACATTGTTGAGGTTCCTCTCTCAACAAGCACTAGAGTTTATGCATGTAGTTGGGCGCAAAGGCTAGGATAACGTTGTATCAAAGTTCAGGATGGCATCTGTAAGGCGAATACCGTATTGTCGTCGTAGTCTCGGTAGGGAAACAATGACGAGGTCAACAGTGTAAACTATGACACCCAAGTAAACAATCAAGCGGGTATCTACTACCGAGTAAAGATATGGGAGGATAAAATCGGGCTCTGGTAGCACAAAAGAAACCATCGGCTCAAGGTCTGAATGGAGTGAATAGATGGAGCCGAAGATATCGAACGTGGAGAAGGAAGGATCTGTCAGGGAATCCTCCACATTAAATACTGTCTCGAATAGATAAGGAAGATCAAGATCAGAAGACTCTATATAAAAATCGATATCCGATGTATATAGGGTAGAGACATCCAAATCAACATCTAATAACTCGAAGATCGGGTCATCCTCACGAGGGTCATTGAGGAGAGAAAAATCGAACTCAAGGAAATCAGAACTAACCGATGGCTCGGTCTCGTGATCCGACAGATCGGAATCATGTCCAAGAAGTGAAACCAAGTACAAGGGACATAATGCATCCTCCCGTAGATAACCCTCGGAGAGTGATGCAGGCTCGTCGGTAAAGAAAGAAGAATCAGAATTGAACTTGGGATCTATGATGTCAATCATCAACTCCTCCAAAAATGTATCGACGTCAAGTGGGAGGACACACGACTCAAAGACGGGACTCTCTAGGTCTGTCAAATCAAAATGGTGTCCCTCATCGAGCTTTGTCTGTTGGGATGGATCCAAATGTACATCTAAATCTCAGAAGATCTTCTGAAGAACGATAACTGAACCAGCTGGATATGGACATTGAAATGACTGAAAGGACTGTTGAAACAATGTGGGATTCTCCTTTTCTTTGGATACTAGCAGATCTAGAATCCAAGAATCTTCGAGGTGAAAGTGCGGGACTAGCTCAAACTCTGCTTGTAAAACTAATGGGAACTCGACCAATGTTCGGCTCTGGAAACTCACAGTGGTGTTCAACATGTCTGTCATGTGAAATGTAGTAGAATCCATGTTCTCTGAATGGTGTGTGTGTTGACTGAATCAGCATGAAATGCCACACACTCAATTGGTCTCGTATCTCCCTCGTGTGTTGTCCCGACTAAAGCATCTCGTGAAGATGGGATGTCTGAGAGTACTCTAGAGAAGGTCTCAAGTAAATCTATGTCGGAATTGTGGTGTGAACCACCACACGAGGTAACTAGCAGTGCAATCTGCTCTGCGGTCATCCCCCTCATGACGATATGTACAAGGTCAGTCGTCGAGATTCCATGGTCTGGAAATCTCCTCAACAGGTCAACAAACCTAAGCCATGAATCTCTCAATGGCTCCTGTGGGTTTAATGAAAAATCTCAAATACAAGACCGCATCAAATCTACTCTACGATGGGGGTAGAATCTATGCAAGAACAGTGACCATAAATCACTCCATGTAGCAAACTTCCTTCCCAATCATCTGTGCCAACTCTTGGCTCTACCCTGAAGTGAGAAAGGGAAGGTCATCAGCATCAGCTCCTCAGAAGTGATATCTAGGTATGCTCGTGATCCACAAAAATACTCAAACTCAGATATATGAATATATGGATCCACATGCACTCCCCCTAAAAATTTCGGCAGTAGATTCATGAATTCTAAATCCATAATGAAGGGACTCAATGTAGAAGGGGATTGTGCTTCCTGATCTGGAGACTCATCCATCATCACAGGATAGAAGTCGTCTAAAACTCGTAAGTGCTCCATGTGATCTCCTATGGAATGTACTATCATCTCAGCAAGGTGATCACCCGTGTCTCGTATCTGATCAATCTGAACTCTTCGGGTGTCTTCTCTTAGGACAGCATGCCCAGAATAAGAAGGTGGATAGGGAGAAGATGGGATGTCAGTCGGAGTTCCGACCTCCCAAGAGAGTGGGCGGGAATGATGGGAATAAAATGAAGCAACCGCAAGATCCAGCTGGAATGAAGGGTGACCCATCATCATGAGAATAGAAAAGGGGGAGGATAATGAAGGGAGGGAGGGAGGGAAAAAGAAAACATATAGAAAAAGAAGAGAAGGCAATTGCTAATGATCTAGATATGATGATCATAACCAACTCACACCAATCTCATAAAAACACAATGCAAACCCTCAATTCATCTACTCAACGCAATGTGAAGACCGTGAAGATGCGGTCAATTATCTTGTTAATTTTTAGAGTTATGTGATCAAATAAAAGTTGTACAAACACTTAGGAGGCTTAATGGGATTTGATACTACTCTTTAGTGTGTACGCGAGCAATTAAAGCGCAAACAATGAGGGGATTGCTCTCCCAAAATAATGATGTGAATAGGTTACGTTTCATTTTAATGGTCAAGTTCAATTAGCAGTCTCGATTTTTAAATTTTGATTTTTTTTATTTTTTGGATCTTTTTCAATGAAATGACGAACAGGATTTCTGCTTTCCTTTATTCCTATATCCATAAAATAGAGGGGGGGAATGGAAAAACCAATACACGAGAAAATATGGATGCAAATGCTAGAGATAGAGGTGCGTACCTAACTCCAGCGCTCTACATGCAATATGATCCGCGCAGAAAAATTAAATTACTCTATATAAATGCAATGCGAGAACCGTCTTAAACAAGAACTTCTATTATCATGAATCACAGATTTATTTGTCTAAGTCCAAGCGAGTTCTATAGGAACATATATTTTATTAGGGGATTTGGACCTAATGCTACCTGGCTCAACCAAATAGAAAGTTATATCTAAGGGATCAAGCATAAAAAAATACGTGTGAAACAAATAAAAATAAAAGCGAGAAAATAACATACGGAAAACATCGGTAAGGTCCCCCAAGTGCACCGACACTTGACGAAACAGATTCCGAGTAATGTCTAAGTGTCCAACAAGTCCAAAGTCTAATTATTACAATGTTAGATAATTGTTCTCTATAATAAAATAACTATCTTTTGTCTTTCCCGGCTGTTCCTCATATGCGGATTCTCCAAAAAGATTCCAAGCCGTCCTCCAAGCAGTTCCTCGCATGAAAAGCAAATCAGAGATGGTCAGAAAATAGTTATGATATATATAGACAAGTAAAGCTGAAAATGACTACTAAGTCGTGCTCTCCGTTAACGGCGTCATTTCCTCAGCAACGGTGCCACTCTGTTGAGCAACCGATCGACTAGGGTTAATAAGCAAAATATATCAATGTTCGTTGCGGCCCCAATTAATCGGCTAACTCAACGAGAAAAATATATACAACCACTTAAGAGAAGAATCAATCAATGAAAAGTAATGTAAGCGGTCTTTGCTATTTTAATTTACTTGGTATAGCGACCAGGGTCGAAAACAAGGAGCACGATTGAAAACTAAGTAGTCAAATTTCAAAGTAAATTAAAATGAGATTTTAGTGGTTTTTTATTTTTCATTTTTTTTATTTTCGATTAAGGAACAATATGCATAGGGAAGAGATACACACACCCCACTCTTTTTGTATTTTTCAAAATATTCAAAATACTAAAAAAAATACAGAAAAAATATTTTTGTATTTTATAGGATTTAAAATATTTTTTGGTATTTTTTATAGAATTTTTAAATGTTTTTGTATTTTTCTAAAAATCAAACAGTGACAAAATCGATAAACAGTGTACAACCTGAAGTAATTTGCAACTTAAAATTAACTTAAATGCTCAAAACTCCTGGACATGATTTTTATACAAAAATATATATATGAATATCTACACATAGGAACTGAAATCACTATTTTTGGATTTTTTTTACAATTTTTATGATTTTTATAAGAATTTTGGTATTTTATAGTTTTTTGGGTTTTATAAATAATTAATATATAAAATTTACATAGAAAATAAAGGAAATACACCTAATCTATTTTTTTGGAATTTTTTAGATCAATATTCAAATTTTCAAGATTTTTTTAAATGTTAGACAGAGAAAATGATGCAGTTTTTAAATTTTTTAAAATATCGAACAAAAAATGCAATGAAATTTTTATACAATGATCAGACAAGTGATGTGAATCTACAAAAATTTTTGAGGATTTTATTGGCAACAAATTATATTTATTTCAATGAAAAGAACAACAAAATAAATGTCGGGATAACGGGGGCTTATTTGTAAATACTTGAAGTTTATACATCAATGAATAGCACGAAATAATTAGAGGAGAGTTTTACAATTTACCCAATAAACACGTACAACACACATGACTGGAGATGGCATGAGGTATTTGCATATATTCTGGAATCTCTGAGGAGTTGATTGATAACTTTTCCAAAATATATTTTATTCTTAGGAACTAGGGTTCCTCTGCCATTCTTCGTTTCTTCTCACGTAGGGGCGATGGGCCGCTGTCGCCTCCTTCTTCTCACATACCGACGGGCACGGTGCCTGAGGTGGATGGCGGAGGCACCGGGCGGATGGTGGGCAGCACGACCGTCGTTAGTCGGGTTACGGGCCTCGTCGCGATGGAGGAGGCAAGAAGGACAGCCGGTTCGCGGAGCTACACGCGCGGGCGGAGAAGTCAGAGAGCCACGCTGCAAGGCGGCACAGGAGTGGTGGCGAAGCAGATGGAGGGCGTCGGCCGCGATGGTGAGGAGGTGGGAATCGCGGTGTCTGCTCCTAGGCAAGGGCCTCGTGCGACCAGTGGAGCTTCACGCGAGGAAGGCTGGGCGGTCTGAGGATGCGCACGGGTGGTCCGTGCAGGCTCGTGTGGAGCAGTGCAGGTCGCCGCTAGACGGAGGGCGCGGAGGAGGGACGACCGATGTGGAGGTGGCGGGCACCGCTGGCAGCTGGAGAGGGCGGTGCCTGCTACCCCTTTTTTATTTTTTTTTTATTTTTTATATTTTCAAAGGTAAAAAAGAAATTAAAAAAATTATTTTCTTTTTTTAGAACATAAACTGTAAATAACTTTTTTTAAAATTGTTTTGTTGTAATCTTGCAAACAAATATTAGAAGAAAATGTATAATAAATTTTTGTTTTTTTATTTCTAAACAACTTAGAACGTGAGCACAACGACTCCATCCCCCAAAAAAATCAAAATACAAATCGGTGGGAGAATACGGATCCGATGAGATGGGAGAAATCGGAGATCCGACCACCATGCGTGATCGAATGTGAGAGGTTGAGAGATAGAACGTGAAATTTAGGGATCTCAATAAGAGGTGAAACATCGGAATCAGGGGATGATCAAATCGGAGATCGGATAAAAAAAGGTGGTGAAAAGATCTAAAATCTACAACGAAGTTGAAAATGAAAATTGTGCTACTATTATTCTAGAGAAACGAGATAAAAGTTGGATCTAACCTGAGGGAGGCGGGCGTCGTAATGGCCTCAACGACAATCGGTCTGCTGTCACCGGACGGCTCGGGGGTTGAGCTCCTCTATCGATCGACGGATTTTCAGGATTAAGGCTCCTTCTCCACCAAAGATTGATCAAGAGCAAATGAGGGAGGAGAGTCCAATAAAAAGAAGAGAAAAATCAAAAAGGGAAATATGTACAGAGAAGGAAGGCATTTATTGGTTAATTTATTTAATTAATTAATTAAAAATGAAATTCGTAATTAAATAAAATAAATAAAATAATTAATTAACAAAAAATAATTAACTACCTTAATGGTGGTTATTCAAGGCATAAAATCATATCTTATATACAATGTAGGTTTTAAAATCAAATTAGTTAATTAATTAAATCCAATTTTCGTAATTATATTAATTTAATTAATTAATGTTATATATTAATTTTTTTGGTGATTTTTATATAAGTAAATTAGTTATATACAAGTATTATATACATATAGTAAAATATACACATGTACAAATAAGGAAATTTTTTTAAAATAATTTTTTAAATTTTTTTATTTTTATTTTTGTTTTTAATAATGAAGAAAATATTTATAATTATTTACATTATGTATAAAAATAAATATGAATAAATATATATAAATAAGTAAATGGTAAAATTGTAAAACCACCTTAGAAAATCAACTTTTCAACCGTAACTCCAAAAATTATGAAACCACATCCATTTGAAAGATAATTTAATTTAGATTGCAATGAAAGTGAGTTTGATTCAATTTGAGTTTATATGGAGCTGAATTGGTCTTTCAATTATTGCCTTACAGCTTTTTCTGATTGTGGATATTTTAATCTGTACAATATTTTACTTTATAATTATTTTTATTATTTACAAAATATTTTTATTTACAAATTTCTATTTAGAAAAATATTTAGTTTAAGGCCAATTTATATACAAATAAAATAGTGTAAGTTTTGCACAAATATACATGAAAATTATTTACAAATGATTTTTGATTTTTAGATTAAAGATCATATCTCCACCTACTTTATTCCCGATCGATCAGGTCAAGTCTTGACCTTCTCTCGGGGTTTGGGTCAGTCTGCATTATTTCATAAATTCATCCTTTATTTTCTTTTATTTTTCTTTTCATCTTTAGTCTTTTATTTGAGTATAAAAAATGTATATTCATTCTCTTTTATTCTACCATTTTTTTATAAAAATACTTTCATGGATTTTCATAACTATATCCCTCTAATATGTCATTCAAATTTTGTCAGAAACTAAGACTCTTATGCCCTCCATCCAGAACAGGTAAATTACAGCAAATCTAAGATCGTTAAAATTACATGCTCTAAATAGAGGGCATAAGATTATTTGTTTCTGACGAAATTTGAATGGTGTATTAGAATGATATTGTTATGAAAATCCATGGAAGCATTTTTCAAAAAAAATAAAAAGAAAAGTGGAAAGAAATGAAAATGGAGTAGGTAAGTTACATAATCCATGGAGTAGGATCATTTTTTCTCAAATATAATCGGTATTGAAACTTAAATTTTTATTCATGTATTTGATATATTAAGGCATAGATAATTATATCGAAATGGAGATTTTTCTAGTTGTATAGTGCATTATTAAAAAGAAAAAGAAATCATTTATGCAAATGAATATGGATACAACACTATGTAATGTATTATTGTATTGGTATCCATATGTATATTAAATTCAATAATTTGATATAATTGCATAAACTAATTCTGATATAACTATTTATGAAATAAATATACTCAATAATTTTTAATTCAAATAGATCTCTCTCATACCAACTTCAATGTGAAAAAAGGATGTGGATATGTCGTATACAAAATCCACATACAAATATTACTTTGATATTGTAAATTACTTCGATATTGTAGATACACATATTTTTTATGCATTGCATTGAAAAGTTACCAAGATTCATACCACGGTAAATTGCTTTTCGTTCCAATTTGTATGAACTGTCATTGAATCACTATTTTTTCTATCTTAGAATCCAAATATGAATGTCATATGCGGAATATATGCACATTCGTTAACAGCCCCAATCCATCCGACAACTACCTACGTCATGAGTAGGGTTGAAAACGGATCTGATAAGGATCGGATATACCTATTTTCATTTCGATATTCGCTTCATCTCTATTGAATACGAATACGGATACAGATATGATTCGGATATGCATTAAGGAAACCATATCCTTAAAAATACGGATACGAATTTGAATCGGATATTTATGGAATCCGAATACGGATCGAATAAAGAACGAACCCGAATACGGATCGAATAAAGAGTCAATCCAAATATGATAGAATAAAGAGTGAATCCAAATATGGATCCAGTACCATAGAATCCGAGTACGGATCGAATAAAGATCACATACGAATACGAATTGAATACCTATCAAAGTTCATAATGATTTTAAAAAATGACAATAAAATATAAATAAACTACATCATGACAAAAGGGAGTGTCAAAGTGACACGTGTTCTTGATCAGAAGCAAAAAATGGATAGAGTGTTGTAACTTTTGTTCATGTCCATCCTCAAACAAACAAAAGTTTATTAATATCGTTAATATATTATATTATATAGAGAAAATGGATCATACTCCATGGAATATGTAACTTACCTACTCCATTTTCTTCTTTTTCATTTTTTTTTTGAAAAATGCTTCATGGATTTTCATAACTATATCCCTCTAATATGTCATTCCAATTTCGTCAGAAACAGAAACTCCTACGGCCTTCATCCAGACAATCATTTTTTAACGATCACAGATTTGTCGTATTTTCATGTTCTGGATGGAGGCCTTAGGAGTCTCTATTTCTGGCGAAATTTAAATAACATATCAGAGGGATATAATTATGCAAATCCATGGAAGCATTTTAAAAAAAATAAAAAAAATGAAAAAAAATTAAGTGAAGTAGGTAAGTTATCTACTCCATGGAGTAGGATCCCTTTCCTCTATTATATAATACTAATATAATAACACGAGATTGTGGCTTATATTACATTAACTAATATATAAAATAATATTAAATATTGTATTCGGATATTCAGATCATGATCCGGATATTCAAGTCATTACCATATCCGGATATGTATTTAGATAATTTTTACAATCAATATCCATATTCAATCCGTATTTGGTTAATATGCGGATAATATTTTTTTCGAATACGATAAACGGATATTCGGATATATCCATATCCATTTTCATCTATACCTCGAAGACAGAGGACAACTCCTTTTTGTTCATAACAAGGATGTTTTAACGGGTCCGGGTCATACCATAACCTGGCCCTTGTTCTAATGGGTCCAGGAGTGGCCATAACTGAGTTGTGGCCTGCATATAACAGAGCAGGCTAAACTCCGACCTTAGCTAAGGCGGACTAACCGAAGCCTAAGCCCCCGGTCCGATATATGAAATGGGATAAATTTTAGGCGTAGGCCCGCCCATTACAAGATTGGCTCTGGTATTATCGAACTGACCTGACCTTACCCAACTTATGTATCGTTATAAAGTTATCTGTAAAAAAAAATTATATACCAGTTATGAAATAAATATAGAGGGATTTTTGAGCACACTCCTTTTTATTAATGTTTTCTATCATTTTGAGCACAATATTTATTGGTCTACAAATGTTATACATATTCTTACTACTAGTAATCATTTCCATAAAAACAAATGGTCACCAGAAAGAATAGAAATGTAAATAAAGATGCAATCATTTCATATTAATTTAATGTTTTGTTTTTTGTGAAAATGATTACCAGTAGAAGGAACATGATATAACAATTGTAAACCAATAAGTATCCTGCTCGAAATGATGAAAAATATCAGTAAAAATGAATGTGCTCATTACATTCTAAATGGGCTCTTGACTCATTGGAAAAATGTTTATCTCATTTCGATATCTCTTATACTAAATTCAGTATATAAAATGATACGCTTACATCTGTATTCGATCCACTATCATATCAATTATATATTTTTTACACATGTATTTTATAAATCTAGGATACATATATGTATAATATATTGATATTCATAAATATATGTATCAACATTTGTAAGCATATTTGACATATTTATATATCCATCACACAACCTTCGATATGCAAATACATATGGACACACATACGTTTGATACGTTATCACACACATATATATAAGGGTAAAATGGGGTTGCTCCATGGGGGAGCTAACTTGGCTCTTTCCCGCGCCATTTCACCTGCTTTTTTATTTTTTTTGAATTTTTTTCGTAGATTTTCATCAATATATATCTATATTATGTCATTTAAATTTCGCGTGAAACAGAGATTCCTACGACCTCCATCTAGAAGGGTCGTTTTTAGCAATTTTGTTACCGTTAAAAAATGACTGTCTGGATGGAGACCGTAGGAGTCTCTATTTCGCACGAAATTTGAATAGCATCATATAGGGATATAGTGATGAATATTCACGGAAGAAATTTTCAAAAAAAATAAAAAAACGGATGAAATGCCGCGGGGGGAGCCAAATTAGCTCCCCCTAATGGGCAGCCCCATTTAACCCTATATATAATATACATATCTATTTAAAAATAGATGCATGCACATATATCACTTTGGTATCAATAAATATGTATAACAAATTTATATCTCGAGCTTGACAATAGTTATAGATTATGTGTAGCCACATTCGATATAACTGTCATGACATTTATCTCATCTAAAATATCTCTTATATAACTTTTAATATGCAAATAGATACACATATATCTATAATCACTCAACTCCCACGTCTATTTTATACATATTTTGATATGTGCATCTTAAAAGGTATATAGGAATAATATCAATTTATTATCCATATGTGTTTATAATTTAAAATGGATAAGGATAACATATCCAGCTGTTGGCATGCAGATGCTTTTATAAAATGATGTGTGAATAAAAAATGATAAAGAAGAGTATATATCCCCCTCATACTTGCAAGGAACGGAATCACAATTCCTAAAGGAGTACATAGGAATGGCAATTCCCGTGCATGAGGGAATCAAGGTTTCGTTATAATCAACATTCCTACCTTATCATATGGAATCAGTAAAGGAATGATGATTCCATTCCAACATGTAATCTAGCGTAAAAATGGAGCAAAAAATCATAACAAAATGACTTTGCGAGGACAAGTCCTTGAAGGATTATCGAAAAATCCTCAAGCGCATCATGGAAGCGTGGGGATCGCACATATGCGATCGTGAGCGACTAGTCGAACTACTTGCTCGGTGCAATAGAATTTAAAAAATAAATAAATAATGAAACCACATGATCCATGAGCCATTCATGGATCGTTTCATCGAAACACATATTAGGTAAAGGGATGCCTCTTTTAGCGTGGTTGTAATCGAGTCTCTAAGTAAAAAGACCTGCTGTCTCAAGTCCGACCCGATAGTAGAGACGCTTGCGAGCGTAGAAATGAATTATGTGCTTCTTGCAATGCAAGTTGTTGATCCAAGCAATGGATCTCCTGATCTCCTCTCACGAGATCAAATGTCTTCTTCACGAATGTGACGCACGGAAGGAGATGGAGATCCACGAACGGTCGAGGCGATGGCGTAACGGCGATGCGACGACGAAAGCAACCTTCTCTCAAAGGTTAGAGTGGACGGCCACTCACGATTGAGAGAGAGAGAGAGAGAGAGTTGGCGTGTGATATGATAATGAGAGAGAGAGAGAGTAATTTATTGTTCAACAACATAACCTTAGAAGGGCAAGGGTGCCTCTTCTTATATAGTATTTTGGGAGTCCATGGATCTCAATCCAAACACAAATTCAATGATTTAGGTTGATTTGTTTTTGTTTCAATGGCCATGATATTTCAACAATTAATTTATTTAAATTAAACATATATTTAGTTTCAATTAAATCAATTTTGCATGGATAAATAATTTGAAAGAGATAAATCTCTTTCTTAAAGAGGGATTTTGGTGGCCTTCCATCTCCTTCCACTAAGGTGGTAATTTATCTCCTATTAATCTTGCAACAATTATTTGTTGTAAATTTATTCACATAAATAATTCATAATTATTTGGTGAATATTGCAATCATGATATTGGAAAATTGCGAATTATATTCACAACCCAAAATAAAATGTAAATTATATTTTCAGTTAATTATCCAATGTGAATCCAATTCACATCAACACTTAATTAACAAATGTAAATTATAATTATCTCTCTTTAATATATTATATTATATAGAGAAAATGGATCATACTCCATGGAATATGTAACTTACCTACTCCATTTTCTTCTTTTTCATTTTTTTTGAAAAATGCTTCATGGATTTTCATAACTATATCCCTCTAATATGTCATTCAAATTTCGTCAGAAACAGAAACTCCTACGGCCTTCATCCAGACAATCATTTTTTAACGATCACAGATTTGTTGTATTTTCATGTTCTGGATGGAGGCCTTAGGAGTCTCTATTTCTGGCGAAATTTAAATAACATATCAGAGGGATATAATTATGCAAATCCATGGAAGCATTTTAAAAAAAATAAAAAAATGAAAAAAAAATTAAGTGAAGTAGGTAAGTTATCTACTCCATGGAGTAGGATCCCTTTCCTCTATTATATAATACTAATATAATAACACGAGATTGTGGCTTATATTACATTAACTAATATATAAAATAATATTAAATATTGTATTCGGATATTCGGATCATGATCCGGATATTCAAGTCATTACCATATCCGGATATGTATTTAGATAATTTTTACAATCAATATCCATATTCAATCCGTATTTGGTTAATATGCGGATAATATTTTTTTCGAATACGATAAACGGATATTCGGATATATCCATATCCATTTTCATCTATACCTCGAAGACAGAGGACAACTCCTTTTTGTTCATAACAAGGATGTTTTAACGGGTCCGGGTCATACCATAACCTGGCCCTTGTTCTAATGGGTCCAGGAGTGGCCATAACTGAGTTGTGGCCTGCATATAACAGAGCAGACTAAACTCCGACCTTAGCTAAGGCGGACTAACCGAAGCCTAAGCCCCCGGTCCGATATATGAAATGGGATAAATTTTAGGCGTAGGCCCGCCCATTACAAGATTGGCTCTGGTATTATCGAACTGACCTGACCTTACCCAACTTATGTATCGTTATAAAGTTATCTGTAAAAAAAATTATATACCAGTTATGAAATAAATATAGAGGGATTTTTTAGCACACTCCTTTTTATTAATGTTTTCTATCATTTTGAGCACAATATTTATTGGTCTACAAATGTTATACATATTCTTACTACTAGTAATCATTTCCATAAAAACAAATGGTCACCAGAAAGAATAGAAAGACATCAATAATGTAAATAAAGATGCAATCATTTCATATTAATTTAATGTTTTGTTTTTTTGTGAAAATGATTACCAGTAGAAGGAACATGATATAACAATTGTAAACCAATAAGTATCCTTCTCGAAATGATGAAAAATACCAGTAAAAATGAGTGTGCTCATTACATTCTGAATGGGCTCTTGACTCATTGAAAAATGTTTATCTCATTTCGATATCTCTTATACTAAATTTAGTATATAAAATGATACGCTTACATTTGTATTCGATCCACTATCATATCCATTATATATTTTTTACACATGTATTTTATAAATCTATTATACATTGATACATATATGTATAAATTATAATATATTGATATTCATAAATATATGTATCAACATTTGTAAGCATATTTGACATATTTATATATCCATCACACAACCTTCGATATGCAAATACATATGGACACATATACGTTTGATACTTTATCACATATATTTCATATATGGGTAAAATGGGGCTGCCCCATGGGGGAGCTAACTTGGCTCTTCCCGCGCCATTTCACCTGCTTTTTTATTTTTTTTGAATTTTTTTCGTAGATTTTCATCAATATATATCTATATTATGTCATTTAAATTTCGCACGAAACAGAGATTCCTACGACCTCCATCTAGAAGGGTCGTTTTTAGCAATTCTGTTACCGTTAAAAAATGATTGTCTGGATGGAGGCCGTAGGAGTCTTTATTTCGCACGAAATTTGAATAGCATAATACAGGGATATAGTGATGAATATTCACGGAAGAAATTTTCAAAAAAATAAAAAAAAAGGACGAAATGTTGCGGGGGGAGCCAAATTAGCTCCCCCTATGGGCAGCCCCATTTAACCCTATATATAATATACATATCTATTTAAAAATAGATGCATGCATAGATATCACTTTGGTATCAATAAATATGTATAACAAAATTCATATCTCGAGATTGACAATAGTTATAGATTATGTGTAGCCACATTCGATATAACTGTCATGACATTTATCTCATCTAAATATCTCTTATATAACTTTTAGTATGCAAATAGATACACATATATCTATAATCACTCAACTCCCACGTCTATTTTATACATATTTTGATATGTGCATCTTAAAAGGTATATAGGAATACTATCACTTTATTATCCATATGTGTTTATAATTTAAAATGGATAAGGATAACATATCCAACTGTTGGCATGCAGATACTTTTATAAAATGACGTGTGAATAAAAAATGATGAAGAAGAGTATATATCCCCCTCATACTTGCAAGGAACGGAATTACAATTCCTAAAGGAGTACATAGGAATGGCAATTCTCGTGTATGAGGGAATCAAGGTTTCGTTATAATCAACATTCCTACTTATCATATGGAATCAGTAAAGGAATGATGATTCCATTCCCACGTGTAATCTAGCGTAAAAATGGAGCAAAAAATCATAACAAAATGACTTTGCGAGAACAAGTCCTTGAAGGATTATGGAAAAATCCTCAAGCGCATCATGGAAGCGTGGGGATCGCACGTGTGCGATCGTGAGCGACTAGTCGAACTACTTGCTCGTTGCAATAGAATTTAAAAAATAAATAAATGATGAAACCACATGATCCATGAGCCATTCATGGATCGTTTCATTGAAACCACATATTAGGTAAAGGGATGCCTCTTGTAGCGTTGTTGCAATCGAGTCTCTAAGTAAAAAGACCTCATGTCTCAAGTCCGGCCCGATAGTAGAGACGCTTGCGAGCGTAGAGATGAATCGTGTCCTTCTTGCAATGCAAGTTGTTGATCCAAGCAATGGATCTCATGATCTCCTCTCACGAGATCAAATGTCTTCTTCACGAATGTAACGCACGGAAGGAGATAGAGATCCACGAACGATCGAGGCGATGGCGTAACGGCGATGCGACGATGAAAGCAACCTTCTCTCAAAGGTTAGAGTGGACAACCACTCATGAGGGAGAGAGAGAGAGAGAGAGAGAGAGAGAGTTGGCGTGTGATATGATAATGAGAGAGAGAGAGTGAGCAATTTATTGTTCAACAACATAACCTTAGAAGGGCAAGGGTGCCTCTTCTTATATAGTATTTTGGGAGTCCGTGGATCTCAATCCAAACACAAATTCAATGATTTAGATTGATTTGTTTTTGTTTCAATGGCCATGATTTTTCAATAATTAATTTAATTGAATTAAACATATATTAAAATCATCAATACAATTTTGTTTCAATTAAATCAATTTTTCATAGATAAATAATTTGAAAGAGATAAATCTCTTTCTTAAAGAGGGATTTTGATGGCCTTCCATCTCCTTCCACTAAGGTGGCAATTTATCTCCTATTAATTTTGCAACAATTATTTGTTGTAAATTTATTCAAATAAATAATTCATAATTATTTGGTGAATATTGCAATCATGATATTGGAAAATTGCGAATCATATTCACAACTCAAAATAAAATGTAAATTATATTTTCAATTAATTATCCAATGTGAATCATATTCACATCAACACTTAATTAACAAATGTAAATTACAATTGTCTCTCTTTAATATATTATAAATCACAATTATAATATATATGAATAATATAGATAGTACTATCTATATTTCCATATCCTTGAATATTAAATCACATTTAATTATCTAAGATCTTAATTCTCACGTATTCAAATAATATGAATCTTATACATATTATTTATGTCAATTAAATCACATTTATTTATCCATTTCTCAATGCTTAGATATATTAACAATGGAATTATTCTTGAACCCTTTCAAGAATAATGCGCTTTCTCCACGGATACTTGGAGATAAGGACAAGACGAATATACATTCCACGTATATGGACTTGGATGTTGAGATCATATCTCAAGTCCAGATCTTAAGGACCTCCCACAGATGTTTGATTAAATCAAAGACATAGATTTAATCTCTTAATTGCATCTGAATCTCATTCAGATCAATGTCCAACATTTGGACTGAGATTAGATTAGTACTTTATTTAGAGGAGACACTAAAATCCATACATATTTTATCACTCCCTCAGTATATAAGCATCTTGTTTATACAATCGTTTATGATTACATCACCCTCAAGTATTCCTAATATATGTACATCATGCATACTGGAAGACCTAGAATAAACTCGAAGCTTTAGATCTCTTTTGGACTGTCACCTCTAGGATTTTATCGTTAAGATTCTCATTCAGTCATTGGAATTAGTATCGATCATATACTTTCCAAAAGCATATATCATACCTACAAATTCTTGTCATGCTTCCTAAGAAAGACGGCCATGCATGGAATTTGATCAGTCCCAATATCTCATGAGTGAGCTCATGTCTTCTGGTTCATGATGAATCCAAGATTCATCATCTTTATTCTTTTATTTTAGCCTCTTTTCCTTAGTCAAATACATGTAAATACCCATTAATTGCATAAAATTACCATTTTGCATTCATTTGTTAAAATTACATTTTTAACACTTTTTGTACATAAATAAAAGAATAAAGAAGAAAAGAAAAGGAAAGGAGGTATTTATACAATAAATACAGACTGATCTGAACCCCGAGAGAAGGTCAAGACTTGACCTGATCGATCATGAATAAAGTAGGGGGAGATATGGTCTTCTGTCAAAAATCCAAAAATATTTTGTAAATATTTTTCTTGTATATTTGTACAAAACTTACATTATTTTATTTGTATATAGTTTGACCTCAATTTAATAATTATTTTTATAAATAAAAGTTTTAAATAAAAATGTGTTGTAAATAATAAAAATAATTACAAAGAAAAATAATGTATATATTGCAAATAATTACACCCAGAAAAAGCCGCAAAGCGATAATTGAAATGCTAATTCCGGCTACATACGAGCTCAAATTGAATCAAACTCACTTCCATTGTACTCTAAATTAAATTATCTTTCAAGTGGCTATGGTTTCATAATTTTTTGAGTTACGGATAAAAAGTCGATTTTCTGGGGTGTTTTGTGCAGTTTCACCACTATTTATTATACATATTTATTCATATTTATTTTTTATATATAATGTATATGATTATAAATATTATTTTAATTTAAAATAAAAATAATAAAAATATAAATAATAAAAATTAAAAAAATGTGTTAAAATTTTATTTTCTTATTTGTACCTATGTATATTGTATTATATGTGTATAATATGTGTATACAACTAACTTCCTTAAATAAAAATCACCAAAAAATTAATTATCTAACATTAATTAATTAATTTAATTTAATTACGAAATTCATTTTTAATTATTTGATTTATTGGATTTCTTTTAATTAATTGATTTAATAACTTGCCTTGTATATATGATTTTATTCCGCACCTTATATGGCCACCATTAAGGTGGTTAATTGATTTCTATAAATTACTTTATTTATTTAATTTATTAAATTCCGAATTTCTTAATTTATTTATTTATTTATTTATTTATTTATTTTATTTATTTTAATAACCACTAATTACTTTCCTTATGTGTGAATATCTTCCATTTTTTATTTTTGTCTCTTTTTAATGGGCTCCTCCTCCCTCATTTCCTCTTGATCGATCTTTGGTGGAGAGGAGTCCGATCTCCGAGAGCGTTCTTGTTGAAGAAGAGTGCCTAGCCTTCGAGCCGTCCTGTGACAGCCTGTCGGCCCTCGTCGAGGCCATCATGGTATTTCCGACCCCAAGGTGAGATCCAATTTTACTTCTCATCATTTTTCATAGGTAAACGTAATTTTAAATCTTTGCTTCGATTTTATTAAATTTTAGATATCAAAAATCCCAAAAATTTCCCACTACACTTCGATCCGCCTCCGAAACCGATTTTCACCTCATTTTCTGATCTTCGCATTTCACATTCTACCTACCACAACCTCTCACATCCGATCACGCACAATGGTCGGATGTCCGGATCCATTCCATCATGACCGCAAGATCCGACCGTTCACACATCTTATCTTTGTGCATAAATAAATAAATAAATAAATCATATAATTGTTTTCATGTTCATCTCACACTTGTTTTTACAGGAAAAATAGAAAAAATATAATAATTGTTGTTGTCTTTAACCTCTGTTTTGCAGGATCATCTAAAAAATAAAAAAATTAAATAATTTTTTTATTCTTTGTCTCTTCCTGTTTACAGTTGCTGCTGTTTTAAAAAAATAAAAAAAGGACATTTCTTTTATTATCAGATTACAGTAAAACAAAAAACAAAAAAAATACAGCAGTCGGTGCTGCCATCCAACGCCGTCCACCCTCGGCGGACGCAGCCGCGCCCAGCGCCGCCGTTCATCAGTTCACAAGTGAACCTGCATGATCCCTGTGAGATATTGTATTACCCATATGCCCTTATATGCACACCAGCTCGCCGATATATAGACCTTGATTAGGACATCAACATATCAGTCTACCAAATGTACATACTCAGACATATAGTAACACATCTGTCTCCGGTCAGAGGATGCATGCTTATATTGTGACAATATATGGCATAGGTCTTGGTTATCTCGGTTTCATTAAGTCAACTCTTTGACCTAATTTACCTGACACCTCTGAATCTCTATTCCTATGAAGAGGACCTGCATCAAGAGGTCGGTCAGATATCAGCCTTTTAAAGAAGGATTGTCATCTCCTTCTCAGGTCAGAGATCAACTCTTAACAATCATTCGACGGTGCTTGATGAGTCCTCAATCTAACCCTTTATATATTCATACAAGCCCAACCTCTACGATTCAAAAATTGAATCAACGGTTGTATGATTATCTAGATGGCAATGAGACATAACCCTTAATTGTATGAAGAGACCTTATAGTGCATTCAATCATTTAATCTCAGTCGGGGAGTGAAAAATAAACCAATAAGTTGTATTGATATACGAAATATTGCAATAATATTTATTGTATAAATAGTTCACCCCATGCTCACATTGCTAACAATATCCCATTAGCCCTCATAACCATTCAGGTACAATCCTTAAAACCATTTTCATAGCATGGTGGTTGAAAACCTTTTGTCTCAAAGGTTTGGTAAGGGGATCAACAACATTGTTGGCAGAGGCCACCTTGGTGATGATGATGTCACCACGCTTTTTGTATCTCCTGAATGATGTGGTATTTCCTTTCCACGTGCTTGTTCTTTTGATGCCATATGGGTTCCTTCGCCTATGCAATGGCTCTCTTGTTATCGCATAGTAACGGGATGGGAGTATCAGAGGAAACTACGCCAAGTTTAATGATGAACTTGTGCAACCACACCGCCTCCTTTGCAGCATCTGATGCGGTAATGTATTCAGCTTATGTTGTTGTATTAGCCACAACGTCTTGCTTCTTGCTTTTTCACCTCACAGTACCATCTTTCAACAGGAACACAAACCCTGATGTCAACTTTCGATCATCAATATCAGACTGGAAGTTTGAATCTGTGTATCCTAAAACTTGGAGATCACCATCTCCATAGACCAAGATGTAATCTTGCGTCCGTCTTAGATACTTAAAGATGTTCTTCATTACATTCCAGTGTTTCTCTCCATAGCAGGATTGGTAGCGGCTTACTACTCCCATTGCATGGCAGATATCTGGCCTTGTGCACATCAAGACGTATATTAGGCTTCTCACAGCTGATGCATAGGGCATCCAACCATGACTTTCCTATCTTCAACACTTTGAGGAGCCATCCCTTTAGATATGTGGATACCATGTCTTAAGGGAAGGAAGCTTTTCTTGGAATTCTCCATATGGAAACATTGCAAGATCTTCTTGATGTCATCTATGTAAAGCACAATGAACACAATGTTGCTCCCACTAAGCTTCTTGTACACACATGGTTCATCAGGATTCTGCAGGAGATCATAACTCTTTATGGTTTCGTCAAATTTGATGTTCCAGCTACGACAAGCTTGTTCTAGCCCATAGATGGATTTCTTCAGCTTGCATACTTTGCCTTCCTCGGTTATGAAGCCCTGAGGCTGCTCCATATAGATATCGTCATCGAGATATCCATTGAGAGAGAGAGCAATTTGTTGTTCAACAAAATAATCTTAGAAGGGCAGGGGTGCCTCTTTTTATATAGTATTTTTTGAGTCCATGGATCTCAATCCATGGACAACACAAATCCAATGATTTAGATTGATTTGTGTTTATTTCAATGGCCATGATTTTTATTGCAAAAATATAACAACAATTAATTTAATTTAATTTAATATATATTGAATCACGAATACAATTTAATTTCAGTTAAATCAATTTTGTATGGAGATATAATTTGAAAGAGATAAATCTCTTTCTTAAAGAGGGGATTTTGGTGGCCTTCCATCTCCTTCACTAAGGTGGCTATTTATCTCCAATTAATTTTGCAATAATTATTTGTTGCAAATTTATTTACACAAATGATCATAATTATTTTGTGAATATTTTAACCATGCCATTGGAAAATTGTGAATCATAATCACAACCTAAAATAAAATATAAATTACATTTTCAATTTATCCAATGTGAATCCAATTCACATCAACACTTAATTAACAAATGTAAAATCACAATTATCTCTCTTTAATATATTATAAATCACATATATAATATATATGAATAATATGGATAATATTATCCACATTATCCATATCTTTAATAATTAAATCACATTTAATTTGCTAAGATCTCATATCTCATACATTCAAATAATATGAATCTTATCCATACTATTTATGATAATTAAATCACATTTAATTATCCATTTCTCAATGCTTGGATATATTAACAATGGAATTATTCTTGAACTCTTTCAAGAAATAATGCTCTCCGCGGATACTTGGAGATAAGGACGTGGCGATTATATGTTCCATGTATCGTGACTTGGATGTTGAGATCATATCTCAAGTCCAGATCTTAAGGACCTCCCGCAGATGTTTGATTAAATCAAAGCCATGGATCTAATCTCCTAATTACATATGAATCTCATTCAGATCAATGTTCAATATTTGTACGGAGATTAGATTACTTATCTATTGAGAGGAGTTACTAAAATCCATACATATCTCATCACTCCCTCGGCATGGAAGTGCCATGGTTATACGATCGTTTATGATTACATCACCCTCATGTATTCCTAATACATGTACATCATGCATACTAGAAGACCTAGAATAAATCCGAAGTTTTAGATCTCTTTTGGACTGTCACCTCCAGGGTTTTATCATTAAGATTCTCATTTGATCATTGGGAATTGGTATCGATCATATACTTTCCAAAAGTATATATCATACCTACAAATTCTTGTCAAGCTTCCTAAGTAAGATGACCATCCACGGAATTTGATCAGTCCCAATACCTCATGAGTGATCTCATATCTTCTGGTTCACAAATAAATATGTATGATCCCTTTGAAAGATCCCATTGCCCATATACCCTTATACGCACACCAGCTCGCCGGTGTATAGACCTTAATTAGGTCATCAACCTATCGGTCTACCAAATGTACATATTTAGACATATAGTAACGCATCTGTCTCTGGTCAAAGGTTGCATGCCTATATCGTGATAGTCTACGATGTAGGTCTTGGTTATCTTGATCTCGTTAAGTCAACTATTTGACCTAACTTATCTGACACCCCTAAATCTTTATTTCCTATGCAGAGGACTTACATCAATAGGTCAGTCAGATATCAACCTTTTAGAGAAGGATTGTCATCCCCTTCTCAGGTTGGAGATCAACTCTTAACAATCATTCGACGGTGCTTGATGAGTCTTCAATCTAACCCTTTAGATATTCATCCAAACCCCAGCCTCCATGCTTCAACAATTGAATCGACAAATGTATGATTATCAAGATGGTAATGATACATAACCCTTAATTGTAGGAAGGGACCTTATAGTACATTCAATCATTTAATCTCAGACAGGGAGTGAAAATAAACCAATAATTTTTTTGATGTACTAAATATTACAATAATATTTATTGTATAAATGGTTCGCACCGGGCTTACATTGCTAACGGTCCTCACAATATCCTCTCAAAATCATCATAGCTAAATTTACAACGGTTAATATTGACTGCAATTGGTCAATAATTGCCCTTTATCTTTTAAGGAATTGATTGCATAACAACTTTAGTTCAACTACAACAAGTCAATTACCAATACCCATGAAGTTTGACCAGTTGGTTGAGAACAAATTCTTTCTTAGGAGATTGTTTGACTACTGATGGTCACCCTTTGCCTTCTAAGTTCTTGGATTTGATACCAACTTTTATATCTATTCTAGTTGGTTGGTTACCAAGACCGTCGAGTTTCAGCAACTTGTTAACTACCAT
This sequence comes from Ottelia alismoides, assembly GCA_037367405.1. Classification (NCBI taxonomy): domain Eukaryota; kingdom Viridiplantae; phylum Streptophyta; class Magnoliopsida; order Alismatales; family Hydrocharitaceae; genus Ottelia; species Ottelia alismoides. The sequence goes on from JAZKJV010000697.1 coordinate 196,878, forward strand.
CGGCTACTCAGGTGACTGAACAAGTACCATCAGTCACTCTTTGCCTCTTGAAAAGTTTGATGCATGCCAACTTTGATGGGGCTACGATTGCTCAGTTACCAATGACATTGAGTTTAAGCAATAGGTTGCCTGCTAGCAGTTGCGCAAGCAAGTGGTCGTCTGCCATTAGTCACCTTTTACCATCAAGAAATTGGCTAGACGACAACTTCAACTCGACTGCGACTAGTCAATTACTAACGATTGTCAAGTTCAATCAAATTGTGTTCAACCAGTGATTGCTCGAGAAACAAGTCAACTATCAGCACTTTATCTTTCTTTGTTCCAGCAGTTGGCTATATGCCTACTCTAGCTCAACTCCAAATGATAAATTACCAATAACTACCGACTTCGAGTAGTTGATTGGCTACCAACGATTGCTCGAATGACTGATCTATTTTTAGTAGTCGCCCGTACCTTTTGAGAGAAGTTAACGGGTTGCCAATTTTGGCTTGGCTATGATTGGTCAATTATAGAATAGATGTGCACATGGATCGATTGAGATCACATGCGTGTGCTGCCAACATTCAAAGATTATGTGCTCGTTAGAGCAGCACTAATGAGCTTTACCGAAGTGAGAAGAAGGTGAGTCGAATCCCATGAGAATGTGGTGGAAAACAAGAGGAGATTATGCTCAATCGATGGAACTGGTCGAAATAGACATGGATGAAAGAAGATGGTAGAAATCAACGGGTTAGCTTCAATGGAGTGAAATATCATACCAAAAAAAGGGCAGTAAAATTGGGAGAGAATACTATGATGAAATTGAAGTTAGAAAAAAGGATAGAGATAAAGAAAATCTACTTATAAGTGAAGTTAGAAAAAAAGGATAGAGATAAAGAAAATCTACTTATAAGTAGGGCTGTTCAGCATATTAGGATCAAACGGGTACCCGTTCCGACCCGTTAATTTGACCCTAATTTCATGGGTACCCGTCATAAAATATCCGGGTCGGGTACCCAACCCATCAAATCGGAGTGACCCAGTGGAATTCCAGTGGGAAGAACCGGGTACCCGGTTGGATACCCGGCACTTGTTGAACCTTGCCCCGCACGCCCGCGTTCCTTCACGATTTTAGGTCGCTCCATGCCGCTCGACCCGTCTGATGCAGATCCCTTCGAGGCTTCCATGCCTTGCTGCTCACCATAGCTCTTTGCCTTGAAGTCGAAGTGGCCTCAATCGTCGATGCAGCTACAGCCCTCCCCCCGTGCCTCACACCTGTCGCAGTTTTCTTGATACAATAAGGTTTTCCTCCGCCCTCTCTTATTCTTCTCTTCCTTGCTATATTATCATGGGAAGAGCCTCCATGGGATCGATATCTTCATGTACCAGTAATTTCAATCATTGGCCATTTGCCGATTTCCTTCGTATTGATTTTTTAACTTTTGCTGCTATGAGATTAAAATATCAGTTGTATGTGATTCGGAAATTAAACTATGAACTTGAAAAAAAGAAAAAGAGAGATGTACGTGATTTAGAAATCACGCTGTGAACTTGAAAGAAAGAAAAAAGAGAGATGAATCAGTAGCTTTGGTTTCGGAGATATTCCACTTAAGTCGTTGATAGCATCAAAGATGGAAATGGTACCAAATGGCATGGATGTGGTTTGGTTAAGTAAGGGGATGTTGATTTATTTATTTCCTTGCAGGAGACTTATTTTTCCTAGTAAGAACATACATTTTCGAATCCGATCTCATGGGAAATATCCTCTGATTCATGTGTATATACTTTATTTCTCACGGTTGGCTATCTTGTCACTAGATTTAAGTTCCACGTAGAGTGATTGGTTATATCACAGAACCCACAAATCAAATCCAATTAGCAGCTATGATGATGTTTTAGTTCTGGTATTTCTGAAATTGGAATTTGAACACTTTGTTGTAGGGGAGAAATCCTTCTGTATCATGGATTGTCGGTTCCCGCAGATCCTCAGTGACGAACACCGCAAAAAATGCTACTTCGAGGTGCCTAAGTCGAGCGAGTACTCCATCTCCCTTTGTTATGTCTGTGTAGTACACGATCGGAGTCACGACTGCCTTGTCGGAGCATGAACAGGGCAAGGTTCATGAGAAGGGAATAACTATACTGTTTAAACTCTAAATAATTCTAATGCATATGAGCAAGAGGTATAGTTTTTGTTGTGGATATTGTCTGTGAAGTATGGGGAGATCAAATGTGTCTGCTATATTGTTTGGAAGAATGAATAACATATATAAGAGGTGTAGTTTTTTTATGTTTATATTTGTGGTGACCCATGGGTACCCGCGGGTACCCGCTACCCGTTCAAATAATTTGGGTATCTGTTGGAACCGGATACCCATTGAAATGGGTCGGGTCGACCCGTTGACCCGATAATGACGGGTCGGGTCGGGTCACGATTGAATGAGTCGGGTACCCGCCCCATGAACACCCCTACTTATAAGTGAAGAACGAAATGGAAAATAGAAGGAAATTGACCTAAAATTCAAGCTATGATGAAGCTTGATTGGAAGCATCCTTGACATCGACCAACGAATGTTGGGTGTGTTCCTACAATAGTGCAAGAAAGGTTTTGAACCTTGGATCACACATATGGAGTGTCCCTCATTCTTTCAGACGTCTCAAAGTTTCAAGGGACCTTCCTATCACAAATAATCTCTCACTAGAGCAATGGAGAAGAAGGGTTAACTTGAATGGATCATATGGTTGAGACCTCTTTATCATATACATAGACGTTGTAAGTGGAGGCTACTGGGCCATATGAAAGCACCCACTAATTGGTTGAAGATCAGTCTTTTGGCAGAAGAATCATTTTCGATAAGTCAATGATTTTTTTATAATTTTTCCATTTGTAGTGGAGCTAAAGTCGGCATATAACCAGCTTCTCAAATGGCAATAGGTGACTATTGGTAGTCGACCATGCGCTCATGTAACCATTGATATTCGATTACTTGCTCAAGCTTAGTGGTCATTTGTAATAGAGGTGCATATGGATGGGAATTCAGTTTAATCTGTGTCCAATCCAACCTTAACAAATTTTGACTATTTTTTATTCATACAGATCCATTAAATATCAAATTCCAATACAACCCACCAATAACATATTGAACTGGATTTTTAATCCCAGGACATTGTCACTTCATAGTCTGAGCTCAAGTTTATAGCTCATTAGGCCTAGATATTTGTTCATGATTCTAAAATCAATGATATGAATAGATGTCGAGAAAAAAGATATTCACTTAAACATGACCAATAGGCATCACTTTGGTATCTCTTTGATTTTATGTATAATGTAGACACTATTAAATGGACAATATTAGATGGAATCGACACATGTACTATCAACATCACAATAAACTCTTAATAGTATATATACACGTTCCAAATTTTATCTTAAGCATTGTAAAAAAAAAGAAACCCATGACATAAACCCGTACTGTAAAAGAAATACTCTGCTTATACTCTACTTAGTAAATAGTTGAATAAACATACTATTACATTAACTTGTTACCATCACATGAACCTACACTATATAACATGAACCCATAAGAATGTGCATTATTAAACAAGCACACAACATCAACATATATATTTCTTGACATATAAATGGCTAAATAAGCATAGAATGTCAACAATATGCTATTATAACAAGAATTGATGTTGCACTAGAAGTGAGAGGAGAATGTGTGCACTTAGGGCATTTGACGTCACACAAGATGGAAGATGGTGTCACGTGCGAGGGGTGTTCGTACGGGAGGGAGGAGCCATGACAGCATCTTCCCTCCCTCCACCAGCACAATGTTGCCTCCCTCTATATATAGCGACGCCACCTCCCCCCCCCCCCCCCTAATGAACCCCCTTCAAACTTCAAAATGCCTCTAGAAATGCAATAAAAATTTGTGTAAAATGTTAGAGTTCCTGTATTCGACCTTAAAACGTACCACCATTCATTATTGATCCATCACTAGGTTCATTTATATTTTCTAACATGAAATCTTTCGATTTTTCGTGCATACACACAACTGTGTAAAATCAACCTTTTAACGCATCGAAATAGTTTCACCACACCAGTATATACTTGTCCTACTAGGTTATGAGGTGTCATGTCTCTTTTTGCCTCTTTTTCCACGTAAATCGCATGCCTTGTATTTACTTGACACGTTTGCTTTATCTATGATGCTCGCCCAAGATTTAACATGAATCATATCTCTATAGTGCATGCAATGTCGTCGACTTTTGTCTTTTGGCGAGGGATACTCCTACTGCTAAGGCTCTTTACCTTTCCCTTAGGTTTCGTTCGGGTAGGGGGTAACCCCCCCCCCCCCCCCAACCCCATTCTTTCTCTTTCCAAGTGGGTCCACATTTTCCCTTTTTTAATATATTAAATAAATTAATTTTATTCTATCTATTCCATCAAAAAATAATATATTATACTATCATATCATTTAAAAATTATAAACTACTCCACTTCTACTTACTTTTTAAACTCCAATACAATCACATCACAATAACTATTCACTTTTTCAAACTTCAATACAATAATATCACAATAAACCCACTTCTAACCCACCACCAATTTAACCCTCTATCCAAACGCCAAAATTCAAAAATCTGTTACCTGCTACCAGTTTAACTCACATAAACCCATATTCCAAACACACCCTTAGGAATACCTCATTATGATGCTTAGGTCGATCCTCGATCCAAGTCTAGTATAACGATGGCATTGTAGATTTATGTATATTTTTTATACCCAAATACATAATGTTGTTTTTTCTAGGTCTTAGAAAATTAACAGAGAAATCGAGTTTCGGTCTAAATAAAATTTCAAATAATTTTAGGTTGTGCTCTATCTAATATTAGATGTTAGGTCATTGGTGCCTCTTTGTCGATGCACAGATTAGAGGTTCGTTGAGCCTCAGAAGGTTTTCTTTAATATTTTGCAAAAAATAATAGAAAATTACAGTCCAGTATAAATAAAAATTTAATGATAATTTACGAGGGATGTCTGCATTGAATAAATGCCAGCGTATAATCAACCTTAATTTGGATGTTGGTATGCGTTTATAAATATTTATAAAAATTACACGCATTTCTCTTTAAACGTCTAATATCACACTAAAATTTCCCTAGATTTGCGTAATTGCACGCATATCACGTAAATATCATTTTATCTATTTTTATGCTCCTCTTCTATTTTAAAGATACTAGTTGCATACTCGGTGCTTTGCATGGGTAAAAGCATCTTATTTTTGATTAAACAAACAACGATATTTATCTTTATTTATTTCATGGGAAAGATAATTTTTATATTGTGCTTTGAACCTGTAAAAAAGATAAATTAATACGATAATCATCACTATTTGGAGTAAATCCACATTTTATATCAAGATGCACACAATAACAAATACATACAAATATAAATTAATATATCATAATGTAACTCACATTCAGCACAAGCAATGACCTTTGTGTAGGGATGCAGAGGGACGGATACAAATGTCGATATTTGTATTATCATATCTTTATCCATTTTAAAATACATATACATATTCGGAAACAGATGCATTACGGATATTGAAAATTGCAAACCATATACTTAAACCATACACTTAAATGTGGATACAGATATGGAAATAAATAATCATGATTCGGATGCGAATATTTTATGAATGGAAACGGATTATCCTGCGGATAAGAAATGCCTTCTAACGCTTGCATTTAGTAGGACTGTTTGGTAAAGTTGAAACTAATAGCTAATTAAATCAAAATTAATAAACTACAAGACAACAGAATACAAAAAGAAAACATATCATTATACTAAGTTTAATAATTGTGCAATAAATGATTAATTAATATAGAGATGTGTATTTCTTCTCATATTTGAAAATGACTTCGGATGCAATATATTGCAACTAATCGTATAACATATTTGGAGATACACACAAGTTGTTGTATGTATATACAATCACTATAAGAAACTGGACCTAAGATAACATATAATTTGATTATTCGTTGCAATATCTTCCGATGTTAAATATATAACAAAAAATATTATTCGTTGTCAAATCATCTTTTGTACTTATGATTAGCAACGAATATCATATTCGTTGTTAAATGACCATATAAAGACGATTTTCTGTTGAATTATTCGTTAAAATTCACACTAATCGTTGTCAAATTAGCAACGATTAGAAGAAAACGATAATGAATAATCATTGTTATATAATTCATTGCGAGGTATATAGCAACGAATACCATTATTCGTTGCAAATTTAAAGAAGTAAGCCACGAATATATTCGTCGCTATATAATTAACTACGGAAGGTGTGACAATGAATATTAAATTATTCGTTGCCTTAGGTCAAATTTTTTGTAGTGAATATTCGTAAAAAAATGTAACCACATATGTATCCATATCCTCAAAAAATTCGAAAACAATATCCGTATCCTCATCTGTATCTGCCAAAAAGATCTCATATCCATACACGTATCCACTAAAATAAAAAATTCATATCCATATCCTCTTAAAAACAGATACGATGATGGCAGATACACAGATATAACCGTATCTGATTGCATCCCTACTTTTGGGTGATGATATACTTATGGTCTGAAATAAATTTCTTTGCCTACCAAATTTGTAGCCTACATGTATTTGTACATTTAAATGGGCACTGTTAAATATATCCACCGACATCTCCATGCAAACCTTGTCAAGGTGGGGGTGGATCATTTGCTGCATGCGGGAGGACAGCAGAGTCTGTTGTAGGCGTGTGCGCTGCTCGATCTTGATCGAGCGGCTCGCACGATTTTGCATTTTTTGTGCGCTCGTGCCGTACAAAATCGTGTGAACCGCTCGATCGCACGCGACCACAGCAGGCACAACACCACGACAGAGGACCCTCTATGTGTCAAGGTGGCTTTGGATTAAACAATACTGGTTACAGGGTTGGGCAGGGTTGGGTTGGCCCAACCCGGGGTACCCCTCCTTCCAACCCTCCCAATCCTCCTCACGGTTTACTATTCACAAGGGTACCCCAACCCAACCCAACATTGTCCAACCCTGCAACCAAACGAACCCCTAGTAGCAAGTGAGGATGTATATCTTGCATCTTGCCGAACCTAATTAAATCCAAATTATACATTTCAACTCCCGTAAGTCTTTGGTGACAATTCTCCTATGTCGGAATGCCATTTTCCTCCAACCATATGGTAAGATATACAAATATGGGAGCAAAGGACAACGCCATATTTATTTGTGCAGTGAAGGCATTCTAAAATTTTAGATATGTAATTGCATATCTAAAATTGGGAGCAAAGTGGAATTGGAATGGAGCCCACCACAATGGAGGTTCCTCTGGTGTTCTTCAACGGCCACCGTCAGATGATTCAAGTGGATTGGAATGGAGCCCACCACAATGTCTGCGTTGTGCCACCTTCGACCACAGCACCTTGAATTGTCCCTTTGTGGAACCCCGGGCAGCTCCTATCCACTCCTGTGATGACATATATGCTCAAGTGCCCCCCAACCTGACTTCGAAAGCGCGGCCTTCAGCCAGAAATGATACCATCCAATCTGAAGGTGCCTCGCCCGTCTCTAAACTGTCGCTGCATCTGTCCTCTGCCAATCTTGCTAATGGCCCCTTACCACCAAAGATGCCTGCAAGGGAAGCCCTTTCGTCTGCCACCTTTGTTGCCAGCCCAGCCTCCGGCCCGGCCCACTCAGTCATTGCCCCTAATCCCTCTCCTATTGCAGCAGCACCTGGGGGGGCGGAAGGTCTGCTGGGCTTGTTGGACCAAACTGTTGGGTCACCCAATCTGGCTCAGCAGAGCCATTCTCCTTCGACTGGAGCCTATGAGCTGCCCCCATGCGATTCATCATTAATCATGAGCCCTGGGGCTCTACCTGGGGCTCTACCTGGCTCGCCTTCCCCTGTACACGTGATTCCCCCTTTGCCTCGTGGCTCTAGAAGGAATATGGGGAAGCCTTTCTCGGCTTTCAATTTTGGCACACGGGCACTCATGCACAGGCCTCCCGCGCCTGCTCGGAGATCCGCCGCAAGGTCTGTTGATGGCATTGATCTTAATATGCCAGATTCGAAGGCCCTACCTGCATCTGATCCCCTCCCCACCCTTTCCAGAATTGGTGGTTGATTCTAACCCCCAATGGATCGCTGCTACTCATAGAAAGAAAAGGCCTTGGGTGGCCCCTCTAAAAACGCTGGCCGAGGAGGCCCCCCAGTCAAGCTTTTAATGTCTATTGTCGTCTCTAACGTGTGCGGACTGAACAAGCCGCGCAAGCAGAGAATCCTACTGAAGAACCTTACGTCCAATAAAGGAACCTTCAATGCGGAAATTATTGGACTGTTGGAAACTAAGATTCGTCCGGAAATTCGGGCAAAATTTGAATCTTTAATACCCAAAGGTTGGAAGCACATCCACAACGATACTGATCTTGGCCGCATCTATGTCCTATGGAAGGATGCTACTTGGAATTGCTGCCCGTTGCTGATCTCTAATCAAACAATTTCCCTCTCTTGCACCAACAAAGGTGGCTTTGCCTTGGTGCTCTCTGTCGTGTATGGTGACAATTCTGTAGTGGCAAGAAGAAATCTTTGGGATGATCTGAGGTCCATCCATACCACTGACATCTCTCCTTGGTTGGTGCTTGGGGACTTCAATGTCGTTAGATTTGATTCGGAGAAAAGGGGTGGGTGATCCCCTAACCGTGTGGCTATGGCTGACTTCAATGCATGCATCGATGACTGTCGCCTGTTGGAACTCAGTGCTGTGGGAAACCAGTGGTCTTGGACGAATTGCTCCATCGGCCCTTCGAGAATCGCCGCGCGCCTAGACAGGGCGTTAGTCAGCGAGGCTTGGTTTACAACTCTACCGTGCTCCAAGCTGAGATACTCTCCTTCCCCGACCTCCGACCATCTGCTCCTTTCCATTTGCCTTGTAGACCCCCCCGTCTGCGTACGCCATTTCGATATTTTGATTACTGGGCCTCTCGTCATGGCTACGTTGAAATTGTTACCAGTGCTTGGGCTTTGAGGGTCGTTGGTAACCCTCTCTACTGCCTCATTCAGAAACTCAAAGCGGTTAAGAAGGCATTAAAATCCTGGGCTAAAAGCGAGGCAAATGTTTTTGACGAGGTAAAAAAGAGGGAAGCAGCCTTGATGTGCATCAATGATGTCCTTAGTGTTGACCCCTTGGATCCGGTTTTCGCACAGCTGGAGGCGGACGCAAAAGCTCATTTGGAAAAGATTGACGCGGATCTTGAATCTGCGTGGAGGCAAAAAAGCCGTGTGGATTGGCTAAGCCTGGGTGACAGGAACACAAGGTTTTTCCACCTGGCCACCAAGGCTCGACAACCAAAAAACTACATCCATGCTCTCTTGGATCCCAATGGCAACCACATTGACAAGCACTCGGAGGTATCGGGCGAGGCTTGCAATTATTTTGAAGGTCTCCTTTCTCCGGAGTGCCCTAGGCCCGATAGGCCTGACCCTCCTCCTCCAAGGAAGATTCTCTCCTCTGAGGCCCGTAACTGGCTTATTCGGCCTTTCGATGATGATGAAATTCGCGTAGCCTTGCGCGACATACCGTCCACAAAGGCCCCGGGCCCAGATGGCTTCAACGCATGCTTCCTGAAGAGGCACTGGCCGCTCGTCAAGGGCGATGTCCTTGCTGCAATGAGGTTCCTTGCCGCGGGCGGTGGTATGGTAAGGGAGGCTAACCACACTTTCCTCACTCTTGTCCCTAAGAGGGACTCCGTTTCGAGTCTCGGTGATTTCAGGCCTATTGCATGCTGCAATGTGATATACAAGTTGTTTGCTAAAGTTCTCGCCTCACGATTGGCACTGGTCTTGCCGCATCTGATCTCTCTAAACCAAGCGGCATTTGTCAAGGGGAGGGTGATCGACGACTGCTCTAGGTTGGCGCAGGAGCTCGTTAGGTCCTTTGACCGCAGCTCCAGTTACATGCGCGCGTGCTTAAAGGTTGACCTTTCTAAGGCTTTCGACTCCATCGAGCATTCCTTCATCTTGAGATCTCTTCATCTCATGGGTTTTGACCCCGTATGGATTGCCTGGATCGCTAACTGTATTACCACTGTCTCTTTCTCCGTGCTAATCAATGGCTCCTCAGCGGGGTTCTTTAAAGGTTCAAGGGGGCTTAGACAGGGCGACCCACTGAGTCCATTGTTATTCGTCATTAGTATGGAATCTCTTACTTCTCTCATGGAGATAGCGGTTGCCAAGGGGAATCTTAGGCCCCTAGGCCGTGGACGTGGGGTGGCGCCATCACACCTTATTTACGCCGATGACCTACTCTTTTTCTCCAAAGCTTCCTCCACTACACTTCTTGAGGTGAAGCGGGTGCTTGATGATTTCGCTGCTATATCCGGGCTTTGCTTAAACCCACGCAAGTGCAAGCTTCTGCGACCCAAGGGGGCTCCAGCTGACTTCTCTATTACCCTCCGTTTGGGAATTTTACGGTGTGCGCTGCCCACTACATATCTTGGGCTTCCATTGGTTTCCTCCCTTGGTAGGGGCTCTCATGCCCAAGCCTTGGAGGACCGAATTAGAGCCGCCCTCAGCGGCTGGAAAGCTCACTCGCTCTCTTTTGCGGGGCGACTGCAACTCCTGAAGGCCGTTATCGCGGGCATTAATCTTTATTGGGCTGGTGGTTGCTCATTCCAGGTGATACTGTTGAACGGGTGGACAAAATGTGTGCTAACTTCTTATGGGGTTATGGTAGGCATTACGTGAGCTGGCATACGGTTTGCCTCCCCAAGGGGGAAGGTGGTCTGGGTCTTCGCTCGCTGGCCTTACTCCGTGCCGCTATGGTGGTTGTCTGGGGGTGGTCTATCCTCACCTCCAAGCAATCACTTTGGGCGGCATTCATCAGAAATAGATACCTTCATCGCTGCTCTTTCTGGGATGTTGAGGCCAAACCAGGGGACTCCCTCCTGTGGAAGACTATTCTCCGGGGGAGGGACTCCTATCGGGGCTTCGTTGTCAGCTACAATGACCAGCACACTTGGGTACAATCTCCTAAGGGCTTCTCCTTCGCCCAGGCGCTTGAGGCTGTCAGGCATCGTGGCCCCTCGGTCCCTTGGGCCTCCGTGGTTTGGTGTAAAAAGGCGGTTCCTAAGCATGCATGCACCCTCTATAAGGCGATCTCCAATAGGCTACCAACGTTGGATAGGCTCACGCATTTTGGGATTACTACGAGCGATGTTTGCTATCTCTGCGGCTGCACAAGTGAGACCCACGATCATATCTTCTTCCTTTGCGGCTTCGCGGAGAACACTTGGCGTGAGGTTCTTCGTGCTCTGGGGCTTCCCAGTCCTCCCTCCCTTTTGCTTCCCAGAATTGTAGAGTGGATATCTTATGTTCACCATGCCGAGATCAAGCTCATCTGGTGCGCCGCGCTTTCTTCTACTGTTTGGGCAATCTGGAAGGAAAGAAATCAAAGATGGGCATCTTCCCGCTCCTCCTCTCCCTCCATCCTGGCGACTTCAATTGTCTTTGACGTCAACATAACATGCTTTCTGAAGAACGCTTGACTAAATCTCTCCTTGCAGGGCGCCACACTTTTTTGCAACGCTAGTTTCACATGCTGTAATACTTGTTGATCTTTCTGTTTTTTTGAGGCTTCGCGCCTACAACTTGTAAATCCAACTTTTTATGAATGAATACAAAGGATATCTTACCAATCAAAAAAAATGGGAGCAAAGGACATAGTTTGTTTTCTGATAATAATATGCTTGCACATGGATTTCTAAAATGGGAGATGTGTAAACAATCTGCATACACACACACTAATGTCAAAACTTTTCAATAATAGCATTGATGTGTGTGGTTTTTTATACACCGAGACATATATGAGCAATTTCCATATGCTAACTACTATGAAAAAGAGGTCATCGGTGTCCTCAGGAAGGGAGTGGAATCCGACCATGCCCATCCTCGCGCGACACCTTCCAAAGACCTCACAATGTTCCTTCCGATCGAGGCCCTCGCAGGCAACGACTAGTGACTTTATGGCCATAGAATGTCTCATATTTCTATTGACGCCGACCTTGTAAGTATAGAAGAGATGGCCTTTTTGCATGTATGAGGGCATGATGTCGACAACCTCAAGGGGACCATAAGCGTCGGTCTTCTTACATGGTCTTCTTACATTAGAGACAATGGGGCGAAACATTGATGGAGATGGAGGCTGCTAGAACCGTTGGGACCTTGCCTGCAACAAAGATCATTAGCAGCATCATGCCCAAAGATGGAGGCACATGGCAGGGGGAAGTGGGGTAGGAGATGGTAAAGGGAGGGGGAAGGGTGGCAAGCATGATTCTAGGGGGGGGGGGTGGATTTAATAGTCATGAAATGAATAGGCGTAAGGGCAAATATGTCATTTGAAAAAAAAGACTATATTAGGATGAGCCGACAGTCAAATGTTTTGGCAATTCCTGACGAGAGGATGAAGCAATATAATTTGAACCAGAGTTTTCGATCCTTGTTTATCTTTCATAGTAATGATATCTCGGAGTTTGCAATGATAACTTGGTATATCTACTATATAACCATTAACTAAAATACATCTATGGTTAACTAATAACCAGACTCCAGGAATGGTCGAAGAATATCTATTTGATGGAGCTTCATTCTACACCTATGAATTCCATTGGACCTAGAAATGATACATTGTAAGAACCTTTTTAGCCTTCCAATATCAATAGGTTGATTGTTTCTCTCCTACATATTCCAAAGAGGAAAAAGATTTTTGAGAGTTGTTTCATGGATCCGCAGGAGAGTACGTGATATGGTTATTGTGGAAAGATTGCTTTTGATATGCCGTCCAATAAATGGATTCAAGATGAATTTATAAAATATTTGGAGTATTTATATCAAATATATAATCTTTTATCTATGTCTATTTTGATAAATTTATAAAATATTTATAATATTTATATCAAATCAATAATCTTTTAACTATGCCTATTTTGATGGCACGGTGACATGCTTTAGATATTTATAGTACACATGTCTGGATCTGTATGCCTGTCTATGTTTTAAAATGAATATTAAGATTTCATAAAACTTATATATGTAGTTCATTATTTGCTATTTTATGTTTCGAAAAAAAATATATTTTTTGACGCAAATGTGAACCAACAAAGCTGACATTCATTAGTAGATTGAATTGTCTGATTGATGATTTCATGGTAGATGGCATCGTTGATCAATCCTTCCCTACATAGGAGATAGTTGTAAATTCAATTTATTAGAATGATTAATTTATGAACATACCATTTGAAATATAAAATATAAACAAATCACGTTACAGAAAGAGTATATAGTGATACCTATTTCAAAATCTGTCGTTATACAATCCATTGTAAATATATAACAAAACATATATATTCTGTAAAATCATGATTTGAGCTTAATATTAGAGACAAATGACATACTGACAGACGATTCATATTGTAACAATTATGTGCTGAGTTTATTGTCATAAATTATTTTACTCATTACTAAAATCAACAATGATCAAGACAATACACATCAATTACTATATTTGTCATCGCTAAAATGCCATGAAAGGATGCATTATTTTCAGTTGAAATATCTTGAATACACTCAGGAAATCACAAACATAGAAAAAAAATAAAAGTAGGAATCTTAACTCCATCCCAACCGGGGTCTGTGGGAAACTTGCATCCAAGCCCCTCGGAAATTACCATTTCCTCAAAAGCATTGACAACCACTTGAGCCCTAGCAACCCCGGGTTCCAAACCAGTTCGCCCTCTCCCCTTCCTCCTTAATCTTCGCCGTCGACCGCGCGGATGTCACCGGCTATAGTCTCCGACCGCTCGCCGCCCATCACGGCTCGCCTTCTCCCCTTCCGCAATGCCCGAGCCTACGCCCTCCACTCCTTCCGCCTCTCCTGCCCCCGCTGGCGCCTCCCCACGCCCACCCCCACCCTCCGCTCCGCCTCGCCTCCGTTCTCGGGCACCTCTGACGTGGCCTCAGGTACGGGTTTCCATCTATTAAAAAACACGCCCTTTTTCGCTCATTTACTTTGATTGTCGATTGCTCGATTTCCATGTTATGGGTCGTCGTATCATTCTTTTTAGTCCATCATATGCGAAAATGTCCATTAATGTTAGGTGCCATTTCGTCTGGAGGCTTGTAGTTGGCAGTACTGCAGCACACATGGTCACGAATCGGAAGCTTAATAAAAATAAATAGAAGATGAGTGTTCACCATTGTCTGTGCTCATCTAGAAACTCCATTTGTTAACAAGTAGAGAATTACGTGTTTTTTAACCATAATATTCAAAAAGAAAACAATCGTTCGAGTATACATTCTCAGAATAGTGCTCTCATTCCGAAAAATCAAAGCATCCGTGGCCAATAAATGACCCGCAAAATTGCCAATGGCTTGGCCCTCTCCTCCCGTGAGTGGTAGGTCGAGGATTAAAAGTTTTTAAAATAACCGGAAACGTCAAGCCAATCTACCTCTGCCAACCTCCATACTTTATTTTTCTGAAAGAAGCCAACCTCTGTTGAGATATTTACTATTTTTAGTACCATCTTTTGTAATATTTTATTTTTTCTTTCTTTCTGTAATTTGCCCAATGGATTCTTCTCCTATATAAGGGAACCCTTGGGTCTCTCATAATGCATCCCAATATGTTACCTTAATATGGTATCAGAGCCACAGTCCTAGACCGGAGTTTCCCTATCAGACTCTAACACCCCCCTCCCCCCCGGCCCCAGCACCTCCGCGCCCTCGGCCACCGACCCCAGCACCTCCGCGCCCAGATCCTTGCGCTGAGACCCCTCCGCGCCCATGTACCTTCGTGCGTAAACCATCCGCACCCAAGTGCACCCGTGCTGAGGTCCCTGCGCACCCAGGCTTCTCCCGCGTGACCGGGCCCTGTGCACCCAGGCGTGCGCGAGCAGGCCTTGTGCTGAGGCCTGCACGACCGGATCTCTATGCACCCGGCTTCTCCCGCTCCCAGGCGCCCCCATGTTCAGGCCCCTTGCGCTCAGGCCCTTCCCCATGCATCCAAGCCCCTTGCGCCCAAGCGCCCGTGTCCAAGCTCTTGCGCCCCTGCACCCTGCCCCCCTGAGTCGCGAGTCTGCCCTCTACTTACGTCTCCGAGCATATCCACGGATAGTTATGCGATTGGATTTCTACCGGAGAACATGATTTCGGACCTCTAAGTCACGTTTTTCGGCAAGCGACGAGAATTAGTAAGGATGGTTGTATAAGTCTACACGTGCAACCAATCCTTCGTATGATTCTATAGACTCGTTTATATCAGTCTACTCCCCAGTTGAATTCCGTTATTTGGCTATTTTATCATAATGTCAGACAACAAGAGTGACATTTTCTCCTCCGGAGCCTTCAAGGGACCGGCTCCCATCACTAAGATGGATGGGACCAACTATGAGTTGCGGTCCATGCAATTTCTCACCCTCATGAAATGCAACAACAAGGAGCACATCCTAACAGATCCAGAGCCAACAGATAAGACTGGGGCAAATGCTTCTTGGAAGCAAGATGATGCTTACGCGCGTGTTTGGCTTTGTGGGACTCTTACTACATAGATAGCCAATGATATTCTAACTCAGCCCACTGCCAAGGCAATGTGGGACACTTTGGCATCTACCTATGCACAGACAAAGAATAAGGCCAAGATCCTTCAACTACAGTTTGATATCTACAACACCAAGCAGAATGTCCGCCCTCTACATGTTTACTACTCTTCGCTGCGTGACATGTTTGAAAAGCTTCATAGCTATATGCCCATTACGACGTCTATTGAGCAACAGAAGACGTATAGGAACTCTACGATAGTTGGAGTTTTCATGGCTGGACTTGATATAGAATATGATGCTGCACGTACTCATCTTACTGGAGCAACCATTCCCCCTATAGAGGAGGCCTATAACCATCCCAACCGGCTCATCATCCCTTCGACAGCCACGTCTTCGCACTCCTTAGCGATGGCTGCTTCTCATGGTCGAGGTGGGGTGATCCAGTACAGAGGAGTACACACACCTCGAGGAAGAGGCAGTGGACGCCAACGTGGTCTCTGCCCCTACTGCCGCAAGCCTGGACATGCAGATGATACATGCTATCGGAAGCATGGATATCCTGTTTCTGGTTGAGCAATAGAGCAGATTGTGTCTCCAGAGACTTCAGCTCCCCAGGTCGATCCTCACATGGATGATATTGTCTCTCGTATTCGAGAGATCATGACTCCTAATGCTGACACCACCACATATACCGCTGCAGTAGCTAAAGCCTCTTTGAGCTCTTAAGGTATCACCTATGCCTTTACTGGTAGTACGAATACATACATGACAGGATGGATTATGGACTCTGGTGCTTCTCACCACTTGTGTGGAGACAGAACGCAGCTGAAGTCCTACAGGGCTATACCACCTGACACTGACAGATGGGTTGTCATTGCTAATGACGACCACTTAACCATTACAGGACAGGGGGAAGTGTAGTTAACATCGTCCATGCGCGTGAATAATGTTTTATATGCTCATGCTTTTCAGATGAATTTACTTTATATTGGTCAGATAACTAAAGATCTGCATTGTCATACCATCTTTGATCCTTCATCTCTTGTGTTTCAGGACATACTCACGGGCAGGGTGATTGGGTGTGGCAGTGAGCAGCGGGGACTCTACAGACTGATCCAACCTCCTTACGCTATTGTTTTTATTACACCTACTGGACTTGTCTCTCCTTATATGTGGCACCTTAGGTTTGGACATCTTCCTCTGCAGAAGCTATGCCATGTTTTCCCTCAGATTTCTACGAGATCCTCATTTTAGTGTGAGGCATGTCAACTTGGGAAGCATCACCGTTCCTTTTTTTCATTCCGTCAGAGTCAGAGCAGTTCTCAGCTATTTGAGCTCCTTCATTTAGACATTTGGGGTCCTAGTCGTGTTCCTCATCTCCAAGGACACCGTTTTTTTCTTGTAGCTGTCGATGATTTTTCTAGACTTTCCCGTGTCTTCTTATTGAGGAATAAGTCTAAGTCTGGATCCGTTATCAAGTATTTTATTAATGAAATAAAGAATATTTTTTATGCCAATGTCAAGTACCTTCGTTCTGATAATGCCTTAGAATTTTGCACCTTACATCTTTCAAAGTTCCTTAGATCTCATGGCATTGTTCACCAGACCTCAAGTGTCTACACTTCCCAGCAGAACGGTGTTGCCGAGCGCAAACACCATCACTTACTTGACATGACCAGAACATTGTTGTTACAGAGCCGTGCTCCTCATGCTTACTGGGGTGATGCTGTCCTTACTGCTTGTTATTTGGTAAGTCGTATGCCCTCGTCCGTGTTAAGAGAGAAGATTCCTTACTCGATTGCGTTTCCTGAGAACGATCTCTTCTCTCTTACACCTCGTGTGTTTGGATCTGTTGCCTTTGTTCATGATGTCTCTCCAGGAGGTGACAAGCTCTCTTCTAGAGCTGTTAAGTGTGTTTGTCGACTACTCTCGTACCCAAAAGGGGTATCGTTGCTTTGATTTACTAAGCCAGAAATATTTTGTTAGTGCTGACATTATTTTCTTTGAGTCGGTCATGCATTTTTCTCATACAGGTGATAGATTTACTCCATCTGACTCTGATGATGAGATATACATGCCACCACCTCCCACAGTTGGTTCTTCACCTTCACCAACTCCTCCTCTTCCACCACATCTACCACCTCCTCCATTGATTCAGTTCTTGCCTCGTGTTTTTCCTCACAGATCTCGCAGATCTCTGTTCGCCATGCTCACAAGCCTTGTCCATCATCCAACACGCTTCAGGTATGTAATGAGCATATTGTTTCTACTGATGGCACTACTGAATTGATTGTACAACATGATTCTAGATAGGAGGAGCAGGTACCCTCTCAAGAGGGAAATTTACAGACCCAGAACTTGTCATATGATCTTGACATGCCGATTGCTCTGCGAAAGCAAAAACATGCGAGTGCTACTTACCCTCTTGCAGCCCAAATTTCTTTGAGCAAGTTGTCCGAGGATTTTAGGAGATTTACGTTAGCACTATCAGCCGTGCAGATACCACAGACGTATCATGAGGCTCTCAAAGATAGTCAGTGGAGGTTAGCCATGGAGGAGGAGATGGCTGTGCTACAGTCATGTGGTACGTGGAGTCTTATTTCTGCTCGTGTTGATACATCAGTTGTGGGATGCAAATGGGTGTTCACTGTGAAACACCGTGCGGATGGAAGTGTGGATCGCTATAAGGAGATGCTTGTGGCATGAGGGTTCACCTAGACATATTGGGTGGACTATCAGAATACTTTCTCTCCAGTTGCCAGACATTCTACTGTAGGTATTCTCCTTGCTGTTGCTGTAACATTAGATTGGCCTCTTTATCAGCTTGATGTGAACAATGCATTTCTCTATGGTGATCTACAGGAGGAGGTCTACATGCAACATCCACCTGGGTTTGCTGCTGAGGGGGAGTGTCAGAAGGTTTGCAAGTTACACAAGGCTATCTATGGCCTCAAGCAGAGTCCAAGAGCATTGTTCCAAAAGCTCTCGTACTTGATTGAGCAGTAAGGGTTTGTGAGATCAACTGCTGATCACTCCTTGTTCATACAGAAGACCCAGAGAGGTACTACAATCATTCTTGTTTATGTTGATTTTATTATTATTACATGGGATGACGAGTAGGGTATTGAGGGTGCCAAGGACTTCCTAGGTCAGCAGTTTGTGGCCAAAGATCTTGGACATTTACGTTACTTCCTTGTAATAAAGTTTACCAAGAACCAACAGGGTCTTGTGATGACCTGGAGGAAGTATGTTATAGGTCTTCTTTCTGAGACAAACATGGCATATTGCAGACCTACCACTGCTCCGCTTGACCCAAGCACGAAGTTCTATGATGATGATACTGAGGAGGTCGACAAGAGGAGGTACAAAGAGCTTGTTGGCAAGCTACTATATGTAACTATTACCAGGCCCGACATACCATTTGTCATGAGCAAAGTGAGTCAGTTTATGGAGTAACCCAGACAAACACATATGGATGCAATCCATATGATTTTGAGATACTTGAAGAATTTACCTGGTACTGGACTTCTTTTCAGCAGAGGCACATCTCTCTCAGTGACAGCATGCGTAGATGCAGATTATGCTGGGTGTTCAAATGATAGAAAGTCTACATCTGGCTTTGCTTTGTTCATAGGAAATTCTCTTGTTTCATGGAAGAGTAAGAAGCAGACTGTGGTTGCTAGATCAAGTGCTAAATCGGAATACCGGGCCATGGCACGGACCCGTATAGAGATAATGTGAGTCAGATCCGTTCGTACTGACCTGACTATAGAAGTGCCTCTTCCCATGCACCTCCAATGCGTAATCAAGCTGCTCTCTTCATTGCAAATAACCCAACCTTTCATGAGAGGACGAGGTGCATAGAGGTGGATTGTCACTACACTCGTGACATGATACAAAAGAGTATTGTCACTACTACGCATGTCAGCTCTGGAGACCAGACAACAGATATACTTACAAAGGTTCTAGCGAGAGGACCTTATTAGAGATGTTGTTCCAAGCTGAGTCTTATTGATATCTACGCTCCAGCTTGAGGGGGAGTGTTGAGATATTTACTATTTTTAGTATTATCTTTTGTAATTTTCTATTTTTCCTTTCTTTCTGTAATTTGCCCAATGGATTTTTCTCCTATATAAGAGAACCTTTGGGCCTCTCATAATGCATCCTAGTATGTTCTCTTAACAACCTCCATACTTAGCAGCGGAAGAACAAATGATCAATGTCCTTATTCACCTCATCGTGTTTTTGAAGAATTAGAAGCCTTTATTAGTGTTTTACTCTCTACTCCAATGCAACTATCTTCCACTCCTTTATACGGGTATCAGTCTATCAGATATTCTCCATAGCTTATGGTGGTTTTCTCGACTCTGGCGTGCATTACCTTCTATGGTGTCTTTCGGCATATCTTAACTATAAACTACAAGGAAATAAAATGGAACACGATCTTCAAAATAAAACATATATTATTCATTTATATCCCACTTATTCTTTTTGCCTAATTATACACCAATTCTCACCTCATTCCTAAACATGATCCTCATCACTACTGACTCAACTGGTTGGTGGCCTTGTCTCGAGCCCTTCTAAAGACATTTCAACCCACCTTCAACTTGTGTCTCGAAATCCTCTGACCACTTTGGTGCCGACCTCCCTTGTTAGATTTTTTCCATGGACGCCACGGTTGGTACAGTTTATAGTCATGCTGATATCAATGCATACTTTAGCCCTTTAGTAGTTATCGATTTTGTTCACAATGGGCAACACGCGCTTGGTAACTCTATAAATTAAGACATTGGCTGTCGATCATGTTTTTCATTATTATCAATGCTTAAGCCATCCCTTGTGGTGTCCCACTTGAGTTGCCTGAATCACTATCTCGTTTGATTTCCTCATGGGATTTTTATTTATCAAAAGAATTTGATTTACTTTCTCTTCCAACGAGGGCTTGCAACATCTGCATCAACCACCGGTACTCTTCTAAAATCAGTCGGGAGAAGGTTCAACTTTTAATACAAACCAAATAGGTTTAGTCATCCAGATTCAACACCTTTGCAGATAAAGGACTCATAAACTCACCCACATCCTAGCCTCACTTGACTTGCATATGTTAATCAGTCGTTGATGCTCGTGCCTTGCACTCAAGGGAATCATTTGTGATATATCATATATGCCTCCCAAGATCATGAGCAGTTAACTGTTCTACGTAGGTTATTGTGGGTTCATGAATTCTATTGAAATACAACATAATTATGCCACAACAACTCTTCGACCCTAGGGATGTATTCTATTCATTATCACAAGAGGTCTGGCAGCACATAATAGTTCATCTTTGCCTCCTTTTTTGTGTATCAAAGTATTGATTTTATTTTCAGGAAGCATCAAAATCTTGCATTTAAGGTCATTGAATCAACCCGATAATCTATTTGACAATCAGAAAATTAATCAGGAACTTATGTAGTATCAGGAACATTTTTATGTAGTAAACATCATAAAATACAAGTACAAGCCCTCCTATATGAGTATAAACTTCCCAATAGATAACATCAAGGCCCCATTGTTCTCACTACAAAAAAAATATATATTGTGACTAACTTTTTGGATTGCTAAACAATTGATTTGGCCAAAAAATATTGTCACAGCTAATAATCACCACAAATAATAATAATAATAAATCCACAAAACAAATGTAACCACAAGAAACTAGTATTTAAACATGGAAACTTTATTGGATAAAAATTACAACCCAAGTTTCAGATTATTCTCTTCCACACAATATTAGAGCGATGGGAAATAACGAACAATAGGATGGCGAGCAGGTGTGCGGAGGAGAGAGGAGCTAAGGAGGGAGTTTTTGGCGAGCAGAGGGCCAACGATACCGAAGGGAGAGGCGAATGGCCCCGAGAAGGGTACGGGAGTAGCCTTCTACAATATCAGCTATGCCCCTCCCTTTTTGTAATATTAGTTGTGCCCCTGATTTTATACAAAATTCATAGTTCTGCCCTTTTGTAATATCAGATATGCCCCTACTTTTCCTACGGAAAAGGAGGTGACCTAATTGATATTTTAGAAGTTAAGAAAAGCACACATGATGAAAACCCTAAAACTAATATGCATATACGTATGTATCATGTCTGAAATTACGCTATTTAAAACTACTATGTACATGTAAATATAAATATTTATCAACTATCTAGAACTTGAACCGATATATGTGTAAATTTATGTATGTTTATTTAAGGACCGATGCATATGTGTATATTATATGAGTAAGTACATATATTTATATGAATGTCTATGTATGTGTATATATGTGCAGTACGCGTAAATATCTGTACATGTATATCTATGCTCACGTATATGCATATGTATGGATATGAGCATGACCTCAAATTTCAACGAAATTCGGTCGAATTTATGTCGAATATCGATATCCTGTCGAAATCAAAATTCGACGGAAATGGCCGAAATGACCGAAATATGGGGACCCTAGTACAAAAAATGACGGAAATGATCGAAATTTCGGTCGGTCACCGAAATGGTGATCGAAACCGATATTTAAGGCCTTGGATATGAGTACATACGTACATATATATATGTTTATTGTTTACATGAATAAACTATTTGGTATAAGAAATCGGAGGGTGGGAGGAGAAAACTTGCCAAATGCGAGGGATTTGAAGAAAAAAGCACGGAGATCGCATGAAGGGAGATGAGAGAGGGAGAGAGATATTGGAGAAACTCCAAATTTCTTTCGACTTCAAAATTCTCCATACATATGCCTTTGCTCCCTTTATATATGAGATATGATGGTATTAAAAAAAATAAAATGAAATAAATAAAATAAAAATCTTAACAAATCCTAATTATCCTCTAATCTACCTAACCGGCTAACTAATTGAAGATTATATGCGATCTCTTTATTTTAAATAGAAATTTCAAATTGGATTCTGTTATAAAATAGAATGCGGAAGCGGAATTGGAGAAATAAAGATAAAGACATTAAAAAACGTGGGATTTTACGTGGAACCCTACTCCCTAAGGAGCGGGATGAAACCACAGGAGAATGCCTCAAAGGGCTGATGTGTATATTGACTTTCTCACTGATACAGGAGGTGAGGGGCTTCTTATATAGCCCTCACCAAGTCTCCACATCTCACGTTTGGTAGATGTGAGATCAAATAACTGGATGCGGTAATTGGATCCTGGAATAATCCATTTAACCATCTACACCATAAGTGACACATAACACATATACTTTAACACTCCCCCTCAACCTGGAGCATGCAATGCTCAGCTAGAATAAACAGAAAGAAATCTCAAACCCATGCTACATGACACTACAAACAATAGCAACTCAACATGCACAACTGTCGGCTGCTGTCGAGGACGTTGCTTTTTATGCCGTGTAGGTGAGGATGAACACTAGGCTGGAGTGTAAGTCAAACTGTGTGTGCTCTGAACTGCGCCTGTCAGAGCCACTGAAACTAAATGAGTCTCCACCTGGAGAACTCTAACCCGCCACATGTAGAAGACTGGATCATGTGGACAACTACTCCATCTTTGAAAGGGCCGAACTGAAAAGGTCGTGGAGACATCATCGTTGGAGTCCACGGTCATTAGACAATGGAGTATTGGAGTATGAAAAGACTCCTCGTCGGAGAACTGAGTCTCTCCTACTGGCTCAGAGAATGTGATATCTACTTTGGAGTCCCTATGAAACCACATGAAAGCCCTAGCCCACATGACATAGGGAATGTTATCTCTACTCCGGAGTCCCTATGGAAGACATGAAAACTCTGACCATAAATAAAGATGGGGACCACAAACAATGATGGCAAACCTGTGCCCATCAAATTGAAAACCGCATATATGTGCGTGTCTGAAACTGAAGACTTGGAACCAATCTGACGTCGATTCTGAATATCTGAACATCTGTAGAGTATGGAAATCTGGTTGGTCTGGACAATCTGAATCTGACATGTGACTCTACACACTACTCCTCCTTTCTCCCATGTCGGAAAATAGTGACATCGACATAGTTGGGAAGACAATAAAGTGGGAAAATCACATAAGCTGATTACATCATTGTTTTTTTCGGCTTCTTAAACATTTTTTTTTGCATTTTTTTCAGTTGTTTCTTCTTCTTTTAATATTCAACTCATCATTTTTTTTTCTGCGTACGGTTTTTTGTACACACCTCTTTCTCAATTTTTTTGAAAGAAATACTTTCCTTTTTTTAACACTCAGGCCATTGTGCCAAAACATTGCAGCTCTCTTTTTTTTAAGTTGCTGTGGGCCTCCTTTTTTCCTGCTGGGCCTAAATCTAACTAAGCACCATTCCCCCTTTTCTTTAATCAAGAGGGCCATCAAGCCTTTTCTTTTTCATTGTCACTAGGGTTCCCAATTGGGAACCCTCTTGTTTGTGCCTCCGCCCCTGATGGGACATGGAGGAGAGGCACCTGCGAGATGCGCCTGAAAGGAACCTCCGCCTGGAGTTCGGGAGATGCCGCCTTGGAGTTCGGGAGATGCCACCTTCTCTTCCAGTGAAGCATGCTTCGCCTGGAAGCGGAGAGGTGAGGCCACCTCGTGTTGTGTGGGATCTCGCGCCTCCTGCGTGATCGATCCCTGGGATCTGCGACCTCCGCTTGTGATGCTTGGTGGGGATTTGTGATGGGGCTCGCACACGGAGGCTTGGAGAGAGATATGCTCTGGGACTTGAACGAAGGTGGCTCACGATGGTGGAGTAGATCTGGAAGATGGCGCGCGATGCTCTGGGACTCGAACTTGGGCATCTGTTGCCCCAAGTTCACCGTGTACCTTTTGCGACCTCGAACCCCAAATTGTGTGTTGAAGATTAAGATTAGATTTTGCCGGAGATGGGATATATGCCACATGATGTTGGGATGCGTCATTTGGCGTTGTTGCGGCTTAGATCTCATTGTACTAGACTTGAAACTTGATCGAAGGTTGCCTCTCGCATGTCACTCACGAGGGTACTCATATGAGCTCCGAGAAGGTGCTACAATGGTAGATGAGGTTGGGGATGAGAACTTGAGATGGGTTTGATACACAAGAAAGGGGATCAAATCTAGAATGATTGCCGGAGGTTTGGTCGGAGTTGGGGTTGCAAAATCGGGTATGGTCGCGAGGTGGAGGGGGCTGGAGGAGGCGAAGGAAGGGGGCTGGTGGGAGGTAGAGGAACAAACAGATGAAGGGGGCTATATGGGGCTGCGGAGGAGTGCTGGAGGACTCTCCAAGCTCGTCCTCAACTCCACCCCCTTGTCCGGTTCGTTGTTGCACGAATCATAGTTCCTCAAGAGCCCTCAAAGCTTCTTCTTGTATCATAATGAGCTCAGTGGTCGTATACCAGATTGGCTCAATGCGTTCTTAGTTTGAACGAGAATGTGCTTTGTGGGTCGATCCTAAATTCCTTCAAACTAATGGAGAAACTCCATGTGTTGCGTATCTCCACCAACAATCTAATCGGCGATCTTCCATACCTCAATGTACTGTCGAGTTTGTAGGTTCTTGATCTGGAGGACAATCGTTTTCACTCCCAGTTTCCGGCAACAAAGAGGAAGGTAGTAACTTTTTCGCTGAAGAACATCTGGTTTACCTGTAGCCTCCTACATGAAGAAGGGTGATTTAGGTGTTTCGTTAGACGGAGAGAGATTATGGGCATGGCGTGTTCTTTTCTGATATGGCAGCAAGGTGACCGAGGAGAGTGGAGAGGTAGAGGTGTTGGTTGTAGCATCTATCAGGGGTTGGGGAAGATGACAGAGGAGGAGGAGGAAGGGGAGGGGGGTTGGGTGTTATTAATAACATTGAATTCAACATAGGTTAGGTTAACTCATTGGTCTGGCTGGGTTAACAGACTAAACTTACGGAGGGGCATCTGTGTAAGGCGGAGTCATCATTCAGGATTTTGGGTGTAATTCACAAATATGGAGGATTTTGTACGTAATTGCGAAAGTATATATGATTATGGTTGTAACCTAAACATGAATGCCTTGAATAATAAAAAGCACACTGTCCGTCATAGCACACTGTTTTGCATTAAGCTTACACTTACCTGCACATTGTTTTATACTACTACGTGTACCTGGGTGCTGCATTTTGTCCTCTCTTCTTATTATTAACTTGCATGGATCAATTCAATTGCCTCTTTGCCCTCAAGCTTTTGGACTCGTGCTTAAATTCTATTAGGTGCTCTAGCCAAACTTTGACTTGTTGTAGTTGTGGAATGTGAAAACCAAATTGAATTATCATGAGGATTTAGGGTTCTCTTGTACAGAGAGGAGAAACCCTGTTGGGCAAATTGCATAATAGGGATAGAAAGAAATGAAAATACAAAAAAAGAAGACAACATAACATTACTCTCAACTTGGAACATTTCTGAAATGGCCCTCTGGCTAGAGCATTGGTGAAAACATCTACTGTATATTCTCCCGAACTGACGTGGGAAGTAGAGATAAAGCCCTTCTGAATTATGTTACGTGTATAGTGATAATCTACCTAAATGTGCTTACTTCTCTCTTGGAAGGTAGGGTTGTTGGCAATGAACAAAGTTGAATGGTTGTCGCATTATAGATGCATGGGAAGACGTGCATCAATAACTAGGTCAGTCACAACAGATCTGATATACATAATCTCAGTATTCTCCTGCGCCATGACTCTGTACTCTGACTTTGCACTAGATCTAGCAACCACGTTCTTCTTCTTGCTCTTCCATGACACCAAAGAGATCCCTATGAACACTGCAAAATTAGAGGTAGATTTCCTATCCTTGGGCCATCCTGCATTGTCTGCATCTACACATGATGCGATGGCAAGGGATTTCCCTATGCGAAAGAGCTATCCAGTACCTGAAGAGGACTTTAGATGCCTTATAATCTTGTGAACCGCATCCACATGTACCTATCTTGGCTGCTCCATAAATTGGCTAATTTTGCTCACACCAAAGGAGATATTTATTTTGGTGATGGTTACATAGAAGAGCTTCCGAACGAGCTCTTTGTATCTTCTCTTGTTGACCTCCTCTGTATCATCATCATCATATAGCTTCATGCTAAGGTCCATGGGAGTAATTGTAGGTCAATAATCTACCATTCCTATCTCTACGAGGAGATCGGTAACATACTTCTAGTAGGTCATCACAAGACCCCACTGGTTTCTGACGAACTCAAGCTCTAGGAACTATCGTAGGTCGCCAAGGTCCATAGCGACAAACTTCTATCCAAGGAACTTCTTAACGGTACTAATACCATGCACATCATCTCTTGTAACAATGATATCATCAACATATATCAGTACACCAACAATACCTCTCTAAGTCCTCCGAACAAATGATGCATGGTCTATAGTCGATCTCGTGAAGCCCTGCTGTTCTATCAAGTCCAAGAGCTTTTCGAACCATGCTCTAGGACTCTTCTTAAGGCCATAGATAGCTTATGAAGTCTGTAAACCTTCTTACACTTCCCCTCAACAAGGAACCCAGGTGGCTGCTGCATATAAGATTCCTCTCGTAGGTCACCATATGGAAATGCATTCTTCACATCAAGCCGGGACGTGGATCAATCCTGTACCACTGTAATAGAGAGAAGGGTCCGAAGTGACGTGCCATAAGAGAGAAAGTATCTTGATAGTTCATCCCATAAGTTTGGCTTAACCCACGAGCCACCATCCTAGCCTTGTAGTGATCAAAGCTGCCATCTGCGCAGTGTTTCACTGTAAACATTCGTTTTCATCCAACAACAGGAGCCCCTGTTGGGGTAGTGATCAAGCTCAATGTGCCACACAACTGTAGCGTGACCATCTCCTCCTCCATAGGAAGACACCGCTGACTATCTCATATAATTTCCTGGTATGTTCGTGGGATCTCTACAACTGATAGACCCATGACAAACCACCTGAAATTTTTGAAAGACGCTCCAAAGAAACCTGAGTAGCGAGAGGATACATGACACACATACGCCTCCACTTCTGGAGAGCAATGGGCATATCAATATCATTTGTATCATCTCTGACTTGTAAAGCAACCTCTCGTGGATGCACTTGCTCGTCCTGTAATCGTCATCTTCATAGATAAATCACTAGTAAGTAGAAAAACATGCTCAGAACATACCTGGGGCATGTTGGATGATGGGGAAGACCCATGAGCAGAGGGTATTGAAGATGACATGCGAATGTAAAAATGTGGTAAAAGCCAAGTACTATGTGGTGGGGGCGGAGGAGCAACCACAATAGGAGGTGGAGGTGGTAGTAGCGTAGGAGGGACTGCAACAGAAAGTGGTGGTGAAGTAGGAGGAAGGGGTACATAAACCTCCCCGCTTGTCTCAGAGGCAGTCATCATGTCACCTGTAGGAGTAAAGTACATAACCGACTCAAAGAAAGTGACATTAGCACTAATGTAGTACTTCCGTCTAACTGGAACAAAGCAACTATACCCTTTATGGGTTCATGAGTATCCCACAAAGACACACTTGATAGCTTTGGGGGAGAGCTTGTTACACTAGGGTCAGATGGTGAACAAAAGTCACTGAACCAAAGACATGATGTGCTAGGGGAGAAAATATCCTTATTGGAAAATGCAATCGCAAAAGGAATCTTTTTACCTAATACAGGGGATGCCATCTAATCGATGCTGCAGCTGATAGACCCACGACAAACCACCTGAAATTTCTGAAAGACGCTCCAAAGAAACATGAGTAGCGAGAGGATACATGACACACATACGTCTCCACTTCTGGAGAGCAATGGGCATATCAATATCATTTGTATCATCTCTGACCTGTAAAGCAATCTCCCGTGGAGGCACTTGCTCGTCCTGTAATCGTCATCTTCATAGATAAATCACTAGTAAGTAGAAAAACATGCTCAGAACATACCTGGGGCATGTTGGATGATGGGGAAGACCCATGAGCAGAGGGTATTGAAGATGACATGCGGATGTAAAAATGTGGTAAAAGCCAAAGTACTTTGTGGTGGGGGCGGATGAGCAACCACGATAGGAGGTGGAGGTGGTAGTAGCATAGGAGGGACCACAACATAAAGTGGTGGTGAAGTAGGAGGAAGGGGTACGTAAACCTCCTCGCTTGTCTCAGAGGCAGTCATCATGTCTCCTGTAGGAGTAAAGTACATAACCGACTCAAAGAAAGTGACATTAGCACTAATGTAGTACTTTCGTCTAACTGGAACAAAGCAACTATACTCTTTATGGGTTCATGAGTATCCCACAAAGACACGCTTGATAGCTTTGGGGGAGATCTTGTTACACTAGGGTCAGGTGGTGAACAAAAGTCACTGAACCAAAGATATGATGTGTAAGAGGAGAAAAGATTCTTATTGGAATATGCAATCGCAAAAGGAATCTTTTTACCTAATACATGGGATGCCATCTAATCGACCCGATAACATGCAGTAAGAACAACATCCCCCAGAAGGAGCTGAGAGCACGACTCTTAATGAGAAGAGTCCTGGTCATGTCAAGACGATGACAGTGTTTGCGTTATGCAACACCATTCTGCTGAGAAGTGTAAGGGCAAGATGTCTGATGTATAATGCCATGAGACCTGAAGAAATGGGATAACCGAGTAGTACCAAACTTCAATGCATTATCAGAGCAAACATATTTAATTACAACAGAAAAATATTTTTTATTTCATAAATACGAGATTGAATGACAAGCCCATCCTCATATTTTTTTTAAAAGAAAACCTATGATAATCTAAAGTAATCATCGACAACTACAAGATAAAACCTGTGTCCCTGATGATTAGGGATACGACTGGGATCTCAGATATTAAAATGTGCCTACTCAATAAAAGACTATTGCTATGACTCAGACGATTAGAATAGCTAGAACGGTGATGCTTCCCAAGCTGGCAAACCTCGCACTAAAAGGTAGATCAGGATGGAATTTGAGGGAGGATTCTATATAGCTTCTGCAGAAGATGACTAAATTGAAGATGCCACATGTAGGGGCAAATTGACCCAGTGGGAATGAAATAAGTATCAACATCAGAAGACTGGATCAGGCTGTAGAGAAGCCCTTGTTCACGAATACATTTGATCACCATGCCCGTGAGTATATCTTGAAACACAAGAGAAAGGGATTCAAAGATGGTACAACAATGTAAATCTTTGGTGATTTGACTTACAGATGATAAATTCACTGATAAATCAATAACATGAAGAACATTCTACAGGTACATGGACTATGTCAATTGAATCCCCCATGTCATGTCACGGGGGAATCAGCAATAACAACTATTCTGCCATATTGAACTCTTCTGTAGGAAGTGAAATGAGCTTTATCTCCACGTGGGTGATGCGTGGCACCTAGTAAGGGCATGTGCTATACTTGAAGTACTGGCTAATGCTGAAGCAACGATGTCGGGTGAGCTTGATGGTAACCTAGAAGATCTCGAAATGGGAGGCATGATCTCCCTTAGATGGGAGACAACCTCATCGAACCTCTGGTTAATAGCCGCAACAGGAGCAACATGAGCCTCAACCTGCTCAATGACACAATTAGATGCTCGAAAGCCATGCTTAGAATAGAATGTGTCCTCGGAGTAACCACAATAGTGATAATAAGTGCATGATTGATGTGAACGAGCCCTTCTACCACGTGCACCACATTGTTTTAATTGAGAAGAGCATCCTTTACTGCGAGATGCGACCATCACTGATGAGGTCTGAGAGGAGACAGACGGAGGGATTGTGATCCTGCTGAGTTTGCGACATGCTACCTCCATAGGATGTATGGTAGCATCCACAAGTAACTAGGATCGTGGGACATCTTACTCAAGATTAAAAACTGCCAAAAAGACACCAACCATGGTGGCGTTCCTGTATGCTGTCTGTTGCTTCGATATTGCTGGAAGAGACATGAATCTGTTAAGTTTCTCAGACATGCCTTTGAGAGATGCCTACAAGGTGTGAAGAGGACGATCGAGCTTGATCGTGAAGATGTCATGCTGGAGATGTAGTGTCTTCATCTCATTCCTCGTCTGCAAGTAGGTGACAGTGAGGATGTCCCACATCACCTTGGTAGTAGGTTGATGTAGGATATCGTTGGCTATCTCCACGACCAGGGTACCAGATAGTCGAACACGTGCCTATGCGTTATCAACCTCCCAAGAGGCATTAGCCCTAGTCTTGTCAGTCGGCTCCTCCTGTGTCAGAATGTGCTTCTTTCTGATGCACTGCATAAGCCTCATGAATTGCATGACCCGCAACTTGTAGTTGGTTCCATCCATCTTCACTATATATATCGAACCTTTGAAGGCGCCCGAAGATGGGATGTCGACCTTGTTCTCTGTTAGAAAATCAGAAGCGGAAGCGGAAACGATAAACAGAACATAATAACAAGAAAGATAAACATGGGAACACCATGATTTTACGTGGAACCCTACTCCGTGAGGAGCGGGATGAAACCACGGGAGAAGCCCTCAAAGTGGCATGCTATGCATTACTTTTTCTCAATGGATACAGGAAGTCTAGGGCTCCTTATATTGCCTCTCCAAAGCCTCCAAGTCCCACTGTTGGATGATGTGGGACTAAATACTGGATGGGGTAAATGGATCTTCTCCAGGATCCATTTACCCTGCTACAACTCATGACACATACAATGAATACTCCAACATTCTCTGACATGGTGCTGAAGGTGAAGATTGTGGCGGTAGACCGAATCAAACGTGTCTACAGCAACTTATAGGGAATCGGTTGTGTGTACGTACTCATGCCACAACTGTTTCCATCAACTAATGTTGCGCTATAGGTCATGCGAATAAATGTAGAGGGCTGATTTTACCCGGAAATCCCCAAAATCAAGCCATTACGGGATCTTTTTGGGTGTAAGGGTGAAAGGCGACCTAGGCAACAAGGATGAACCTTCTAGAGGATATGGGGGGGTAGACCATACTAGGTCGCTAAGGAGGCAGATGGTGTCCTACGGTGGGCTGACGAC
This sequence comes from Ottelia alismoides, assembly GCA_037367405.1. Classification (NCBI taxonomy): domain Eukaryota; kingdom Viridiplantae; phylum Streptophyta; class Magnoliopsida; order Alismatales; family Hydrocharitaceae; genus Ottelia; species Ottelia alismoides. The sequence goes on from JAZKJV010000697.1 coordinate 228,488, forward strand.
AACGTTAGGCTCACTAGTAGCCGCTAGGGCTACAACATGGTGGGGAGGCTTGAAAGGCTCCACTCGAGTAGCTGCTAGGTTCTGGCGATGGTGGCGAGGTGTGGGGGTAGAGGCCGGTGGGAGGGGAAAGGGTTTCTAGGGCACTTAGCTCTGATATAGGATCGTTGCTCTTATGCCACGTGGAAACTGAATTGAATTATTCACGAGGTATGAGGGTTCTCTTATATAGAAAGGATACACCCTGTTGGGAAAATGACATAGTAGAGACCGACAGAAAAAATATAACATGACAAAATAAAATAACTCTCAATGGTAATTGATCCACCGCTCATTCCTGGCTGGGAGCATATCATCAAATGCAGTGACATGTCGTAAATATGTTGGTGTCACTGAATTGGCGATATCAATAATGGGTTGTATCTTTTTCCGGCACGCCGATGATATATTGTCAAAATATCAACGATATGGCAAAATGGTGTAACCTCCTTAGTTTTTTTTCAAAATATTTTGCATGATATGGACCATATTAGTCACATGTATCCCTCATTTTTCAAATTGAACTTTTGCAATGGCCATCAATATGCCCGATATCGACATTGGCCATTAGATGAACACTTGATATTTGAGACCATGAATATTGTAGATATTTGAGGCTAAGCATCCTTGGATTGGCGTCTTTATGACTAAACTTCTAATTGCGTGTCTAACAATGTACTGCATAGTGCATACTAGCTTGTACGATAATTGTGGCGTCGATACGATACAAAACTTGTACCTAGATATGTGTATGTTACCAAATAAATATGTATTTCTATCTTTTTTATTGATTAAAGAACATTGGAATACCTATTTTTTTTGAAAAAAAATCAAATTTTATAGTCAATTCCACGATTTTTGACAATTCGGACATGTCGGGGAGATGTCATGTCGGTTTGTTGGTTGGGGAATGAGTCATGGCACTGAAATTGGCATTTAAGGCCATATCTGCAAGGCTCGTCAAGGACTAGTCCAGTTGAGACCGGTGTTTTTGAAATCGGACCGAATCGGTTGGTCCGACCGGTCCGACCAGTGAACCGGGCCTGGACCAGTCCGGTTAACTGATTCTTGTCGGTTCGGTTCGAATTTCAAATTTCAAACAATCCGCTCGGTTCAACCTATTATTTTTAACCCGGTTCAACCAAAGTTGAACCACATTTAATTTTTATTTTATTTAAAAATAATGTCGATAGTGGGAGTTGAACTCATAACCTTTGGTTACCAATTTCAGACTTCTAACCAACTATTCTAACATAACTTTTTGCTTGTAATGGGTTTTAAATATAATTAAACTACTATTATGTTATAAAGCAACTAGTCCAAATAATATGTATATATATGATATGCATGACATTTGATGGTGCATATGAAAAAGTATTTTATTTATAGTGTGAAATTCATATATTGTCTATGTATTTTATTTATATTTCAAATATATTTAAGTGTATATTATATATATAGAGAGAGAGGGAGAAAGAGAGAGAGAGGATAGGGAGTATGCACCCAGGTGCATGTAAGTTTATATGCACCGGGGCCTCTAACTTCCATTTTTTTTTTATTTTTTTGAAAAATATCACCATGTATATTCATATATATATATATATCCCTCCTATTTGTCATTCAAATTTCATCAGAAACAGAGACTCCTATGCCCTCCATCTAGAACAGGTCGATGACATCAATATTTAGACCGTTAAAATTACATGTTTTAGATGAAAGGTATAGGAGTCTCTGTTTCTGATGAAATTCGAATGACATGTAGGAGGGATATATAGATGAATATACATGATGATATTTTTCAAAAAAGTAAAAAAAGTGAAAGTTAGAGGCCCCAGTGCATGTAAACTTACATGCACTTGGGTGCATGCTCCATATTCACACACACACACACACACACATATATATTATCTCATTTCAGTTTGTGATTATCCGGTTCAAGCAATTTTTTCTCACCAGTCCGGTTTAATCCGATTTTAAATAATGACCGGTTGAACCGGTTTGATTACATGATTCAACCTAATTCGACCATTTCGGTAAGGTTTTCGGTTTATGTCCGGTTTGGTTTAAAAACATTGGTTGACACTGAAGATGAGGATTTGACACTCAAAAGGTATTTGGATTATTTATCTGATCAGGCGTTAATGATAACCTGGATTATCTCTCCCTTGTAAGAGCTGGTGCATTGGGTAAAATGGTGTTGACCTTGTTGCTGGTGTTATTGGTATTGTCTGCATGAAAGAGTGGGGAAATTAGATTACCTTCCAACTTGTGACGACCCTTTTTTGGGGGGATTTACCTCCCTTGTTTATCTAGGCCCTAGAGTTTAGGAATTGAATAAATGACAACTCCTGGAAATTGAACTCCTGAAACACGGGAAATTAATGCAAGACCCGTGCAACGGTGCAAAAGCTGCTTTATTTTTTCTGTATACTTTTGCCTGTATTTCTCATTGCGGAAGCCTTGAAGGCAGAAGGATTCCGATGAATTTTTCTTTCCTTTCTTGCACGTTTAGTTATGCTAATAACTTAACCACCTTTTATGAAGGAAAATTAACCTCCTTTTCTAACTGTCTTTTGAACAGTATCAACGAGTCCTGAGATGACTGCTGCAAAGATTATTGATGGGAAGCTTATTGCCAAGCAAATACGCGAGGAGATTGCAGGGGAGATATCCAGGATGAAAGAAACTATTGGAGTGGTTCCAGGTCTGGCAGTTATCTTGGTGGGGACCAGAAAAGATTCTCAAACTTATGTGAGGAACAAAAAGAAGGCTTGTGAGGGGGTTGGCATTACTTCTTATGAGGTTAATCTGGCTGAAGATTGCTCGGAAGAGGATGTTGTACACCATATTTCAGGATTTAACAATGATCCTTTGGTTCATGGGATCTTGGTCCAATTGCCACTGCCACGGGTATAAGTCAACCGCTTATGCACCACAATGCATTGTTTTGGGTATTTTTTCGCTTCTATAGTTCTACGTGCCCTCTCCTTCGGGATATGGGGGTTATTTATGTGTTCGTCTAAAATAATGCCTTTCGCTTTCATTCTATTTTGAAGGAGCATTTTGTTGAGATATTACTTATCTTTCATATTGTTTATGTATTTTCCTTTTCTATTGTCTTCTACTTGTAATTTACTCAACTGATTTCTCTCATATATAAGAGAACCCTAGGTCCTCTCAGTAATGCAATTCAACTGCATGGTATCAGAGCGATGGTCCTAGACCGGAGCTCTGACCTAATTCCCTCACTCTACCGTCAACCCTACCTTGCAGCCTCGGCCTCCGCGCGGGTGCCACCGCCCATCAGGTGATCGCCTACATCAGTAACGTCCCCTGCAGTACCGCTACACCGCATCGCATGCTGCTGCCAAGGCCCCATGCCATCGCAAAGGGCCCAATGAGCCCTTCGCAGGTCGACGCTGGTCCTGCCGGACGCCCCTAGGGGTGTTGCACCTTCTGTGCTCCTCCCTCGTACCCCCACACGTCTCCGTGCTCCTTTAAAAACTCGATTTACAGTATGAAACGGTCTGTTTTTGACCGGAAAACATGATTTCAGACATATAAATCGCGTTTTCCAGCCTCAACGCAACTCGAGGAGTGACGAGGATAGTTGTATGAGTCTACATGTACAACCAATCCTCCATATGATTACATAGACTTGCTATAATCAGTCTACATCTCAGTCAAGTTCTGTTTTTTGGCCATGTCAGAGAACAAGGGGGGTCTTTTTCTTTGTCCGGTGCCTTCAAAGGTTTTGATTCCATCGTGAAGATGGATGGGACCGACTATAAGTTGTGGTCCATGTAGTTTCTCACCCTCATGCAGTGCAATAACAAGGAGCACATATTGACACAGCCAGAGCGGAAGGATAAGACTGTGACCAATGCTTCGTGGAAGCAATATGACACTTATGCAAGTATTTGGCTCTTCAGAATCCTCACCACGGAGATAGCCAAATATTGTGAATCAGCATACCGCTAAGGCGATGTGGGACTTTTTGGTATCCACCTATGCCCAATCAAAGAATGAGGCAATGATTCTTCAACTTCAGTTTAACATTTACATGGTTAAACAGAATGACTGTCCTCTGTACATGTTCTACTCCTCGCTCCTCCGTGGCATGTTCGAAAAGCTTCACAGCTTCATGCCTATCATGGCATCTACATAGCAGCAAATGGCATACAAGAACTCCACGATGGTTGGAGTTTTCTTGGTTGCGCTCGACCTAGAGTATGATGCTGCACATACACAACCCCTCATTGTGGTGATTATACCTCCCATGGAGGAGGCCTATGGCCATCTCAACAGGCTGCTCATTCCGCTTGCTGCCACTCCGCTCGCGACAGAGAAGGGTCCACTCAGTTCAGAGGAAGTACCCCCGTGGTAGAGGCGGTGGTCCTTGTACCTACTGCCATCCAGCATGACACTCAGAGGATACATGCTACCAGAAGCCTAAATACCTTGCATCTGCTCGTTTGACAGAACAGATCGAGCCTTCAGAGACTCCAACTTCCCAGGCTGATCCACACATGGATGATGTTGTCTCTCGTATATAAGAGATCATGACTCCAGTGCCAGGCACCACTACTACATGATCTACAGATATCGCAGCTGTAACTAGAGCCTCTTTGAGCTTCTCAGGTATCGTTTACGCTTTTACTGGTAGTAGTGATGCATACATGACAGAGTGGATCATGTACTCTAGTGCATCCCACCATCTGTGTGGAGACAGAGCTCAGCTGAGGTCCTACCGGACTATACCTCCTGGTAGACGGGTTGTTATTGCTAATGGGGTCCATTTACCAATCACTGGATAGGGGGAGGTGCATTTGACACCATTCATGCGCCTATTGAATGTTTTATATGCTCATGATTTTTAGATGAATTTACTTTCCATTAGTCAGATTATTAAGGATCTACATTGTCATGCCATTTTTGACCCCTCATCTCTTGTGTTTCGGGACATATTCACGGGCAGAGTGATTGGATGTGATCGTGAGCAGCAAGGGCTCTATAGATTGGTCCAACCTCCTCATGCTGGTCTCTTTACTATTCCTACGGGACCAGTCTCACCATATCTGTGGCACCTTCGTTTTAGCCACCTTCCTTTGCAGAAGCTATGTCATGTCCTCCCACAATTTTCTACGTGGTCTTCCTTCCAGCGCGAGACTTGTCAGTTTGGGAAGCACCATCGTTCCTCATTTCCATCTCGTCATAGTCGTAGTAGTTCTCAGCTGTTAAAGCTCCTTCATTTAGATATCTGGGGTCCGAGTCATGTCCCTGATCACTAAGGATACAATTTTTATCTAGTCAGTATTGATAATTTTTCTAGACTTTTTTAGGGTTTCTTATTTAAGAGTAAGTTTGAGGATGAGTCTATTATCAAATCTTTCATTAATGAGCTAAAGAATATATTTTCTGCCAACGTCAAATATCTGCGTTCTGATAATGTCTTAGAATTATGTACCCTACAGCTTTCTAAGTTCCTTAGATCTTTCGGCATTGTTGAACAAACCTCATGTGCTTATACATCCCATCAGAATGGTATTGTCGAACGCAAACACCGTCAGTTGATGTGATCAGAACCTTGTTGACCCAAATCTGTGCTCCCCACGCTTACTAGGGTGATGCGGTCCTCACTGCATGTTACCTAGTGAATCGCATGACCTCTTCTGTGTTGGGAGAGAAGATTCCTTTTTTGATTGCGTTTCCTGAGAAGGATCTTTTCTCCCTTTTACCTCGTGTGTTTGGTCCAGTTGCTTTTGTTAATGACTTCTCTCCAGGTCATGACAAGCTCTCTCCCATAGCTGTCAAGTACGTTTTTGTCGGTTACTCTCGTACCCAAAAAAGGTACCGTTGCTTTGATCCGTTTCTGCGGAAATACTTTGTTAGTGCTAACATTGCTTTGTTTAAGTCTGTCATGCATTTTTCTTGTACATGTGACAAACTAGCCCATCAGATTCTGACACAGAGATCTACATGCCTCCGCCTCCTACTGTCATACTACCTCCTCCACCTACTCCTACTCAACCACCACCACCTCCTCCACCACCACCTACACATACTCCTGCTCCTCCACCTGCTACTGTGGCTGCCCTTGGACCACCACCTACCTTGACTCAGTTTTTGCCACATGTGTTTACTCGCAGGTTTCCTCTATTCCTCCTGCTCACATGTCTTCATCATCATCCAACACGCCTTAGGTATGTAATGAGCACATTGTTTCTACTGATGGCACTACCGAGTTGTATGTGTAGCAGGATTCCATATAGGATGAGCAAGTGCGCTCTCAAGAGGGGAGCTTACAGGTTCAGGACTTGACAGATGATCTTGATGTGCAGATTGCTTTACGAAAGTAGAGACGAACGTGTGCTAGATATCCTCTTGCAACCCAGGTTTCTTTGAGTAGATTGTCAGAGGATTTCATGAGGTTTACCATAGCACTATCAGCCGTGGAGATACCATGAATATATCAAGAGGCTATTCATGATAGTCAATGGCGTCTAGTTATGGAGGAGATGACTGAGCTTATGTCGCGTGACACTTGAAGTCTTGTTTCAGCTCCATTTGGCACATCCGTTGTTGGGTGCAAGTTGGTGTTCACTGTGAAGCACCATGCAGTTGGCATTGTGTATCGCTATAATGCGAAATTTGTGGCACATGGGTTCACCCAAACATATGGGGTGGACTATCATGATACATTTTCTCCAATTACCAGCCATTCTATTCCGCGTATCCTTCTATCTGTTGCCGTGACACGAGATTGGCCTCTTTACCAACTTGATGTGTAGAAAGCCTTCCTATATGGTGATCTATCGGAGGAGGTCTACATGCAGCAACCACTTGGATTTGCTGCTGAGGGAGAGTGTCAGAATGTTTGTAGGCTACACAAGGCTATCTATGGCCTTAAATAGAGTCCAAGAGCATGGTTCTAGAAGCTCTCGGACTTGATAGAGCAACATGGGTCATTCTTGTTTATGTTGATGACATTATTGTTACAGGAGATGATGAGCATGCCATTCAGGTGGCCAAGGACTTCCATGTCAGCAGTTTGTGACCAAGGACCTTGGTAGTTTATGTTACTTCCTTGGACTGGAGTTTGTCAGGAACCAGCAAGGTCTTGCGATGACCCAGAGGAAGTATGCCACATATCTTCTTTCAGAGACAGGTATGGCAGATTGCAGACATGGCACTACTCCTATGAGCCTGAGCATGAAGCTCTATGATGATGACACTAAGTAGGTCGACAAGAGGAGGTACAGGGTGCTTGTTGGCAAGCTCCTATATGTGATTGTTACCAGGCCAAGCATATCCTTTGCCGTGAGCAAAGTGAGTCAGTTCATGGTGTAGCCCAAACATACACATATGGATGCTGTCCATATGATTATGAGGTATCTAAAGACATCACTTGGCATGGGACTTCTTTTCAATATATCTCTTTCAGTTACAACATGTACAGATGCAGCTTATGCTGGATATCCAAAGGATAGGAAGTCTACCTTAGGTTTCGTAGTGTTCATAGAGAATTCCCTGATTTCATGGAATAGTAAGAAGCAGACTGTGGCTGCCAGATCGAGTGTTGGGTCAGAATACATGGCCATGACGCAGGCTAGCACAAAGATGATGTGGGTCAAATATGTTTTTTTTTGACGCTGTGGGTCAAATATGTTCTTACTGACCTGACTATTGAGGTGCCGTTTCCCATGCACCTCCAATGTGCCAGACTGCTCTTTTCATTGCAAACAATACTACATTCCATGAGAGGACCAAACACATAAAGGTGGACTGCCACTACACTCGTGACATGATACATAAGGGTCTTATCCCACTACTCATGTCAGCTCTGGAGACCAGACAACATATGTTCTTACTAAGGCCCTAGCCAGAGGGCCTTATCGGAGATGCTATTCCAAGCCGAGCCTGATCGATATCTACGCTCCAACTTGAGGGAGAGTGTTGAGATATTACTTATCTTTCATATTGTTTATGTATTTTCTTTTTCTTTTGTCTTCTTCTTGTAATTTTCCCAACCAGTTTCTCTCATATATAAGAGAACCCTAGGGCCTCTCAATAATGCAATTCAGTCTTTCTTATCCACACATTTGTATTTGGTCTTTTTATTCTATAAACTTAATTTGCTTAATTATCAAAATTTTAAAATTTCAAGGCCCCGGAGAATATTCTTTTTGCGACGTTTATAAACTCATGATGGGGAAATTGATGGAGATGTTATAAAAAGAATAAATGCAGACTGGCTAAAGTGGAGAGGAGCCTCTGCTGTTCTCTATGATAAGAAAATTCCTTTAAAAATGAAAGGAAAGTTTTACAAAGCATCTGTGAGACCTGTTGTGCCTTATGGATCTGAATGTTGGCCTGTGAACCATAGACATGTGCAGAGAATGGCAGTAGCAACAATGAAAATGTTAAGGTGGATGTCTAAAGACACACGTAAAGATTGGATTCGGAATGATGCAATCATAAATAAAGTTGGTGTAGCTCCGATCGAGAATAAGATGCGAAAAAACCGCTTAAGATGGTTTGGTCATTTACAAAGAAGGCCAACTGATGCACCAGTTAGGAGATGCGAGTTTTGGGATCTTGAGCCAGCTAAAAGAGGGTGAGGACGACCCAAGAAGTGTTGGAATGAGACTATACGAAGGGATCTTAGTTTTTTAGATATAAGCCCAGGATTGACCCAAGATAGATCTGAATGGAGGCATGGAATCCATTTTTTTAGGAAGAGAGATTAAATTGATAAAGCTAGAAAATATAAAAACACATTTCCATGCATTTTCAATTTATTAAGTAACTATTTTTGTTACTCTAGTCATTCTTTGGTCATTTGAAGTAATATTGGTTCTTAAATTAGAAGAGGCTTTGAACTGAAAGTTTAAGAAATCACAATTATATCGTATATTTGTAGCATTAATGCATTATACATGATTCGGGTTGCATATATAGTAATGCTCACTATGACTTAGAGGATTAAGTACTTTATACAGTAAAGCTCTTTGTGAAATGTGGCAATTGTAATTTTGTTTATAATTCTTGGGCGGACCTATTACAGAGGTTCCTCCTTTTCCCCCTCAAAACACACTTTATATGATAAAGTAATGCTGCTTTAATTAGTAGATTTTGGATAAAGTTCATAGCTATAAAAATTACCAACAAAAAGTATTCTTAAAATATCTTACATTCTAGCAAAAGAAAATATCAATCGGATAGTATTTTATCTTTAACATAGAAGGTGCAAAAGATAAGGATGTTCATAAAGGACCACAATAATTCCAATAAAATCGTGAAAAAACCAAATCCTAACCAATAATTGATGAAGAAGTCAATTGACCCTAAAGTGATACTAATATTCCAAAGATTTGTTTGACATTCAATATTTAGAAAAAGGTTATTTTCATAAGTTTTTCTAATTTAACATAAAGAAAATATTAAAGGTTAATTTCTTTTAGAATATTTTTATATTCCCAAACTAACGAGGAATTCGAGTATCACCTTACGATCTTGGTACTACTTTGAACAAACAAGTTAGAGGCTATAGACTTAAGGCTAATTTCCCTTTAAACGGCCTGGAAGCATGGCCTCAAATTTCAGCGAAATTCGGTCGAATTTCTGTCGAATATCGATATCCAGTCGAAATCGAAATTCGACTGAATTGACCGAAATGACCGAAATATGGGGGTCCTAGTACAAAAAATGACCGAAATAATCGAAAATTCGATCGAAATTCGATCGAAATTCCATCGAAATTTTGTTTTGGTCGTCACCGAAATCGTGACCGAAACCGACATTTAAGGCCTTGCCTGGAAGCAGGGTTTTAATAGCCCTGATTGTACGTACACCTATGGATAGCTTCACCTTTTCTTCCTCTCTGAGAAATACCAGCATTGCTCATGGTCCCCTCGTCTCTGATGGAACACCAAAAGGCTTGCTGTAACACCCTTAAGTTGCGAGGTATGAGAGTAGCGTACGGGATCGGTTATCATACACTAAGTGTGGTTTGTTGGCCACACAACGAAGTTCTGGGGGACTTCACCTTAGCATATAGAAAACTAAGAATGTAGTTTACCGCATGAAGGTCTGGAGACCGCAGGTTCCACTTGGCATAACACAAGTGTTCGATGACACTTGACAAGAGCAGAACTGTAACATCCTACGTAGGAACGTGGAGCCCACTGACGACGTGGCATGATGACATGCTGATGGAGCGGGCGATGTGGCGTCGGGTGCCGAAGGCGAAGTGAGTGCACAGAAAATGAATTGCCAAGGCATACGAAGAGTTATCTTGGAAGACGAAGGGTCTCTGCGGAAGACGAAGGGTCTCTGTGGAAGACGAAGAGTCCTTGCATTCATTGTACATGTAATAATGGTGTCCCTTCGTGTACCCCATGCTTGTGTATATGAGGGGTAGAGCTCATTTGTAAATAACACACTTGAGAGAGTCTCTTGCTAATAACAAAGAGATGTTTGATACCATTGCTCTTGTGTCCTTGTGTGCTTGTGTGTTCGAGTGTTCAAGCAACGTAGTTCTTCGGCATGCCCGTGTATGTCTACACGCATAGGGGGGGGGGTGATTAGCTTGCGAGAAGCTAACGCCGTATATGTTCGTCTCAAAAACCGATGTTGAGATTTTACCCCTTTGACAACTAGTATCATGGCTTGCGATATGGCGCCCAACAACGGTGATCGCATTGCTACTTTGGAGGGAGTCGTGGTGGAGATCCAATCTACATTGGTTACTTATGCCCACCGCTGGGCTCGTCTGGAGGACGAGGTGGGCATTTGATCGTCAGGCATCGACGTCGGGAATCCGCGCTCGACTGACGTAGTGAAGGCATTTGGGGAAAAGCTAGAGGAGCTTGAGGCCTTGGTACAGGAGCCGCATGAGGATCTCTTCATCATCAAGAAGGCGGTCATGAACGATGGTGGATCCAGCAATGCGCGAAGGCCAAAGGTCCTGGAACCCAACTTCTCAGGTACGTGGTGTGCCAAAAACTAGGAGAACTACTTATAGGACATGGAGGTGTATTTCAAAGATCAAGACTCTTAAGGCGGAGAAGGTATCCTTGACGAAGATGTACTTGTCCGATCATACGAAGCTATGGAGGAGCCGTGCACCCGCAGGAAATCGGGTATCTCGTCTTGTGATGAGTTGGTGAAGGAGCAGTTTCTACCCACCAACACTGCTTGGGTAGCGAGAGAAGCACTTCGAAGGCTGAAGCAGACATGAATCGTGTGGGAGTACGTAAGACAGTTCTCATCGTTGTTGCTGGACATCAATGGTATGTCTGAAGAAGACAATCTTTTTAACTTCATGGTGGGTCTTCAGAATTGGGCTTAGGTGGAGCTTAGGAGGCAAAGGGTGAAGGACCTCTTGACGGTCATCGCTGCGGCGGATACGTTGGTCGACTATAAAGTCCAACCCACCGTAGAGGAGACCGAGAAGGCAAAGAGCATGCCTAAAGAAAAGAGTAAGGGAAAGTTCAAGAAGCCTGATAAGGCCGAGACATCGAGGGAGGGAGCATAATCCTCCAAGAAGGCTGGGAAACCTAAGGAGAAGGGTTGTTTCATCTGTGATGAGATACATCAGGCGTGAGATTATTTGAAGCAAGAAAAGATGAACTACATGACGATGGAGGTGAACTTTGAACAAGTGGCGCGCATGATGAACCTCAAGTTGCTGCGCAATGTTCGCTTGTATTTGCTGAAGATGGGCAAAGAGTCGAAGACAGAGACATAGTGTAAAGATCCAGAGTTGGTGTACCTTGATGTTGTTGTACACAAGAAGACCCTTTCAACCATGATAGATACTGGAGCGACACACAACTTTCTGTCCAGTAAAGAGTTCGAGAGCTTAGGAGTTACATGGAGAAGAGCTAGTGTCGTGTAAAGCTTGTCAACTTCGAGTCACTGCAGACCAAAGGTATGGCAAATTGTAACGTTCAATTGGATGATTGGCAGGGAATTGTACGCTTTCTCGTAGTACATCTTGACGACTTCCAAGTTATTCTGTAAGTCAAGTTCTTAAAGAAGGTAAAGGCATCTGTGACTCCTTATCTGAGAGGAGTCTTCTTTACATATTGAGATAGCCCCGACTTCATCATGGCTATCAAGAAAAACAGATAGGTTGAAGCTATGTCCACGATGCAAGTCTGCAACGAGCTAAAGAAATGGGAGGTGACGTACTTGTCTATGGTACGTGTCGAAGAAGATGGCGATGAGATGCGACCATGTCGCATGGCAATACAAAAGCTGTTGGGCGAGTTCAAAGACGTGATGCTGACGAAACGTGGATCATGCCATCGAGCTAATGCCAGGAACGGTGCCCCCAGCATTTGCACCATACAAGATGCTCCCTGCACATTTGGAGGAGTTGCGGAGACAACTCAATGAGCTGGTGGACGCTATTTTGATTCGTCCAAGGCCCCATACAGAGCACCGGTGCTATTCCAGAAGAAGAAAGACAAGAGCTTGCAGATGTGCGTGGACTATCGCACACTGAAAATGGTGACGGTGGAGAACAAGTATCTTTTCCCCAATGTTGAAGACCTATTCGATTGCTTGGGCCAGGCCAAATACTTTTCGATATATCGCCGATATATCGTCGATATATCGCTATATCTAGGAGTCTTTATGAAGAAAATGCCGAAAATCGGATATATCGATATATCGATTTCGATATCGATCCCATGTCGATACGATATATCGGCGATATATCGCCGATATATCGGGATATGGCCTTCCATGATGCCATTTGAACTAACTAATGTTCGGACAACTTTCTGTATTCTGATGAATAATGTCTTTCATGAGTATAGCGACTCTTTAATTGTTGTTTACTTGGATGACATAGTGGTGTACAACAGGACCTGGAAGAACACTCACATTGTCAAGCATCTATGAATGGTGCTTGAGGAGCTGAGACAAAATCGGTTGTACTTGAAGTCGAAGAAGTGGGCCTTTGGTCAGGAAATCATCTCCTTCCTCAGGCATATCTTTGCCAGATGTACGATACACATGGAGCTCAAGAAGACTCATGTGATTGAAGAGTATGCAATTCCCACAAAGGTTACAGATCTACGATCCTTCCTCGGAGTGGTAAACTACTACCAAAAGTTCAAGGGAATATTCGAAGATGACGACGCCTCTGATAGACTTAATTCGGAAGGATCAACCTTGGAGATAGATGCGTGAATGCCATGAGGCATTTCCAAAGCTGAAAAGGGTAGTGGTGGAAGGACCGATTCTACGACTTTCAGATTTCAAGAAGTCATTCGAAGTCCACACCGACGCATCCAACTATGCACATGGAGGTGTACTGGTGCAAGATGGACACCTGGGAGGTGTACTGGTGCAAGATGGACACCCGGTGGCGTACGAGAGCTGCAAGTTGAATCCAACAGAGAGAGGAGATACCATGTGTGTGAGAAGGAGATGACAACAATGGTCCATTGTTTGAGGACATGGTGCCACTACCTCATCGGATTGAAGTTCATGGTGCAGATGGACAACGTGCCAACAAGCTGCTTTGCCAAACAAAAGAAGCCGACTCCCAAGCAAGCGCGGTGGCAAGACTTCTTTGCCGGATTCGACTCCGAATTTCGCTACAGGCCTGGACGGACCAACCAAGTAGCAGACGCTCTCTCGAGGAAGAGCGAACTAGAAGATCCGAATGCCGCGATGATCGCATCTGTCACCAGTGTGTTTGGAGATATGCTCGAGTGCATCCGGGAGCAAACACACGAGGATTCGGTCACATCTCGCTTGGTGAAACACATGAACGATTGAGAAGTCGGGAGATTATGGGTAGAGGAAGGCATCCTCTATGTGAAGGGCAGGAGACTCTATGTCTCTTCGAGCGGTGGCTTGAGGAAGATGCTGTTGAAGGAGGCACATGACGTACATTGAGCTGGTCATCCGGGGGTGGAGGCACATTGGCACTCGTCTTCTCGATTTACTTTTCATCGAAGATGGAGGAAGACGTGGAAGTTTATGTGCGTACCTGTCTTATATGTAGGGCTATCAGGAAAGCTCGAGCTCGATGAGCTCAACTCGGGCTCGGCTCGTTAAGGGCTCACGAGCCGGACTCGAAACCTTAACGAGCCCGAGCTCGAGTTGGGTTTTATAGCTCGTTAGCTTATCGAGTCGAGTCCGAGTTGGGTGTTGTTCAACTCGGAAACTAGACTCGATAACTCATTTCCTCTCTTAATAAAAAGTTGAAAACATATATACCGAAACTTCCACATTGAGTTTGATATAAAATAGAGGTTTACATTTTGCTTGCCCAAAAAGGTATATAAAAGAGTATAAAAAATCAAAGTTACAAATAGCATTTGCATAATTTAATTTATAAAATGGAACAAATTAAGAGGTTCATGAGCCTGCTCATTTTGAGGCTCGTGAGCCAGCTCAAAAAATCATGACTCGTTAAGAGGTTTGTGAGCCAGCTCATTTTGAGGCTCGTGAGCCAGCTCAGAAACTTGTGCCTCGATAAGAGGCTCGCGAGTCAGCTCGAACTCGACGAGTTGGAGTCCGAGTTGGTGATCCAGGGCTCGACCCTTATCGAGCCTGAGTTCGAGCCTTAGATTTCTTATCGAGTTCGAGTCCGAGTTGAGGCCAACTCGGCTCGTTGAACTCGATAGACACCCCTACTTATATGCTAGCAAGACAAGACAGAGAAGAAGAAGACAACAGGACTACTGGAGCCCCTGCCCATTCCGTCACGTCTGTTGGAGAGCGTCTCCATGGACTTCATCACTGGGTTCCTGAAGGTGGATAAGAATAATGCAGTGATGGTGGTAGTCGATCGCTTCTCAAAATACGTGATCTTCGTACCAGTACCCCATGAGTGCACAACAGAGACCACGACGGAGCTGTTCTTGCAGAACGTAGTGAAGCACTGGGGTATACCGATGGACATCGTGAGTGATCACGATGCACAGTTCACATGTCGATTCTGGACGACCTTAATTGAGATGCTGAGATCCAATCTCAAGTTCTCTACCAGCAATCACCCACAGACGGATGGTCAGACGGAGCGAATCAATGCCCTGTTGGAAGAGTACATGAGGCACTATGTGACGACCAATCAACACAATTGAGTGAGCTTATTGGATACTGTCCAATTTTGCTACAATGTACATTAGACCTCCACCACAAGTCGAAGTCCATTCGAGATCGTGATGCGCAAGCAACTTGTGATGCCGTACTAAGTGGCTAAGCATAATAGCCAATGACGATGTCCCGCTGCATACTGTTTTGCAATGAATAGTCGGGATTGGTGGGAGGAAGTGGAGGACGTTGGCTCATGCTCAACACATGATGAAGAAGGCGGCGAAAAAGAGCCATTGGCCGGTCGAGTTCCAAGTTGGAGAGAAGGTGTTGCTGAAGCCTGAAGCTAACACCCTAGATTTGGAAGAAGATACTGGAGAAGACAACACACAAGGTCTCATTCCTTGGTATGATGGACCCTTTGAGATTGTTTGCCGCATAGGACCACTCGCCTATCAACTACGTCTTTCGTAGAGACTAGAGTTGCATCCTGTGTTCCACGTTAGCTTCCTGAAGTACCATGAGGACGGAGAACATAGTAAGAGGGCATCGAAACGTGCCCTCATAATGTTCTGGTTCAACATATGAAGGTAGCTGAAAAGATTCTTGATAGGCGCGTGGAGGGCCGGAACAAAAAGAATCGGAGAATCTTTTTCCTTGTTAAGTGGAAGAGACTCGTAGAGGAGGAGGCAAGTTGGGAACGCGATACAATCCCGTGGCAGTTCAAGGACCTCATCGAGTATTTCTTGGAGATGCAGATCAGTTGCGGATGCTTGATGGTTCAGATGGGGGAGACATGTAACACCCCCAAGTCTCGAGGTACGTGAATAGCATGTGATGGTGGCCACACAACGAAGTTATGGAGGACTTCACCTTAGCATACTGACAACTAAGGATTTACCGCACAAAGATATGGAGATCGCAAGTTCCCCTTGGCACATCACAAGTATTCGGCGACACTTGACAGAGTAGAGCTGTAACATCCTACGTAGGAGTGTGGGGACCATTGATGACATGACAAGATGACATCGCAGACGACATGGCATGTTGACGGAGCGGGTGACGTGACGTCAATTACAAAAGGCAAAGGGATTGTACGGAAGATGGATAACCCAGGTATGTGAAGAGTCATCTCAGAATACGAAGGGTCTTCGCGAAAGATGAAGAGTCCTTGCATTCATTGTACATGTAATAATTGTGTCCCTTCGTATATCCCAAGCTTGTGTATATAAAGAGGGGTAGATCACATTTGTAAATAACACACTTGAGAGAGTCTCTTGCTAATAACAAAGAGAAGTTTGATGCCATTGCTCTTGTGTCCTTGTGTGCTTGAGTGCTTGTGTGTTCGAGTGTTCAAGCAGCGTGGTTTTTCGACGTGCCGGTGTACGTCTACACGCATAGGGGAGGGTCGGTTAGCTTGCAAGAAGCTAACGTCGCACATGTTAATCTCAAAAATCGGTGTTGAGATTTTTTACCCCGGTGACGCCATGATGAGTGATCTACTCATAGGAAGCCCAACCTCCTCCCACACCATCTTTTATCAAACAAGAAATCTCCAAAACAAGTATTTGGTTGCACCATGAACTGAAATAAATATCTATCAAGACCAAGATTTTAAAAAACACGCCTTGAGGTGCTGAAGCGTACGCCTCGAGGCCTTTTCACTAAAAATCCCCTTGAAGCCCACGAGGCTTATGTGAAATCAGCAACTTACGCCTCGAGGCACACAAGGTTATGAGGCGTTCATCGAGACATTGAGGATCTTGTGAGACGTGCGGCTCACCTGGAATATATTTAAACCCCAAAAAGCTCCAAAATAATTTGAACCTAAAACCCTGTTGATGGCAGAGGTCCTGGGCATGTGAAACTCGAGATTCTTTCCTCTTCTTCCCCAAATAGCATATTATAGCCTCTCTCCTATATATTTTGGCAAATTTTCTTCTCCCTTCGCACCATATTCTCCTTCCTTGTTAGCCATCACTAGTTGACACGTCGTCGCCACCGCTTCCATCCCTGAGTAGTGTTGCTGCAATTATCGAGGGTATCGGGTTTTCTTCTGAACTTAGTAGCTTTGTTTTCCCATTTGCAATCTTAAGACCTATTTAGAATACCAAATTAGATCATCAAATGATCAAAATTTGCTCAAAATCTGCTGCTGTGTATTCTTATTTCTTAGATAGAGGAAAACTTTCTTATTCGTTAATCAATGTTGTACCTTTCATGCAAAAGACTTTAATGCATTCTTATTTCTAGCATTTTTCTACAAAGTTCTGTATTTGTATAATTTTTAACTTAAAAACTGAGGCTTAAGCCTCTGCCGCCTCAAGGCTTACGCCTCGCCTCGTTTATGGGAAATCTCCTTAATCCGCCTCACGTTTTTTACAAGCATGATCGAGACAACAAGTTTTTTGTTAAAGGAATAAGTTAAGTTACTGAAAAAGGAAAAAATCTTTCTATTGTTATTATTTAATTATTAATAAATAGAAGGGTTGAGATCATTTCGTAAGCACTTTTTATTTGTTATTCTAGCAGACCCAACTCTTTGATGTCTTTATTATTTCCGTCCCACCCAATGAATGGATACGGAAATTAATCTTCGTATTGAACTAGGCCTTACATTTATTGGTGACCATAGAGGACCCTATGAAGCTGAGGTGTCGTATGATTTTGGAGTAGCAATGTGAACAATAACGTTGTTATTTATTGTGATTATCTTATAGTTCAAGTACATGTGATATAGTGGAGGCCCAATCCGAATATGATTTTTGGGGTTGGAATATTTGGCACCAACCCATTGGATTTATAGATTGGGTAGTAGAAGCATGAAGTCCAATATCCAAATTTTATGATGCACAAAGATAATAGTTCCGAAGGTTTCTTTTCCTGAAGCAATCCCAAAGTCAAGCCGGGCCAGGGCTGTTTGCCTTTTTGGTGATTGTGGATGTGATAATGGTGGTTGTTGGAAAGGGATGAATGCCATATAGCACTTTCAAAAGAACATCTATGGGCGTGTTTGGTAACTGAGTTGGGTTGGAGTAACCTCCTGCGAATAGTAGCTGTTTGGATGATTAGGAGGGTTGGAGAGGGTTGGAATGATAGATGTGATGTGACATTGGTTGTGTTATATTAACTTTTTCTAATGATTATAATATGTTTTTTATGTTGACTTTTTTATTTGAACATGGTTAAACAATAATATAACAAAGAAATTGTGCGTCCGTAACAAAGAAATTGTGTGTCCGTACAACTAATTCCATCCCAGGAATGCAGGGGTAGATTAGGGGGTATGCCAGGTTACCCCGGGATAACCTGACAACCAAACGGGCCCATAGGGTTACAATATCAAGTCTCTTGAACCTGCTATTACACAGTGATGGTGGTGATGGGTTTGTGAATGGTGGAGATGGAAATGTGGTGGTGGGTAGGTTTAATGGAGATGGTGTGGGTGGGGGGTGAAGTTAGATATAGGGACAATGAGGAGGGGATGGCCGAGTGACAGATTTGGTAAATTTTAGATGATGCCAGCGCCTTTTTTAGGCGATCATCAAAGATAACCAACTGATCTTTACTGAAATTCTGCAATGTAATCTATACCAATTTTTAGGGATAGCTGCTGTAATATAATTGTTTATAAACCTTGGTGCATAAGTAAAACAAGGTTGCGTTATAAAAATTATAGGAGTCGATGAATAGAAAGATCATTGCCAATGCCTTTTATAGATTAACAACTATATTGTGCTCGTGTTTGTTATAATCATTGTATACTTCTCTGAAAAGCGTACCATTCTGACTTTTTATGTCGACCCCGATAACAAATTTTATTATATTTTATCAGATAATAATATGCTTGTGTTCTGAAACAATTTCACAAATGGCAGCATTTGAACTCGGAGCATATTTTAAACTCCGTGGATATCAGGAAGGATGTCGATGGTTTTCATCCACTCAATATTGGACGACTTGCCATGCAAGGCAGAGAGCCCCTTTTTGTTCCATGCACTCCTAAAGGTTGCTTGGAGTTGTTGCACAGATACGGTGTGGAAATTAAAGGAAAGAGAGCTGTTGTAATTGGTAGGAGCAATATTGTTGGGATGCCTGCTACACTTCTACTCCAGGTATTTGTTTATCTTGTCTGGTCCTTGTTGGAGGAACAGTTGGGTGTAACTATACAAGGACTAGGGCGATACTATATCTGGAATTTGACAACGGATATTGTTTGTGGAGGCAATTGCCCACGTTCAATATTAAAAAAATGTTTTGCATTACATGAGCTCATCTTTTATTTTTAGCATTATCTCCAAAATTCAAAAAGTTTTGCAATATATGAGCTCATCTCATTTAAACATGAGTTTGTTTGATAGCATGTTTTTGATTTAACGGTCAAATGATCTGGAATTAAACCATTGCATACTAACGCATGCTATACCTTTCAAAAATCAGTTACATCTGTATCCTGTTGAATAATAATTCTCTCAAGTAGTTTCAATTCTGATATCTTTTATCGTAGTATATATCTTTGTATCATCTGATGTATCTTTTGTCCGTATTGTGTCAGCGAGAAAATGCTACTGTCAGTATTGTACATTCTTATACAAAAAATCCCGAGGAAATCACAAGGCAAGCAGATATTGTGGTTTCTGCAGCAGGTGTTGCAAATATGGTTCGAGGAAACTGGATAAAGCCCGGGGCTGTTGTTATCGATGTTGGAATAAACCCTGTTGATGTAAGAAGCCATCTTATGTTAATTTGGTATTTTTGTCAGCTACTTCTACTTTAAATTGATAGTATTTGCAGCTGAAAATTTAGACATGCATGAAATATTTTCTTCCTTCTGAGAACTAAGATAAGACCAAATCTGCAAACTTATTTCTATACACAATTCATCTTTTGCTGCATAGAATTGTTAGTGTTGATGATGTCTTTTGGTGCATAGAAATTGTAAATGTTCATGATCCAATATAAACTCTTAAGAACTTCTAGTTTTCTTGTGTTTGCTTGCTTAAGAACACTTTTTGGGGCATTATATCTGACAGTTGCTAGGTTTATCTTTTAGGCTAGAACTATGTCATATGAATGATAAAAGTGTGAGATGAGTAAGGGATGCAGGTTCTTGTGTTCTACCCCGTTTAGACAAAGTACGTTCTTGGTTGTTGGTTACAAATGGGCTTATTCTTACGTTGGTCTATCATTTTTGTTCAAATATGTACCAACCAAAATAAGTGAAACCTCTTGTCACATTAGGTTGTTAGCTAAATGGATTTTGTTGCCTCTAAACATGTCTACCTCGGGTCATCCGATGTAGATCCAAGTATTCATGACCATCTGCTATAGTCTCATTCAAGATGTTTTTTTGTTCTTTCGGATTTCTTTCTCAAGGTCTATCAACCAACTTCTTTCACTTTTTGATCGACATGGCTCGAACATCTAGATCATGTAGCCACTTCAAATATGACACTTTGAGTTTCCTTTTTTATTGGGTTCGCATTACACTCTCTCTCTTCTTTATGGATCTGATGCACTGTTTATTTGGCTACACATTCTGCTACATATATACTTAACATGTTTCTGATTGATAGCTAAACACAGAGCCATAAAACATCACAAGTCTTGTTGCTTCTTTGTCATGTTGGGCTTTAAATTTTATTTGTAGCTTCTTGTCATGGAGTGCTTCAAAGACTATTCTTAATTTCAAGCAACTTGCAGTAGTTCAATGTGTAACAGCTTTGTCGATATTTCTCCAGCATGCTGAAATATTCATCTACATGAAATGTCATTTTTATAATGAATCGAATGTGTTCCAATCTTAAACTTGTATTCGTCCCTTTTTAATATAAAAATATAATTTCCTGGCAAGTATGTGGCTACTAAATTTGAAATCGTGTTTGATAAGTGATGCTATTAATATGACAGGATCCAGAAAGTCCACGTGGATACAAACTTGTAGGTGATGTCTGCTTTGAGGAGGTCAGTAAGATTGCTTCAGCTATTACCCCTGTTCCTGGGGGCGTGGGTCCTATGACAATCGCTATGCTTCTCTCCAATACACTTGCTTCAGCAAAAAGGATACACAACTTCAAATGATCATTTGCATTGCAACGGATTAGTGACTGGAAAAGGTACATTGTTAATGGACGGTTGCTAATTTTTTTGGTTTGAGGTTTTAACATGAATATGAATGTATTTTTCACAAAGCGATTTACATTTAGGTTATAATATAGACAGTATCTTGTTTATGTGAAAGGACACACCAATGAGTACGTTTATCTATCGAAATAAATACCCTCCATCACTTTGATTCTATCAGAGTTAACTGAATTGATGGCATAGTTGGATGATTTAGTGATACTAGTTGACTGAGCCTGAAAATAATCAAGTGAGAGAGGGGGCTTAAGTTAGGCTCCATCCTCGTGGAGTTTTTTTGGGAAGTAGTACGATATTTAATGTAACATCTCGGACTTAGGTCCCCGGACTATTGTCGAGGAAAATTGCCCTTACAATTTGTTCGGTAAGGGCTCAAATGGACTCGTTGAGTCAGCATTGACAACCGCTCAAAATGCTTAAGTATTAGTTGACAAGTAGTTGTCCCCAACTCTTATAACCTACTCCCAGACTTAGTGGATTTTAGATGTAGAACTATGTTTGAGGTTATTACATTTGATTTGACATAAAGCAAGACTGCCATTAGGAATGAATTAGTTGACAGATCAGCAGTTGACAATTGTTTTTGTGATATTTACACCAAAGCAACATCAGGGAGAGCTAGAGAGATTTAAAGACTTCAGAGTTAAAAATCAGAACTACCATCGACGATCAGTGTTCAAAGGATACTAAGGAAGAAGGGTTATTTTTAATCAAAACCTAAATTTATGAGGTTCTTTAACAATTTTCGAAGTAAGGAAAATACAATTCTACAAAGATCTTGCATCTTTCTTCAATTCACAACTTAGCCCTCAATTGCAGCTTGACCCTTGAACTTCTGGGAATTAAATGTCCTTGAACTTTGATATATTACCGTCGGGATATTTACATTTATAACCTTGAGTAATTTCGTAATTACCTTGAAACCCTCTATAATCACGAATTACACCCAGGACCCTAAATACTAATTAACTCACTCATAAGCCCGTGTTAACTTCCATCCAATTTTTCATTAACTATTGACAGTATCCATCAAGTATACCTCCTCCTCTAGCCAGGTCAACCCCCCCCCCCTCGACATCCTCTGCCGACCTCCCCTCGCCGACACCCCCTCCTCCCCTTCTGCATGCAAGCCCCCCGCTTCGTCGAGGCCCCTCGCCACATCCCCCTGGTGGAAGCCGACCCACCGCCTCCTGCCTTGAAGACCCCCTCCCCCCTGCCACCGTCATCGCAGCCCCCGACCTCCAACTCCGCCCTGACGCCTGCAAGCCCCGCCCCTCCCTGCAGCCCCGACCCACCACTGCTTCCAACCTCCCTACGGTGCCACCTCCCCCCTGGAAGCCCCACCCTGCAACCCCCCTCCGCCTGGAAGACCCTCCCTGCGACGGCCCCTCCCGACCGCCTGCAAGCCCCCTCTCCACCCATCCCTGCGGCCCCGACCCATCGCTTCCCCCTCCGCCTAGACGCCCCTCCTTGTGACGCCCCTTCCTGCCTGCAAGCCCCTCCTTGCGGCCTCCACCATCGTCGAGCCCCCCCGCCACCCACGATCCCTGCCGGCAGCCTCACCCTCATCAACCCCTCCCTGTAAGACCCCCTCTGCCTTGGAAGCCCCACAACGCTTGCAAGCCTTTTTATTTATTTTTAACTTTTGATTAATAATAGCCGTTAGGTCGCAGATCGGTTTGTGTAACTCATGTGGTTGAGTTAATGAACAAAACTAACGGAAGGTTATGAGTGTAAAACGGAGCATTTATTCAGGGTTCTGTGTGATTCGTGATTATAGAGGGTTTCTGGGGTAATTACGAAATTACTCAGAGTTATGGGTGTAAATATCCCATTACTGTATTGGTCCCTTAAATATTGGTCTGGACGATGCATTCAAAACTATATATGCTAATTGTCATTATCAAAATTTAAGCGAGATTCCACAACATTACATACTACAAACTTATTTTGATATCGGTGATGAATGCCATTTCAATGTCTTACCATTCTTGTTTATTGGATCTTATTTTCACATGTTTGTTCTCAGGGTTCTGTAATGCAGAATGGCCATTAGTTCTGCTTCAAAAATCCTATCTGGTACAGCTTCAAAATGACAATGACATATTCTGGGGAGATCTGCAGGAAGTCCTATTGTTTTCGGCTCAACAGTGTAGCTGAAGCCGATTGGACTAGCGATATTCTTTGATTCAGCTGTGAAGTAATGAATTGGGCTGGTGTATCCTTCTGCCATGGTCATAATTTCTTCAGATGATTATCATCTAATAAGTTAACACCTGGAATGATGTTTCACTGGGACTCAGTTTTGTTTCTATTCTGGAGCAACTGATTCACTATTATATTTTTCTAGTGCATCATCTTAGAGTTCCTGGGTCATTCTTTTGACATTGTTTGTTGTGATCATCAAGTTAAATTCCTTTTGCCCAGATGGGAAAAACTTTGAATTTACTTTCACCTGTTCACAACCCAAGTTTGGGATGAAGTTCCAAGTTATGTATGCAATGTTCCATGTTTATAACATCACCATATTCTTATAAAAATCTCAGATTAGGTTATTTCTAACGGATTTCTTCGGCATCATGTCATTTTTTAATGGGGTTTTATCAGTTGTGCTCCAATGAGATATTGCAATATCAGTTATGCCCCTCCATTTTCAGAAATATCAGTTATACCTTCGACTTCTTGCCATTCTATCCCTTGTGCCCCTTCGTTAGTCTAACCGTCAATGAGTTGAACTTAACCATGGTTTTTTCAAATCATGGTGCAGTTAAGAGGGGCATAATTGTCCAGACTTCATTGTCATCATCTTCTTCCTCCATTTGTTCTTCTTCCTTTCTCTTCATAATTTCTCTCTCGTAATTACACCTTCATGCATCCATTAAATTGTTAGAATTTTTACATTTTCACGGATATATCACTCATTGCGAATCAAATGGTGAATTTTATTGATTTTTTTGAGTTTTTATGAATCAATTATTCAAAAATTTATCCTAACTAAACAAATATCGAAAGTTCCCCTGTTTCAACCTGCAACCTCCTCCTCCCTTCCCCTTCCTCCTCCGTCCCTTCCTCCTCCGCTAGCACCTTCTTCATCCTCCGCTCCCGCTTTGTCGAGAAACCTTGCGGCTCCTCCAGCAACTTGTCCCTCGCGATCATCCGAAGCAGCGACCTCCTCCCTACGACAACGACGATAAGATGCCCCTTGGTAGAGGAGGCGGCGGTGAGGTACGATACAGTGTGGGGAAGATCTGGGGGCAGAGAGGGAGGTGCGGGGTGGAGGAGCTCAGGGCGGAGGGAGTGGTGCAGGGGTGGCAGGAGGAGGTGGGTGCGGAGGAGAGGTATGGGGCGGAGGGGATGTGCAGGGGGAGGATCTCGCTGCAGAAGGGGAGGTGCGGGAGCGACGGGAGGAGACGAGGGCGGAGAGGGAGGTGCTTGCGACGAAGGAGAGGCACGGGTGGAAGAGCTTGGGGCGAAGGGGAGGTGCGGGGATGGAGATGAGGGGCAGGTGGTTAGGAAGGGCCGAAGGTGGGGGAGGTGTGGAAGAAGGGGGGTGATGGGAGGTCAGGTTGGGGATGTAGGAGGAGGGACCGTAGGTGGGGGCGGAGGTAGGGCTGGGGATGGTGGGGAGAGGTCTGGTTGAGGATGGAAAGGGGGTCGAAGGTGGGAGAGGAGGTGGGGAAGCAAGGGGAAGCGGTGGAAGGGGCTGGGGTGGTCGGGAGGAGGCGGTGGAGGAGCTGGAGGCTGGGAGGAGGAAGATAAGGGGAGGAAGAGGAAGAGGATGGTGAAGGAGGAGGACGAAGGGACTGGACATTTCAGTCCATTTTTTAAAAAACTAATTCATGTTATGTCCTCAAAGTTAACATCCGTTTGCGTTGGACATGGATGACAACTAACCCGGGAGGTACAAGTGATAGAATGTCAAGAAGTTGGGGGCGCAACTGATATTCTCGAAAAGGGAGGGGCATAACTGATATTGCAATATCTTGAAGGGGCACGACTGATAAAAACCCTTTTTTAATTAGTAGTTGAAAGCATGGTTTTGATGACTATCTATTCTAATAGCTAGGGATGCGATAGGTTACTTCTCCTACTAATTAGGCACAACTGATTGCTCGAGCTGAGCCTGGATTGGAAATCATATTCTTGGGTATCTGTGGAAGCTTTACAACCGGTAAGACGCCATCGGAAGTATTACATTCACCCGGCCAACTTCCAGGGCGGGCCCTTGTGCTCTCGTTCCTTATTTGATTGGGGTGTCCCCTCACACTCTGCATCATATTGCCTTTCCACAAAAGCTAAACCTGTCAATCGAGTAGGTGATTTTGGATTAGCTCCTGGGTTTTGGGTTGTTTTACTCTTCTAACAATGGATTTTTCCACCATTTTTGCTTGTGCGGGAAACTCCAGAAATTCGTGGTGCTTTTGTGGGCCAAGGCAGCTGCACAACATGCTCAGTTTAAGCAGGTTTTTATATACATTGTTTTCCTTGCTGCAAAATGTTGTATGAGATGCCATTCATTAAATCATTTATTTTCGGTTTTTGCAACTGAAAACATTTTCATATTCACTTTTCCACTTGAAATAGACTAAACAAAACTTCTACGGCGTCGCTTGGTTTTTCTTCAGTGCAATGTCGTCGAAGCGCGTTGATGGATACCAATGAAGAGAGTTAAACCTGGCATATCTTTTTTGTGTGAGTAAAAGAATAATCGGTCAAGTTTGAACCCTGATCTTTGGAGTGGAAGGCATAATGTTCAAATACCATATCGTATAAGCGAGTTCGACTAGGCATATCTTTATATTGCTTTAAGTGAAGGTTCACTGAGTGGTTCGGAGCAAGGATGGTCAAGAGATCGGCAAAGTCTTGAAGAGAGATCATACATGTCAATTCACCAAACTAAACTATATTCTTTTTAAATCAACGAGAGAGAAGTTGCGAAATGTTGTGGGGAAGCATCGATAGACCGTCGCATTGGTTTTATGGGATGATAATTATCTAAGAAAGTCCTTCATTAATGCTTTATTTTTATTGATTAAAATTCTTCTCAAGTGATAAGGCACTATCTCAATCTGCAGAGTACTGCAATTCATCTAGTTCAGGTAAATATATCATAACTAGATCGAGAGAAAAGCTTCCGCTTAGAGAGAGAAGTAGAAGGGGACCTTTGTAGCTGAGAGAGAAGCGCAACGAAATGAGGAGTGATGCAAGACTCCTCTTGCTTATTCTCCTATCATGGTGACCTCAAAGTCATAGTCCATAGCTAAAGAAGAAGGGCTCATGGCCGCAAAATCCTCAAAGAACCATTTTATAGCCATTTTAATTAAATTATTGTACTCTATCTAAAAATTACGAGTTGACTTGATCGAGACATCCAAGAAAATTGATAGTTAAAATTTTAAGCTTGATTTGATGCTTGAAATTGAATGATTGATCGTGAATAAAGAAAGTATTGCAACTCAAAAGGTAATTGGTGAGCAATCATTTATGTCATGGAAGCGTCTAGAGATGAAAATGGACTTGACATGGGTAGTTTCATATTATTATTTGCTTCACCTATATCTAATGCAAACATTGATACAAATATAATTTGGATATGGATTTAAGAAAGGGTAAAGTGTATATGTTCTCTGGGATCATACAACTTTGCTACTCCCACATTTTTTCACATTTTTTGTGATTTTCTTTTAAAATGTTGAAGATATTTGATCACTAAATGACAATATTTTGTCAATCAAATTTCAACTCAATTGGAGACTTCTATCCCCTCCATTAAGACTATAGAATTTTAATGATCTAAGAATTGCTGAAATCAACCCCTTTCAGATGAAGGGTTTGGCAATGTTCGTTTTACAGAGAATTTTGAATGACAAAGTATTGTCAGAAGTAATCAAAATCCCCTCAGGTATTTTTAAAAAAAATCACAAAAAATATAAAATGGCTGAAATAGCTAAGTTGTATGCTCTTAGGGAGCAACACTATTTTATTCTTTTAGAAATCATATTCTTAAATAATAAGATATCAATTCAGATTGAATATTCATCGAACGAAGATCTAGAATACGGTTCGAATAAAGACCAGATACATATATGATTGAATTGCGAATTTGGATCGAATTGCTATAAAGTACAAATTGTTTTTAAAGAGATCATCATATAGGATAAAATGTGGTACCCATATATTTGTAAAATACCCAACCACATAATACTCTTTTCGATAACCAAAATATCCTTTTGGATAAATAAGATAGATGAATTGCTAAATGTAATGGCTCTTTGACGAGCTTTCCTCAACCACAGAAAGACCTATTTCATTTGAAAGACCCCTTATATGTACATATATGTGTATGTGCGTGCACACGCGCATGCATAGGGGAATGATCTTATGAGGGCGAGTTTTTGAAAGCATGAGAGTATTCTATCACAAATTAATCTCTGAAATTGAGTAGCTAAGATTAATAGTAAAAAAAAACTCCTTTTTCCAATAGGAACTGCCTCTTCAAATTTTTAACTTTTACTCCTCTCTATCTCTCATGAATATGATTATAAATGTTGATAGGAAAGTGTGATAATATATATATTATTAAGTTGTTGGGTTATCTTTGGATTATTTATATAAACTATTTTATGTCCTACCTCACTGCCGAATAGTTGGTGATCACCTATTCCAACTTCAATTTTTTTTCTGTTTGATTGAAGTCCTTCATCTATTGTCAACGTTCTCGAATATCTATTTTCCAACATCATGAAAGATGCACAATCGAACCACAAAGAAGAACATTTGATCCTTATCAAACCAATGCGAACTCTCCAAACTTTCATCTGTAGAGTTATTTTTTCTATAAAGTATTGGATAGGGGTGTAAACGAGCTGAATCTGAGCGAACCAACTCATGCTCGGTTCGTTTAGCATACTTTCAGAATGAAATCTGTAACTAGGTTCGGTTCGGCTCGAGTAAGGCTCCTAAAGGTTCGGTTCGGCTCATTAAAGGTTCGTTTAAGAATAAATGTTGTGCAGGCGTTTCAGTTCAATGGGAAAAATCGCAGCCACAGGGGAGGGTTTTGTAGGGTTTCGGGAATAGGGAATAGGGACTTAGGACGTGGGGATGCGTTTGGGAAATAAGTGAATAGCCCTTATGTTAATATAGAATATATTTTTTCCATACATATATATACACACACACAATATGTATGTATATATACTTTTATGTATGTATATATGTATGTATATCATCGAACTTTTAACGAACCGAACCTGAGCAGATCTATGTTTTTGAGGTTCGGTTCATTTATTTAATCGAGCCCAAACTCGTGTTCAGGTTCGATTCATTTATTTTCGAATCGAACTTTTAATGAGCTGAATCTGAGCGAATGTCGAACCTGAGAATTTTCTAACAACCCTAGTATTGGACATATATGACCAGTCTAATATTTTACATGTATTGCATTTAGGTTGCTTTTCTCAATAAATTAGTATGAGAATGGTGAAGATCACATCGATGAATAATTATTCCAATCAGGATTGATGAAAGATCAAGTTAATAACAAGTCAATAGCACGATCATCAATCTTTTTTGCATTAGTTGACAAAGCTCTCTTTTCAACATAAGGAAACTAAACATGCCAATAATACCAAGTACATGCATATGTATATATAGAAAGCTCTTCAAATTAGGTGAAGTCTTAGTATTTCTATGGTAAGCAATCTATTTCATCCATTGGATCTCAATCTAACAGTTGCATCCACGATGATATTTCCGTCATCAAGTTTCATTAAATTTGAATTTCATTTAATATTCTTAGTTTCCTATTTTAATCTTTTTGTCTAAATTTAATATTTATGATTTAATACATTTGTTTACCAATGTTCAATTATGTTTCCGCAAATTGTGATTTGGCATATACTTATAAGGATTTAATGGGGCTGCCCACGTCTCATATTTTGACGATTTTTTTTATTTTTTATTAGAAAATACTATCATATATTTTCATCACTATAACTCTATAACTCTCTGTCATTCCCATTTTGTCAGAAACAGAGACATCTATACCCTTCATCCAGAACATGTCAATTACATCAATTCTAAGACCGTTAAAATTACATGTTCTAGATAGAGGATATAGGAGTCTATGTTTCTGACGAAATTGGAATGATATACTAGAGGGATTTAGTAATGAAAATACATGATGTTTTTTTTGAAATAAAAAATAAAAAAAATCGTCGAAAAATGGGATGGAGGTAGCCCATTGACTGCCCCAAAGGGTCAACCACATTTTCTCCTATTTATACTCCAACGAATTTATGTTGAATATGGATTCATCCTTGTAAATTCGTTAGTAAACTTTTTAAAGTTATCAATCAATATTTTTAAGTAAACACGTATTTTCTTTTGTAAAGTCTGTATGATCCTTTATAAAATGAAATGCATAATTGAAATATATTAGCTGTTTTTAATCGCAAAACAAAAAAATCTCTTGTAAACTTCCTATTTCCTTTGTAAATTTTTATGATGTTTTGTAAATAGAAAACCCAATTAGTAATGCTTTGTTTATTTTTACATTCTCAACCAATAATTTTAAGTAAAATGCATATTCTCTTTGTAAACTTTGTAGGATCTTGTCAAATGAATTGCATCTTTGCAATATACATGTTATTTTTCATATTTTCTACCAACATTTTTTAAAAGTGTGGTGCATAAGTCCCGATGGTTTATGTAAAATCCTTACTTCTTTTAAAATTTGGATTTTTATTACTTGTGCCCTTGTTAACTCTTGCATACCCCCTTCCTTTTTTTGTAAATTTTGTATACAATCACTCAGTCAAGTTGAGAGATAATGGAGTTACATTTTTCGATATATACTGCAAATAAGATTTGTTGCATCAGATAAATGACAAACATGTCAGCGTTATGATCAATGTTTTTGAAACCGAATCGGAAACCGATTGGAATGCTCGGATTGGGCTGAACCGTGTAATCAAATCGGTTCAAGTGGATGATGATGTCATTATTATTAAAATCGGATTAAATCGAACCATTGAGAAAGAAGTAGTTGAACCAGCTAATCAAATGGAAACAAAATAAAATGTATATAAAACATATACTTAAATATACTTGAAATAGAAATAAAATACATAGACAATGTATATATTTCATAGTATACATAAAACATTTTTTTATAGGTACCATCAAATGTCATACATATCATATATATGTACATATATTATTTGGGGGGACTTATCCAATGGGCCCCATGTCCGTTTCAGATGAGACGAGCCTACTCATATTTTACTAATATTTCCTATCATTTTGAGTTCAATGCTTATTTATTTACAGTTGTTATATCATATTTTTACTATTAGTATCTATTTTCATATAAAGAAAACCTTATATTCACAGGAAATGATCACTCGTAAGAATAAAAATGACACTAGTAATACGAATAATAATACAATCATTTTGTATGAATTTAAGGTTCTTTTTTTTGAAAATAGTTACTAGTAGTAAGAATATGATATAACACTTGTAAACAAATAACTATTAAGCTCAAAATTATAGCAAATAATGGTAAAAAATGAGCGGGCTCATCTCATCTCAAATGGGCATAGGGCTCATTGGATAATTTCCCTATTATTTGGACTAGATGCTCTATATAATAATGGTAGTTTAATTATTATTAAAATCAATTATGCATAAGAGGTTGTGTTAGAGTAGTTGGTTAGGAGTTTGATATAGATAATGAAAGGTTTTGTTCAACTCCCACCACTAACTTTATTTTTTAATAAATTAAAAATTAAATAAGGTTCAATTTTAGTTGAACCTGGTTAAATCGGGTTAAAAATAATAGGTTGAACCAAAGGGTTGATTTAAATTTAAACTTTTGAACCGAACCGCCAAGAACCACTTTACCGGACCTATCCAGGCGCGGTTCACTGATCGAACCTGTCGGTTTTCAAAACATCGCTTAACTATTGTGACACTAGAAATACATGTGAAAAGAAAAAACATGTTGCTGAAAATAAACGGGTGGATTTTAAAGTTGCACAATCTCCATGTGCATGTGCGCTTCTTCTAAAGTTCCACTACATGCACATGCATGTCTCCTCGAATTCAGTTCGTTTGGAGAAAAGCACTAAAATAAGGGGTCAATTCCACGCCCGACACGGTTCCCAAGGGTACGGCTATTCCCATCCAATGATATATGCTATTTGCAATTTGCGGTCGATGATTCTGATGAGACGCATATCTAATATCATGCAGCAGAAAGGGCCAATGCCGACGTTCGCAAATGCCGACAGATTACCATAAACATTGATGCAGTTCGATTTTGAGATCATGACCAGCGGAAAATAATCATCAAATATAGGTCATCGAATAAGAGTCTATATATCCGACATATAAAACAAAACGTCGATTCAGTAAGCCTTGAATTTGGCGTTTAAAAGTAGCGTTTTGTTGCTTGAGTCGACATATGTCTGTAGGGTCGTGATAGTTGATAGCAAACGTTTAAGACACCAACGTCGAGGTTGTCAAGTTCTAGACGTCGACTTTGTTACCTGTTATTTATTGCAGGCAGCAGGATGCCATAGATAGATAATAGTCCATTTACTAGGTCTAAAAAAGTGCATCATCATCAATAAAAAATCAGCAAGCACCAAAGTACTTATGACAAACATTAATTAACACCTCGAGATCTTCCAATAGAACTTTCAACAAAACACTGATAGCCCTATACAGTTTGCATGGACAATCAACTGGGAGATAGGAGTGTAAATCTCTTAAATAGTTATTTTTCCGATTATGTGGATATGGAAAACATGCGTAAGGAATATCTATTCTATGTTCTTATTCTCAAGTATTACACTTCTCCTTATCCCTAGCCCTTAAACGACATTTACTTTCTATCCTTTACTCACAACAATAAAGTCAACATGAGACAATGAATAATTTGAATATCCATTGCTACATATTATCATGTTCAAGTTATAATTAACAACGAGTATTATTCGTCAAAAAATTATCCTTTTTCTTTTGCCAAAATTCACAATGGATGTCATATCTATTGCTAATGTTGTGTTAACTTTGTTTTATTGCATTTGTATAAATTCTTGGTAATTTAGAAAGAACTAAAAGAAACATTCTTGGAAAAAGTCATCGGATTATTATCACGCATTTCGTTTGTTGTTACCAATATAGCAGCAATACATCATTATTCTTGAGTTTTAAGAATGGGAGGTTGTGGGGCCCCACGGATCCACGTTACTCGTTTAAACAATACTCGTAATATTATTTTCAACATCGATCGCATTAGGTTACCGAAAATGAGGGAAAATTTTCACGATTCGAATGACATTTACAACAATAACGACAAATAACTATAGAACTAACAAGTATCACCAAAAAAATATTTACATTAATTTCCATATATATACATGTAACATAGGAAACCGACAACATGTACATGTATCCTAAAATGTAACAGAAGAGAAAGAAAAGCAAGTTCATTATCCTGAACAAAAACCATAACATCTGTACCATCAAAAGAAACTGCAGAAGCTCAGGATCCAGCTATCGGACTACTGCGATGCAGGTGCTTTACCTATCATTCATGTTGGGAAGAAGGAGACAACAAAAGTTGAGTACAATCTAAGTTATTTAAAATAAATAAGGTATTTCAACGGTTTCAAAAGAAAGCAAGTAGATATGTGTTGACATGTAAATTTAATAACTACTTGCGTAGAAGTTGACTTTTAAATTGTTATATATATATATGATTTCTCTTTTTCGCTCGCTACCTTAACTATTCCCACTTATTATTATTATTATTATTTAATTATAAGATACATTTTTAGGCAAACATCATTTTATCTCTTATAATTCATGTTGGTGAATCTTAGCGATGTAGATGATGAGTCTCCTAGTTTGATATTCGTCATCGTCTAAATCCCCAAGCTCAGTGCATAGTTTGTGATCTTGGTTCAGGTGAGACCTCACACTATGACTCTAAGGTAGAAAAGATGCCTTAGGGTTGGGGTGCCCCCGTAGACATATGGTGGATGGTGGATATATTAAATATTGATGAGTGATTCTTGATGATTGATGATTAAAGATTTCGAGGATCTAATCTCTTTCCTTGCCAGCATTTACTGGTGGAACAATAACCACAATTACTGGTGGAACAATAACCACAACTCAACTTTATCTGACAACGATCTTTTCTTTGCCAGAACCTACTGGCGGAAGAGTAACCAATAAATCAAGCGGTGAGGAAGCCTCCTAAGAGACTCTTCCATCTCGTCCTCCCAGTGAAAGTATGATCCGAGAGAGGGTTAGGCACACTCAAGAACTATGTTCCTAAGATGAGTGAGAGAGACTATCCGGATTGAGTCACTCTAGACGGGCATGATCGGTATGGGCAAAACGAGCTCGTAAAGAAAATCATAACCGAGGGTCCCCCAATACAGGCACCCAAAATAACACAGGGTCAACGGAATTGGTCAAAAATTTGGATCCCACCGAAGCATAAAAATAATGCAAGCTAGCGTAATAATCGAAAAAAGGATTAGGATCCTAGACCTGTGCACTAGGCAACCGTTGTTCTAACTGGACTCCCTATCTTCCGCCTAGCTGAGGGTCACCGCACCCTCGTACGATTAGGTGTAAGGGTTATCATGACCGACACAATTAATTATCATCACGATTCTCATCAAACCATATATCCATGTAAATAATCAATAACAAGCTACCGGATGATCTATGATGCATACACCTAATTTTCATTCAAGTCATGATGTCAAGACCACTAAAAAATTGTAAAATAACATGAGGATAATATATAACTATCTAAAATTTGATTCATTTCGTACTCCGATAGATTGGGTTAGTTTGGATTTATATATTTAATGGAATGGATTGGATCAAGAAAAGTTCTAATCCGCTACGGTTGGATTGGTCATGAATTAAGATAAGAGATTTTTTTAAATAATTATTTAAAAAATCGAAATTAATTAAATATGTACGGATAAAAAATTTTAAAAAAATAGGTATCGATCGACATCTCAGGTGCCGATTTGGGGCGCTCAGCCCAAATCGGCACCTCAGGTGCGGATTTGGTAGGGACCCGTTGGCCCCCGCTCCAAATCAGCACCTGAGGTGCCGATTTGGAGAGGAGGGCCGTTGGAAAATTGCCAACGGTCCCCTCCTCCTCCATTCTTATACAAACCCCCCCTCATTCCCTTCTCCTCACACTTTCATCCCCTCTCCTTCTTCATCTTCTCCCCTTACTCCTCCTCTCTTAAAACACTCATTCGGTATTTTGAAGCGCGATTTCTTCTCTCGATCTGCTAATCTTATTCAAGTAAGAATA
The DNA here is from genome assembly GCA_037367405.1 of Ottelia alismoides. Taxonomy (NCBI): domain Eukaryota; kingdom Viridiplantae; phylum Streptophyta; class Magnoliopsida; order Alismatales; family Hydrocharitaceae; genus Ottelia; species Ottelia alismoides. The sequence goes on from JAZKJV010000697.1 coordinate 263,088, forward strand.
AGATTTTTTTGTAGACATATTTTTGTGTTTTCTTTGCAGGTTTTTATCAGTGAAGGCGATATATACCTTCGAATACCGGATTATATTCTTATCTTATTGGATAACATTTCTTTTCGAAGACACGCGTCTTTCAGATAATTTTACTTGTATTAATTTTTTCGTAGTTTTAATCATTAATTAAAATATATATTTAAATTAATTCTTGTTTATATTTGAGTAGTAATTATTTGTGTTATAAACTTTGTGTGAAGTACCCTACAGATGTTGAAAAAAATAAATGTAAATGTAATATGATTTTTTTAATGTCAATTAAATTAAGGTTAAACACCTTATTATCATTGCATTCATTTATATTTAAAAATACACATAGTCATGTTAAAATTACTTCTCATTTAAATTTAGAATCGAGCGCCGGGAGGATCTCTATACTGCGCTGGCAGGACTCACTGTGGTGAGCACCGATGAGTCCCCAAGATCGGACTTTTGGATTCCATCTCTGAGTGATTAGTATATCATTTAAATAATCATTTATTAGAGATAACATCCTACTGAAATGTTAACGATTGTTACATTTAAATAAACTAATTAAATCATTTTTTTATTCATATAGATGGCTTCCAATACCGCTCATGTCTTATTATATTGGGGAGGATCGGTTCATGTCTCTGATGACCACGTAGAATATATTGGGGACAAGAAATGGATGGTTATATTACCATGCCAATTAACATACATTGGTTTACTGGCTCGAGTATCTGAAGCCACTGATCTCTCGCTCGACCAGTATATACTTACATTAATGTGTAAGTGGTTGTATGAGGGATCAACTTTCTTTGCAGTACCGATTCACGATGATGAATCTACATTAGCAATGTTGAGTTCAGTCATCAGTGTGAGATTTATTCATCTTTTCGTAGAAGCTACTCTCTTTGATATGGAAAATATGCCATCGTCGTCGAGATAAAATTAATCACATTTAAATTACGAAATAATGTTATATTTTTTAATTTAAACTGACAAAGATGTAAATTAATCAGGCCAACAAATGAGATCATGTTTGAGGATATCGAGGGGTCCTCACAAGTAAATGTAGAAGATGAATTAGTGACAGAAATATCCGAACAAGAAAATGAGGAATCCGAAGATGACGAGTCAGAAGATGATTCTCAAACATTAGAAGAAAACATAGGTGGTAATAGTTGTCATGATTTTGGATATGGTTCGCTAGTTTTAGCCGTAGGTAACGAGGAAAGAGGGAACTCATATTCTGCTAATAATGATGATGCTGAAGAAGAACCGATGGAGGAGTTACCTCACGTGTTTGATTATGAAATTGCAGAAGCAGAAGATGTAGTATTTGTAGAGAGACAATTGGAACCCACCGATGATTCCGGACTAAGTTATTGGTTAGGTAGGAGTTATAAGTCGAAAAGGGGTCTACAATACGACTTACAGAAATGGTGCATGGAAAATCATGGCCAATACAAACCCAAGGCATCAAACAACCAGATTTTGACTATTGTTTGTATTTATGATGATTGTGGATGGCGTTTGCATGCATCAGAGAGGAAATCTGGGGAGATTGGTATGTTTTAGGATATAGGGGGAAGCATACATGCAGAAATCCTGTCCTTTTAGTGAAACATCGCCAATGCACTTCTGTTTTTGTAGCGCAGCTATATTTTATCTTCTTTTAAAGCAAAAGTTAGTATGACCCAAGGAGCAATAATGTATAAAATAGGATGTAGTGTTGGTTAGAGCACTGATTTTTTATCATCCGTTGCAGGGTATTGAAGACGAACAACAAGCGGCCCGTTTGGTTAGAGCACTGATTTTTTATCATATAGGATGTAGTGTTCTTGCAGACAGCAGCGGAGATATGGTGCCTCTAAGGTATGCGCTAATGATTTGAAGTTACCTTTTTATGTGTTATTGTATTCTTAGAAATAACGTTTAATCAATTTTTTTAGATACCTATTACATTTACGTGAACTGGAAGACTACGCTCAACTTGCTTGGGGTGCTGCTGCTTTGGCGCATATGTATTCAGAGCTTGATAGGGGTGCAAAGATCGGCACTTATAGGATATACGACTTCTTCTCAATTTTATAAGTATATAGAGTTCCCCATATGTCTCATGTTAGCAATAGTTTTTTGTCTATTTATATCTTCTAATATTTTCAAATACAGGTTTGGGCATGGGAGCATGTACATATTGGACGATCAATAGTACGTGCTGGTGCTCAAAACAATGGAGGTGCACTAGCATTGAAGTGGATAGGAGTGCGTAGTTTCAAAGATAACGTGCATACGGCAACACCAGCATTCTATCGTAACGAGCTGGATACACAATAACCACATCAGGTAAAAAAACGTTAATCCTCACATTTATTTTTATATTATTCTAAACTATTATATCTAATTTTTTGTCGTAAAATATAGATGATTTGGACACCGTACGCTGATGTGGAAATATCACAACTACATCCTATCTGCAGAAGTGGACAGGCTGTTTGGATGAGTCGAGTTCCACTTATTTGTTACGATCTCGTGGTGATGCACCTACCTGATCGCGTGATGCATCAATTTGGGATGCGACAACACATTCCTGCTTCCGTTGAGAGGATAAATGTTGTATCTCGATGTAACAAAATCCGAAGTGCTGACATCTTAAACTGGTCTACTATACATCGACAATACGTAGATCGTTGGGATGACAGGGAAGTCGCAGTGGTTCATGAGCATCCGGATTCCAATACCGATATTTACATGCAGTGGTATTGGAATATAACAAGAAGATGGATCCAAACACAGATTCATCCTCCTGCAGTAGCTTACCGACAATACGGACCAATGAAAAGACGTTTGATATGTTTAAAAAGTCTACTTATTCTTCTTATATTCTATTAAATTATTCTTATTAAATTCGTAAATAGAATAGGTGGATACGATTGTACAAGGAAGGAATAGTATGGATAAACTTAGACGATCAACGGACTTACCTTCCAACATAAGGACAACGGTCGAAGATACAATTAACATGTTCAATGAAACACTCAACATGTTCTCCTTGATGTATCCCTTCCAACAATATGAGCAGCAGCAATTCATGCCATCACAGGAGCATCATACTTTGGGAGCATCAGGTTTTGTGATTTCTTTCTTACAAATGTAAACTACTTTGTTTGTCTCTTAGACGAGTGAATTTATAAAATTATATGTTGTAAATCGTACAGGAAGGGATTGCACAGAATATAGTGGGGAGGGATCATAACCACCGCCGATGTTTGGGAGTTCAGGTTTTAGTTAATTGTTTATGTATAGTAAACTCATATTAATATATCGATTTTTAGACATATAAACACAATTCCTCATAAAATATAACAGGACACGGTGAGAAAGCATTTTCGCAAGGTCAGACAATGGAGGAGTCAATATTTGGAACCTCGGGAATGATGTCTGCGGGATATGGCGGACAAGGGTACCCATAAGGTCAACAAGGACTCGCATCTCAATATGACCAAACTGGATTTGAAGCTTTAGGTAATAAAATAACTAAATACAATAACTAATTTTTATCTTATGTAACATTTCCTAAAAGATGAATATCCCATTCTTATAGGATATGGAGAAGCTTACAGTCAATCACAATTTACAATATCCTCATTTGCTGGTCCTTCGAATCAGGGATACAGCGGCCAGGAAGTTCCGCTAATTCAACCAGAATTCGTATCTATAGGTTATTATAGTTAATTTATTACATTGTATCCTTCTCTTACTTATTGTCTAATTGTGACATATAATGTAATTAGCATCTTTCAGGTATGAGCTATATCGAGTATGACTTTGCAGGGTCTCAAATCGGTGAAGCCGAATTTAGAGGTTCATGTATAAATATCTTATGGAATAGAAGAACTCATTTCAATATGTTATGTTTAAATTTTGTGATACTTACAACAATAAAAATATCTCAATCTTGTAGGACCATCGCTTATTGGACCTTCGAGTCAATTTGACTCTGGACCCTCTCAGCTCATACCGTCTACTCAATATAGTTCAGGAGATTTGCAGTCGCAAATATTTGATAGTGTTCGGCAAATAGAGCCAACTAATTTTGATAGACAGTTGTTTGGTATATCCACGATAATACCACTACAACGTCCGGAGTTGCCTCGAAGACCCTCTCCCGGAGTAAGGATCACTGAGCCTCCTCCATCAGAGCCGCCTCGCCAGTCAACAAGTGTACAGACTTCAAGAAACCAGGAATCCCGAACAATCGAACACCCACGGAAGTCGTCAGCTAGACCGCATCCTCCAGGGCACATTCCAACACATTCTAAACAAATGGCCAAGCAGAAGAAGAAGACAACACATGAGGAGAGTCACAAAAAATGGGAGATGGAGGGAAAGGAAATGACAAAGGAGGAGGTGGAGGAGGAGGTCTGAAGGGATTTCTAAAGATATTGAAAGTTTAAGTTATTGTAATTTTTTTCTTATTATTTGTAAACACATCTTTGTTCTTTTATGATTTTAATAAAATATTTGCAATTTTTTAAAGTTAAATGATGTCAAGTTGTACGTTGTTGAGTTGACATATGTCAATGGTAAATAATGTTGAGCACACTCTCAATTTCTTTATATTACTATAATGTTCCTGATATGTCAATTATAAATATTCTAAGTATATCTCAATAATGAAGAATATAATTAAAAATAGAGATATACATCACATTTTACAATAACGTTAGCGGGGAGAAGCGAGACGAGGTGTATAAGAAACGGTAAACCATCTTTCCACCTCCAAATATGAGAGCACGAAGCTCCTAGCGATAGATCGAAAAAATTGCGATGAAGGAAAATATTGAAAGCCTATTAAATATAATTTGTTTTTTTAATTATTTAAAAAATTCCCCAAATATCCTCATTCATATCTAAGAAAATTAATAATAATTTATAGTATCGTATAGTATCGAATGAGAATTAAAATGTTAAATGGGATCTTTGTGAAAATGTCCATCTCCAAATCGGCATCTCAGGTACCGATTTGGGGCCTCTGTCCAAATCGGCACCTGAGGTGCCGATCGATACCCATTTTTTTAAATCTTTTTTATCCGCGCTTATTTAATTAATTTCGATTTTTTAATAATTATTTAAAAAAATCCCTTAAGATAAAATCTGATCTAAAATGATCCATGTGCATCCTTACTTTATATAGTGGCAAGTTTGCCTGCTAGATTTTTTTTAAAAAAACAATGATTGACATAAAATGAATAAGATAACGTATTTCTTAACGTTAGACTGAATAATATTCAAAGTTGCATATGTTATTTGAAAGTATTTTAAATAAGTATCCGAATCAAATGATAATATTATCTTTCTCTCTTGAATGGATGGCTATGTTTTGATGAGCATTAAAACTTGCAATTCAATTTGCAACAGAAATAGCAGCTATAAGATATGTTATAGCTCTGTGGTATAGATGATATTTCTTGAAAGTGGCAGAAAATTTACCTATTTTTGGTTAATTAAATGATTACTCAAAAAAAATCCTTAAGCTTACATCTATGCCATCCGTGATATGTAATATATATTTCAACATCCATTCTCACTCTGAGATACTTATCAGTTTAATGTACAGGAAACAATTACATTATCTCCCTCTCTCATATTGATGTTTTCAATCTTATTAAAACGCGCATCGAATGCAGATAATTGTGATTTGTTATAGATGATGCAAACTTTATAAATTCTTTCTGGAAGTAAATATATTTAAAAAAATTAAATCAAAAGAACTCCCAACTCCTATATTAGAATAGAAAGGTCAAAGAGTGATTGCAATAATTATATATAGTTAAAAGAAAATAAGACTGCTGAATTTCAACTGAATCAAAGCAAAACATTGTCCTTACATCAACATAGGGTTGATTATCGAGTCGGACGGGCCTGACTGGGCATCGACATGAATCCGTGCCGTTTATTTTTTCGGGTTTTGGACCGAGCCATAACCCGAAAAAAATGGACTAGCCCGAACCTAGCTTGAAGTTAAACGGGTCGGGTTCGGGTCGGGACGACCCAGTAACTTTTTCCCTTTAAAAAATCTTAATTTTTTGAAAATACTTTTTCAAACGGGTGATATGGAAATGTTTTTTTAAACTTTTTATTTTTTTAAACTTGTGATAAATCTAAGAATCTTGATATCCCTGTCGCATTTTGATAAAAAAAACTTGAAACGTTGATTTTTTCTCTTCAAAAACTTTTGATTTTTTCATATACATTTTATGTTTTCAAGAACTTTGAAATGTTGGTACATGGTAATATCGTTGGATAGTGGGGATAGGGTTTGAGGGGGATTGGGTTGGGGTCGGCCGTGAGGGATTATGATTAAAGTAATATATTATATACACATATTATATTATATAGATTTAGGATCAGGCTTTTGGACCGGGTATCGGGTCGGGTTTTTGAGTTGAGCTTCGGGTCGGGCTCTACTCTGCCTGAACCCATCTCGTTTTAGAACAGGTTGTTTTTTTGAGTCCGAACCTGGTCAAATTTAAACGAGTTCGGGCCGAGCTTAACGGGTCGGGTTGCAGGCCGGGTCGGGCTAGTCCGGCCCAATGCTCAACCCTGCATCAACATCTACACTAGACACCCATCCACCAGTAGCATTGACCTCTTCACCCTCAAATCCAAATCCCCCGTTCAATCCACTATCAAAAGAAACATATCCAACATCCAGAAACAATCTTACGGACATATCCAGTCAATCCAACTACAAATTAAATACAAAGCGTAATTTTAATAAGTTTTAACCTAAAACAAAAGTGAGTAAAAGAAACTATGAAGTATGCACTAAAGTTGCTCAGAATACTGTTTTTTCCTAAAAGAAACAATAAAAGGCATGATAACATGAGTGTCAAGCACAAACGGAAGGACTCTATCTAATTAATTTCATTAACTTGACAATCCTTACTACAATCTATCATTTTCTAGTGAACTCAAATGTCCATCACTCGGAATCACTCAATCACGGCTTCCATGAAAAGTGAATGCAGAGCAGAGAGACGTGAAACAACCCATAGATCTGTGTGGATTAGCAAAATGCAGATGAACATGGGAAGCAACTTGTGGAAGAAAAAAACATGGAAGGCAACAAGAGGGAAGTTTCTAGATTGTACCTTGTGCATGATAAAATCAAAACATGCATGCAGCTGCGCTAATGGAAGCAGCAGAGGGCTGCCAGGAAGAGGGGAGCGGCAGCTGCAGTAGCAGCAGCAACAAGAGGAGCAGTAGCAGGAGCTGCTAGAGCAGCAGTAGTTGCTGGAGCAGCAGCTTCTCAAGGAGGGAGAGCTCCTTCGGTGGAGGAGAGATGAGAGAAAGAAAGAGGAGAGGAAATGGAAAAAAAAAGAAGAGGAGAGTTGGGAGATGTAAATAAGAAGAGGGAGATGTTGAGGTGTAACCAAATGGAAAAGAAGGGGCACGTGTAATCTATTTTTTTCTTTTTTTTAAACTCTTATTTCTAACTTTATATGAAGTATTAAAGTCATCCGTACCGTATATGAATGATAATCAAACAATATAATTTTTATACTTTTCTGATCCGAGATGTATATAGAAATTGAGAAATACGGTCTTAATTTTTTATCAAAATTTTGTAATTTAAACGATCAAACGACATCTGATTGATATTTTGTTGGTTTTATTTTGTCGAGATGAATTTTATGACGGTTTCGGATTATTTTTACGGTTTCCGATTGCGTCACGACTTTTCTGGTGCATGCTTTACGATGCAATTCATTTTTTATTGACTAATCTCGAAAAAAAATGATTTATGATCTATTGATCGGTTCACATCATTTAATATCGATCGATAGTTTTATCAGATCAATTGGTCCATAATCGGGTTGGGTTCGGATTATGCGAATCCGGATGTCACATAGGTAATTTCCAAGGAGCACAGATCCTCTGCAGTATTGTAGAGGCCGGATGTAATGAGGGACTCGGCCCGAACCGCTCGATCAAGATCGAGTGGTTTACACGGTAAGGACTAAGAAAAAAATCAGATTTTGTGTAAACCCCTCGATTTTGGGACGGGTCCCTCATTCAATCGACCTCTGCAGTACTTTAGAGGATCCATGCTCATTTTCACGTAGAAATTAGCAACAATACGTCATGTTTTTAGTGACATAAATTTCTTCTGATTTTCCTCTAATGTCTGAAAAATAATAAGAGAACGTTTAGATGACCATGAATGGAGATGGGATCGTCTGCTGCAGAGGTTGCTGCAGCAGAGTCACAGTAGACGTGTGGGTTGTGCGATCTTGATCGAATGATTCAACGATTTCGTACTTTTTGTGGGTCCGTATCGTACGAAATCGTGTGAACCTCTCGACCAAGATCCAGCGGTCCACACGTCTACTGCAGCAGCCTCTACAATAGACGTTCCTCTCTACCATGAATGACACTATAGCATGGAATTTTAGAGAACAAATCTGACCTTTAATGGAAAGACGTGAGTGTTCAGGAAATTCTTTATGACGTTATCTGTGTCCCTCCTTATCCCTTGACTAGTGAACCGACCACTCTCCACCTCCTCTTGTCAGTCTTATTATCACTGACATTATCTGTTCTTGAAATTTATGTATCACATAAACATCTCTGCATCATCACGACAGTTTTTATATAATATATAAAGAACATCCAATCGAATTTTGGAGTTATAGTGAAATGCATTGGCCCTCAAACCCAATCCAACCAATTTTATGGTTTAATGAGTCCAAATCCGGCGCAGATTACAGCCCTTCTGGTCCTCTTCCTCTCTCTCTCTCTCTCTCTCTGCACTCTCTTCTCTGTTTCTGTTTTAATACACCAAGAACCTCTACTCTTCGTCTCCTTCTCAGGTAAGCGGATCGTGATTTAGTAGTAAACAATCCCCAGCATCTTCCGATCTCAACAGCACATGCATATGATCTGAAAGCCATGAAGAGATCCCAACTAACTACTGCTCTCCTCCACCTTGCGCTGGTGCTGCAGTTGCAACTCCAACACCAGTTCATCGATGCACATACCACCATCTCTTCAGTCAACCTCTCCACAACATGGATTAACTGCTGCGATCGCTATCGTTACATACTGGAGAATTCCATCCAAGGCACTTACCTCGCCTGCAGATTCTACTGCTATAAAAGCAACTGCATCTTTACCGTTTCCGTCTCCGCGACATTCCGTGGACGCATGCGCAACCTCTGGTCCGCCAACAGAGACAGACCTGTCGGAGAGAACGCCACCTTGCAACTGAAGAGCGACGGCGACATGGTGCTCGAGGACGCCGATGGGAGTCTCGTGTGGACGACCAACACCGCGGGAAAGGGCGTTGTGGGTATGAATCTCACGGAGAGGGGGAATCTCGTGCTCTTCAATGCGAACGGCGCGGTGGTGTGGCAGTCGTTCGATCAGCCCACCAACACTCTTGTCTCGGGGCAGTCTGTTCAAGGGCCAGAGGCTTACGGCCGACGTATCTGACTCCAACGGGACTCGAGGTCCGATTTTCATCTCCTCCGCTCCATATGGGTTTGGAGCTTTCGTCGAGTCCAACCCGTTACAGCTTTATTTCAATATATCCGCACATCCCTCACTCTTTCCTAATGTTACCGACAAAGCACTGACATTTTTTGCCAATCCGTCTTCTCCGAGTGACCCGAACGGTCCAACGTTTCAGTTCCTGAGATTGCAGTACGATGGGCACATCGTACTGTTCGAGTGTGCGGACTCATCTTGCAAACCGATTGCTGATAAAACCGCGCAATATCTCAGTGAATGCCAATATCCCACGGTGTGTGGTAGCTATGGCATCTGCAATTTGGGCAAGCAATGCATCTGCCCTCGAGAAACTGACGTGGCGGGCATCGCCTTCTTTACACCTGTGAGTAATGACCAACCAAATCTCGGTTGCTCTCCCGTAGCTCAACTGTCATGTGAATCACAACAGCAGCGCGAGCTCCTTCCACTTGCAAATGTTGGGTATTTCGTTTCTGACGTAATCGCTCCATCATATTCCAACATCACAAGCCAAGAGAGGTGCAAAGAAGCATGCCTTAACGACTGCTCTTGCAAAGCTGCTTTCTTCCGATCCAACCCATATAATGCCTCGAGTGGTTCTTGTTTCTTACTGCAAGAGATATTCTCCATGATTGGCTACAAATCTGATTCTATTGCATACGTTAAAGTCGTCCAGGTTCCACCGCCACCCCCAAGGTCCCCAACGAAAAGTGGAAAATCCAGGCCATTAAAGGTAGGTGCTACCGTTGGAGCTGTTGCAGGCATGCTTGTAATTGCTGGCATTGCATTTGTGTTGTATAGGAAATCAAGCACAAGGGAAGAGGAGGACGAGGGTGAAGAGGAATTCCCACAGCTACCTGGAATGCCGACAAGGTTCCCTTACGAATATATGAGATCTGCCACCAATAACTTCGATAAGAGGCTCGGCGGCGGGGGGTTTGGATCTGTTTTTGATGGGGCTTTAGCAGATGGGACTAGAGTTGCAGTCAAACAGCTAGAAACTGTCAACCAAGGTAAGGAGTTCTTGGCGGAGGTGGAAACCATTGGTAGCATACACCATCTCAACCTGGTAAGGCTCCTCGGATTCTGTGCAGAGAAATCGCACAGGCTTCTAGTTTATGAATACATGAGCAACAGTTCTCTAGACAAGTGGATCTTTGGGAAGGAGGACAACAATGAACTCAGCTGGGAGATCCTGCGAAAAGTAATTCATCAAGTTGCCAAGGGATTGTCATATCTCCACGAAGAATGCAGGCAGAAGATTGCTCATCTCGATATCAAACCTGAGAACATCCTTTTAGATTCGAACTTCAATGCAAAGGTCTCAGATTTTGGATTGTCCAAGCTAATTGATAGAGATCAAAGCACTGTGATCACCATGATGAGGGGAACTCCAGGCTACTTAGCTCCAGAGTGGTTGACCTCCATGATCACCGAGAAGGTTGACGTGTATAGCTTCGGTGTTGTGGTCATAGAGATCGTCTGTGGAAGGAAGAACGTGGACTTTTCTAAACCAGAAGGATGTGTTCATCTGCTTCCTCACATAAAGGAAAAGGCCATGGCAGGTGAGTTGTTGGATGTGATTGATAAGAGAAAGAGAGATGTGCATAGAGATGATCATAGGGATTTAGAGGAGATGTTGAAGTTGGCTATATGGTGCATACAGTATGATCCTAGTAAAAGACCGTCCATGAGTACAGTGGTGAAGGTCTTGGAAGGTGCAGCGGAGGTAAACCCTGATTTGGATTATAATTTTGGCTTTCCTGTGCAAAACTTTGTGCATAGGATTGAAGATTACTCAAGTGGATCAACGCCGTTGTTACCATCATCAACTCGCTCAGGTCCGTGAAAGTTATGAGATGGTTGCAATTCCCACTTCGATCTTTCTTTCTACTGAATAAAAACACCGAATTCGTGCGAACCGCTCAATCAAGATCGAGCGGCTAGAATGCTCCACGGTTTTACAGCAGTCTTGTATAATTGGCTGCAGATCTGGTCATGGTGTGTTCTTTGTATATATACTAGTATATCACATTGTACTATGAATTAATATTGCTATGATATGTGTTATTTGCTATCTGCTAACTGTTCTATGATTCTACACATATTTGATATGAGCTATAATAGAAATGATGGAGGCCGAAGTTTGCAGATGTTGAATAGGTTTACCATAAACGTCTATGCAGTTCATGTCGAAAAACTTGATTAGTAGAAAATAGCCATCGAGTCTAGGTCATCGAACTAGAGTATATTCGACATATAAAACAAAACATCAATTCGATAAACCGTGAAAGAGCGAAAAATGATTTTTCAATTCAATGTTTAAAAATAGAGTTTGGTTGCTTGAGTCGACATATATCCGTTGGATCTGATAGCACTACAAAAAAATGTACCAAATGCGACCGATGATCTTAGAAGACGTTAACGAGTAAATTGTTACTATGTCAACGAATTATTTATTCGTTACCATTTTCGTTATTATATAAACCATTGTTAAGTATTAGCAATGAGTTGACAAATTCAACATGACAACAAATAGTTATTTGTCGTCAAATGTAAAATGACAACAAATACTTATTCGTTGGAAGATTAAAATAACAACGAATAATTATTCATTGACAAATGACAACGGATAGTAATCAATTGAGAAATGAGATATAGCGACAAATAACTATCCGTTGGTAAATGAGAAATAACAATTAAACCATTTGGGAATGATATCGCAACGAATAATTGTCCGCTGATAAATGAAATATAGCAACGAATAGTTATCCATTGAAAAATGAGACATAGCAAGGAAAAAATATCCTTTGACAAATGAAATGTAACAAAGAGATCGTACTGTAGAATATCCCCAAGCTCTGATGCCACTTGCATAATATTCCAAGCTATGATACCACTTATAGAATAGTTGACTCGAATAAAGATGATGTATTGTATATTGCTAATTAAAATATAATACAAATACATACGTACAACATCCGCTCAACTCACTAAGAAGACTATCATTCACTTGACACACCAACAAAACACTCAGTCTTCTCTATTTCTCACTTGCTTGGTGGCTCTCCTTAATGTCTAGTGTTTCTCCGTTGATTTGATGTCTCTCCTTGATGCCTCCACACAATGGCTCCCAAAGCCTATCTATACTAGTGCTCCAATAGTCTTAAAGAGTATGGAATTCTCTAGAATATTTGAGTTGAGTGCATCTAAGAATATTCTAGATAATTGAAGTTAACTCACCTTGAGAAATCTCTAGATAATTGGAGCTAAATCAACTTAAGAAAACTGTAGAGAATAAGAAGCTCATCTTCTAAAGAAAAATCTAGAAACTTAGAGTAAATGCTTACTCAAGAAATTTCTACAATCAAGAAAAGTTGGTGGTGTCTTTTTATTTCAACACATACGAGAGCCAGATAATCAAATTCGTACTGCAAATACTATAATTGAAAGACAATATGTGACAGAAGAACACTTTTCAATTCTTAAAATTGAGGAGATCTTTTGAAATTAGAGATCTAGACTATCAGCATATTCTGAGAATTTCAATTTCCATCATCTGGCTGCTCAAAGCCCTTGAGATTCTGCAACTGAGGGAGCACTAATGGAGGAAGTTGTTCCTTATTTCCGTGGCCTTCCATCGTTAGGAGGTGTTGCTCCTCCTCCTTTACCACAACCACCAGAAGCAACGGAAATGAGTTGCGGATTTTCTTGGGGGCCACTAACTCCGTATGTTTGGCATTCTTGAGGCAGAGCAAATTGTCTGCAGACTACAGTAGACGACCCCTGCTGTAGCGTAGGGGATCCGTCGGATCCGGAATGGATGCCCCTGATAGGGGGCCTACTATCCCCGACCCCCTATTAGAGGGCGTCCATTCCAATCCGACGATCCCCTGTGCTACTACAAGGGTCGTCTACAGCAGACGATCCGCCCCCTTCTCGAGGAGGCTCGAATAGGTCACTCAGAACTATATACACTGTCGATAAAATGATAAGAACCAATAAGAACTCAATAGCGACTAACATTGCCCATCGATTGAAACACATGTCTAACGGTCAAAGATACAAACCGAAATAAAATCTAACACATTGAACATGTGTCATGACATTATATATTCCAATATAACTATCACTTATTCAACAGTATGTACCAATTATTCCACATTTTCAAGAGTAGCAACGAAATGGGGAATTTGAATAACACATACTTATCCCACATGTATCCCATCAAAACAAAATCTCCTAAAAATGAGAATCAAGATTAAAAATTATTTTTGTTCATTATCCTTTATACACAATATAACGATAATCATCATAAATAAATAAATATGAATCGACTCAAGGGTTACCTCCATCAATCGCAATTGTGAGGTAAACCATGAATATAATGGTAAATTTGAAAAGACAATAATAGTTCTTCATTTGTCTTTTCTCCTTCCCTTAACCCCAACTGCAAGGACCCGTTCAGATGGTGGGTTGAGATGGTGGCTCTCCATAATTCTCAATTCAATGATTGCATAATGAGCCACCATGTTCCTTTTATAGAGGTAAGCTTGGAGGATTTATCAAGATACCACCATAACCAAACTCTGACTGACAACCATCAACATGGATCACTGTAGTTCAGTTAGATTTTATCTATTGACTCGATCATACTCATTTTTATTATCTCACAAATATCTCATATGAATTACATACGTTATTTATTGTAACATATACCGCCACTTACTCCATCCTCATTATTTTCCTAAAGAATAATCCTTAACACAATAATCTTTTTAATCTTTCGAATTACATCATGACACGCTTATTCAAGCCAACTGTCAGTTTATTTGAATATTTTTGAGTTAATCTAACCAACTATAAAAGCAATCCAATGATTCATATTAAAAGTATGAAAGCTAAATATTGTCACGGTTATAATCTTACCACACATGATGAAAAATATATAATTTTTGAATTAAATATTTAAAATATCAATATTTTCTTTTTGAGGCAATCAGAAAGAAAGTTGTTGTAGCTCCGATCGAGGATAAGATGCGAGAAAATCACTTAAGATAGTTTGGTCATTTACAATGAAGATCTATTGATGCATCGGTTAGGAGATGCGAGTGTCGTGATGTTGAGCCAACTAAGAGAGGACAAGGACGGCTTAAGAAGTGTTGGAAAGAGACTATACAAAGGGATCTTAGTTTTTTTGGATGTAAGCTCGAGATTGACCCAAGATAGATATGAATGGAGGTGAAGAATCCATGTAGCCGACCCTACTTAATTGTGGGAAAAAGCTTTGTTGTTATTATCAAAATTTTCTTTTTAGGGATATTTACACCTATAACTCCGAGTAGTTTCGTAATTACCCCATGAACCCTCGATAATTCATTATTTCACCCACGACCCTGAATAATGCACTTTTTTACACTCATAACCTTCCGTTAGTTTAGGTGATTAACTCAACCAGACGACTGAATTAATCAAACCAAACCACGATCTAAAGGCTGAAATTGAATAAAAAAAAAGAAAAAATGCCCCTTCCTCCTCAAGCACCTCCTCCACCGCCGACCCCCTCCCCCTCCCCTCCCTACAAGGCAGAAGCCCCCTCCCTTTGCCTCCCCTCCCCTTTTTTCTCTAGTGGGATATGACCGTGCCCACAACCATACCCTCCTGTGGGCCTATGTAATCCACAAGCCTGACATCGACGACGTCCTCGACCTTCCCGAAGGCCCCGAGTGCGACCGGCACCTCATCATATGCGATCGAAGCTTCAACATCGACAGCTCCCATTACATGAACAGGACCCGCGTCTTCCTAGAGCTCCACCCATAGTGATGGCCCGAGTTCTTCGGGGAGGCCATGGTGGTCAACAACAAAGATTGGCCTTTTATCGTCGTCACCAAGAGGAAGTACCGCTTCCGCATCCTCAACGCATGCATTGCCCGAAACCTCTGCCTCCAGCTATCCAACGGCCTCCCGTTCTAAGTCACTGATGAAACTCAGTTTCATCACTCTAAAAGTCATTAATTAAGCTCAAATCCCTCAAAATCATCGGCATTTCTTCATTTATTCTGCATAATTAGCATTCATGCATGTTTTGATAAGAATTGCATATTATCACTTATTTTCGCACAAAATAAGAAGCCAAAAATCCCAACCAAAATTGACCTGTAAATAGTCTAACTTCTCTGATTTTTAACTAATTCATGCTAACTCCAATTGACTAAAACCACCTCCACTGTGTACATATCACTAACAAGAATAAATAAAAATACAAAAAATCCCTAACCCAAATAAGTGGACCAAAAATCCAAACCCTAGTTATAGGATTTCCGGACTAAAACCCTCATATCTTCCTCATCCAGTATCTATTTTGATCCTACTCATTTTTGAACTAATGTACATTCAAATACCTTCAAAATAAGACCAAGTTCAAGTGATTCGGAGCTCATATGTGAAAGTTGGGTTTTGAGTCTCTTACATTTTGTATTTTTAGCGATTTTTGATCTATTATTTTATGTACATAATTAATCTATTTTAGTTTATTTCTTTTTTAATTTGTTTTCTTTGATGAAAGTTTTATTAAAATACGCAAAAATCCAGATCCAAACTGAGCTTGAAATCAAAGAAACTAGCTGAGTTTGAGTCTTCACGAACTGTCTGTACAAAAAATGTGATTTTCGTCTTTTATTTTATTTCTTCTTTTTCTTAATTAATAAAAATAAAAAATAGATTAATGTGTAAATATTTATCTTTAATTTTACCATATTTTTTCCAAATTTTTATCTGGTTTAAAAATGACAAAAAAGTATAAAACCGAAAAATCAATGTATTTTATGTACATAGGATACCCCAAAAATATCACTTTGTGCAAATAATCGATTTTGGTTTTGATGTCTTCATGAAAGCTGTAGACATCATTGAGACAAGCAATTTTCGTGAAGAAATTTTTTCGATACAAGGTCATTTACTATTTTTACGTATTTATAAAGAAATTTATTCTTTGATTTTTGTGGGGCTGACACGTGGCAACTCTTGGAGCCGCCACGTGTCACCCATTTTGGAGGATTTTAATTTTTGTTTTTATTTAAAAAATAATAATAAAAAAAACATCGCACGTGCGGGTCGCGTGCCTCTACTGCACGTGACCAGCACGTGCCGCACCCTTGCCTCCTGCAGCCATGTGGCACCCTTCTGGCCGCCCGATCTCAACAGATCGGATGTCCGGGGCTCATCGTCCTCCTCCAGCCCCTTTCCCAATCTGGGAAGTACTGCGATCTCCGCCCGGTGATTTCGCCGTCGTGCTCCCAATCATCTCATGCCTCCGATCTCGTCTTCTCCAATCAAATCGCCGCTACCTCAATCGCATCTTTGGTTGAATCCCTCCTCCATCGATCTTGCTCAAATCTTCCTCGTCATCTCCGTCATCAAACCTTTCCAATCTCGCACCGTCCATCTCTTATTTAAGCCCCGTCGGCCCTCATCGATCCTCATCCGCCAATTGTAGAGAAGATTCGGTGGTGACAGCCCGGGCTTCGCTTGCTCGATGAGGTCCGACGTTGCTAGCCGTGACGCCGTAGCAGACGCCTCCTCCCTAGGACCTACCTAGCTCCGGCCAACCATCAAGCCTACGTCCATCTTCATCAACTACGCCGTTCCCCCGACAACTGCGTTCATCTCCGACAACGTCAATGTCCACCTTCATCGCCATCCTCGCCTTCACCGCTGCTTGTCGTCTTCCCCGACGGCCAAGCACCACCGATCTACTCTTCCTCCGACTTCAAACTCACCATCCCCCAGCGGCCCCTCCAGCAGCTTGGGGCTCCTCCACCGACCTTCGAGCCTTCGTCTTCAACGCCAAGGTAGCACGCCTCCGCCAGTTGCTTCCTCCTCGCAGCTGCACATCCTCAGTCGAGCCTCTACCGTGCCTTCTCTGTCCCGCGCCCCTTCACCAGAGCCATCGATACATCCAGGAACGGAGGCGACGACCCGAGGCCCCCGCCACGTGCAACGCACATGGGTTGGAGGAGCAACAGAGGAACCCCCCTCCCCCCCCCCCCCCCGCACGTGACTCCACGTGCTTGGGGTGGAATTTTGCAAGAAGCCCCCGGAGGTCTTCCAATTCGCAGATTAACCCCCAGGGTCGCGTGCGATGGGGAAATTGCAGAAAAGTCCTCGGAGTACCTCCTATTTGCACACCAGTCTCGCCGACCAAGAGTCACGTTCCCGGCACGTGACTCCTTGGTAATTTTTGCAGAAGCCCACCAGAGCTTTTCGATAATTACAAATTAGTCCTTTCTTTATATTATTTTATATTATTGTAGAAATGCCCCTGTATTCCCTCATTGTTTCGAACTGCTTCATTGCATTATTTTATTCAAAAAATAGGTATTTTGTTCTACAACTTATTCTCTACATCTTGGCATATGTTTGATATTTTTGTATCAGTGGTTAATTATTAATTAATTATTTTGTGGAAAATTGCATATTTTGCCCATTTTGTGCTAGAAATTTCATAAGTAATTAACCGTTGCTTAAAATTTACCAAAAATTCGTAGATTGTAGAATTAATTGTATCTTACATTGTGCTAAAAAAGAATTGCATTTGCATGTATGGTTTGCCTTGTAAAAATCATTTTGCGTATTTCAATCTTTAAATTTTAATATGTATTAAATACGATATTTTTGAGGTTTAAGATTTTTCTGAGATCCATCACCTAGTGATAGATCTTGGATAATTCTAACTCTTGAAAATAAATAGGTTTAATATTTATTATAATTAAATATTGAAATTCGCATCATTTGCATTCGAAAATTCATAAAAAATTCATCTTACATCCAAAAATTCCCAAAAAATCACAGTGCACTCATTTCATCATAATTTTCATCTTGGCCAAGTTTTATATTTTTCGGACATCGTTTAATTGCTAATCATTTTAGTCCCTAAAATCGGCCAAATTTACATTCGGCATCCCAAATTGCATTAAAAAATACAAAAAAAGAGCGTCTTGAAAACCGTATACGAACTTTGATAGACAAAATTCTAAGTTGTTCCTTTGCCTCCTTGAGTTCGACCTTAGGACTTGCCCATGTAAAATAAACAAAACCCATGTGATTAAAAATTGTATAAATAATTGCGGTTATTTCTTGATCGATTCTGATTGCCCGCCTACAATGAAATGACACATTAATTTAAGGGATGATAATCCATGAGATTTAACCGAGGGCATTCCACGATCCGTCAGATGGCGCCATTGCTGGGGAGGCAAACGGCTTAGTTTTTTGTCTAAAATTTTTTGTTCGATTTTTCGCATTCGGGTAGTCTGAACCCGAATTTTTCATTGTATAAATTCCATTTTTTTCTTCTGTATTTATTTTTTTATTTCAGCATTTATTTTATTTTTATTTATTTTTGAGTCATTTTCTTACACTCTCTCTCTCTTATTTTTTCTTGCGAGGTACCCGACATACGTGGAGCAGTTTTTCAAGAACCGACGCATCTTCACCAACTTCTGAAAAGCCGCAATTAATTTAAGATCGAGTCAAGTCGTGAGAGAGCGTAGAGTCTTGGATTTTATTTTATGAAATTTTATTTTCTGTAATTAATTGCTCATTTATAGCGGTGTTCGTTTGGACTCTCACGTGTGTATAAAGACCTTGAACATTTTTTGTGGTGTGTCGTGGCCTGTTTCACTCTCTGGTGAGGGTGGGGCCCGACTTGAGTAGCCCTTAGGATAGACCTGCACATACGACTCTTAGAGATTTTAAATTTTTGATTGTGCTCATAGAACCTAGGACCACACTTCACTTTAATTGAGACACACATTAGATCGTTCAACTTAGTCAAATTCAACTCAATTCTTCCCGGCTAATCGAGCTTTCTGCTAGGTACGATTTCTATCGGCTTGCATTCATCTAGATTAATTTCTCAATTTGTATTGCATCCCACATGGAGATTGCAGGGAATCACTGTAAGTCTTCTAACTGAGCATACATCATCATTTTTTGCGTGCATCGGCTTTTCCAGAACTTCTCCCTCCTGTTTTGTCACATAATATTAAAAGGAAATTGGGACTGTACGGTAGATATGCATTTGTGCTCACTTAATTTTTCAGTGATCGCCTGATTAAAATTGAGACTGCTAAATATAGCCGACTTTAATTAACCCATAAAATCGAGAATTTTTGCGAGAGAGCAACCCCCGACCTTGGATGCATTTTCTTGTCTGAGTGAGCGAGAGACGACACTTAAGGTTAGAGCCCAGCTCCGAAATTTTCGTTCAGACTACCAATTCTAAAAACGATTAGCTACTTCTCAGTGAGGATCTACAGGTAGCAGGTAAACGGTCCGGATTTCTTTAGCAAAGTGGGTGATTTAAAGGATACCGCATAAGTCTCCGTCTTTAAGTAACACGGGTAGCCATTTTACAGTCCGTACATACACCCATACTGGCTGAAAATAGGTGCAACTAATCGTAAGAATTAGGGTCAGTCTTTAAGAAAATTTTCAGTACCTAACTGCACGCTAAAGTTTTTCCAAGATTGTCTTATCACCAATTAAAATTGAAAAGATAATTGCCGAACTCTTACGGCTTCATTGTGTGAGTTGGTGGACCTGAGGTTCGATTTGTGTTTGCATTGGTGTACGTGAATCGATTTCGAAGATCAAAAGCCGTACATTTATATCCTCAATCTTCTTGATTAAAACTTCTTGTGAATATCCTGTGTACTTGCACCGAGATCAACCATGTCGATTCAAAATCAACCTCCTTTAACAAAAACAAGACAATGGTCCGAGTACTCTTCTGACCTATATTATGAAAATAAATTCATCTCGGTCAAACCCAAATCGTCATTTATTTCAGCTCTTTCAAAAATGACAGAACGTTTATCCAAGAATCCATCAAAGCTATATTATGAAAATGAATTTGTCTCAGTCAGACCCAAATCGACAAAACCCTCTTTTTTCAATAATCCTCCAACATTTGAGGGATATTTTCACTCTCGAATGAATCTGATCCCCTTCTTAAATTCCAAGCCATTCTACTCAAATCATTCGACCACACATGATCACTTACCATCTTGGACTCAATCAGCGTGCATGGTGATGTTTTCTTGATATGCGTGAATTCCTCCTCAAGTGGTTCGACTGGTTTCCCTAGTACAAGTCTCGTGATCTGTTCTTGACTGGAGAGAGTTATGCCGACAAGAAGATTGAAACTAACAAATGCTATGTTTTGCCCTTGCATATATAGAGTGGAATGATGGATCAACGATCATATGTATTTTCAGGGCATTACATTCCCCAATTGGCAAATGTTCTTCTGGACTACAATGAGAAGTACAAAAATGGCTTCAAGTTCAACATCAAAGGATTAGCAGTAAGTTCAAAATCCAGTGATTTCACGATCTAAAATTTGAAATAAAGGGGCATTTTTTCTATCTAAGATTCAAGTGCGTTAATACTTTTTTATTGCCAATGAAAACAGCTCGGAAATCCTCTTCTGAGGCTTGGCAAAGATGCGCCTGCGATGTACGAGTATCTTTGGTCCCGTGGAATCATACCGATGTTACATATTAACTTATCCAATAAAAAATGGAAATACTTGCAGATACGAGTACATAATAAATTGTCCTCAAGGGTGCTACATATAAAATACTAGCAGATACGAGTACATATAAAATTGTCTGTTATTAAAAAGAAAATGCTAGGGCTTCATATCAGATGCAACCATGACACAAAAGGGTTTACGGTTGTCCAAGGACATGGTCAATCCATGCTTGGAGGTACTCTGGGTCATCATTGACCAAACAAAAGAGCTCTCTTCTGCCCGGGTGAGTCAAGGTATCTGCCATCTTTATATACGCGACTGGGGAGAGCGATGGGCATGACTCCCTCAACTCCCTAAAAGTCTCGCGGGCATCCTCATCTTGGTGTCATCTCTGTGCCCCTATCCTTTCCTGAATCAGCTCCATGAATGCAACCATGTCTGGTAGAGCCTGCTTCCAATCTTCACTCCTCCTGCGCTTAGATCCGGATGATTTCTGTGCAGCCTTGCTAGCAACAGGAGGGGTGGGCACCTTGTTCACATCCTCATAATCAGTATTACCTTCCTGACCCTCCATGAACTGCTCTTCTTCGGTATTGTGTGCGGCCATCGGAGCATGTGAGGAGCTGGCATAACGTCCAGTTGCGGACCCATTCCAGACGAGGTAGGAATCCTCTTTGAAGTACAAGAAGGGACGTGAACTGTACTTGCGGTATGCCTCACCTACCTGAGAAATATAGCATCATAATTATGAAAGATATAGGATAATCCTCAAGTGCATCACGGAAGCGTGAGCATCGTATCGAATACGACGAAGAACGACTAGTCGGACTAGTTGTTCTATGCAGCGGAATTTAAAAATTTTTAATGTGACAAAATCACATGATCCAAGAACACTTCTCGAATCGTTTCGTCTACACCACAAATAAGTAATAGGATTACCTCTTGAAGCATGGTTGCGATCGAGTCTCTAAACCAAGAGACCTCATGTCTCAAGTTCGATCCGACGGAGGAGACGCTTGCGAGCGCGTTGATGAGACGCGTGCTCCTCACAATCCATGTTGATGATCCAAGAGGCGGATCTCCTGATCTCGTCACACGAGATACAACAACTTCTTCACAAGCGAGACGCGCCGAAGGATATGGAGATCCACGAGTAGATGATCCGGCAGCATAACGACGATGATGTGTCGATGACGACTCTCACAATGGCTCCATGGTGGACGAACATTATAAGAGAGAGAGGCTTGGCGTGTGGAGAGAGAGAGAGAGAGCATTCATTATTGTGTGTCTTGAAGAGCAAGGGGTGCCTCTTCTTATATAGGGTTTTGGGAGTCAGTGGATCCCAATCCATGGACAACACACAATCAATGGTTGAGATTGATTTGTGTTTCTTTCAATGACTAAGATGTTGTTGTAAAAATACAACAATAATTGATTTAATTTTGAATTAGTTTATATTGATAAATCAACATAATTAATCCCAATTTAAATCACTTTGACTGGTCTTGGAGATAATGAGATAGAATGAGTCTATCTCCTCAAAAACTCATGAGATCTCATTATCTCATGAGATCTCATTATCTCATGAGATCTCCAAAATTTACAACGACAATTGTTGTAAATATTTCTCACAAAAATAATTCACAATTATCTTGTGAAAAACCTCAATCAAGCCATTGAAATTATGTGAATCTCATTCACGACCCAAAACAAAATGTAATTATATTTTCAATTAATCATTCAATGTGAATCCAATTCACATTAAGAATTAATCAACAAATATAAATCACAATATACTCTCTTTAATATATTATATTATAAATCACATTTATAATATATATGATTAATATGGATAGTGCTATCCACATTATTCATATCCATGATAATTAAATTACATTTAATCATCTTGGATCTCTATTCTCATGTGCCTAAATAACATGAATCACATTCACATTATTCACATCTTTGATAATTAAATCATATTCAATTATCTTAAATATCTCTCCTTATAATATGAATCAAATTCATATTATATATGATAATTAAATAACATTTAATTATCAATTTTCTCGATGCTTGGATACATATATCAACAATGAAATTATCCCTGAACTCTTTCAAGGATAATGCGCTTTCTCCACGGATACTTGGAGATACGGACAAGGCGATTGTATTGTTCCACGTATAGTGACTTGGACATTGAGATCAAATCTCAATTCCAGATCTTGCGGACCTCCCATAGATGCTTGACTAAATCAGGACCGTAGATCTAATCTTCTCATTGTATACGAATCACATTCAGATCAATGTTCAACATTTGGACTAAGATTAGATCACTTCTCTACGAGAGGAGTCACTAAAATTCAGACCCATTTCATCACTCCCTAGGAATGGAAGCATCATGGCTATACAATCGTTTATGATCACATCACCCTCAGGTATTCCCAATACCTGTACATCCTGCATACTGGAAGACTCAAAATAAACCTGAAGTATTACATCAACTTTATACTGTCTACTTCAGGGTTTTATCAGTAAGTTTCTCATTTAATCATTGGGAGTTGGTATCGATCATATACTTTCCAAAAGCATATATCATACCTAGGTCTTGATCATATACTTTTCAAAAGTATATATCAAACCTACAAATTCAGTCAAGCTTCCAAAGCGAGACGACCGTGCACGGAATTTGATTCTTCCCAATATCTCATGAGTGAGCTCATGTCTTCCGGTTCAGTAACTGAACCTGTATGATCCCTTTGAGAGATCGTATTACTCATATGCCCTTACATGCACACCAGCGCGCCGGTGTATAGACCTTGATTAGGTCATCAACCTATTGGTCTGCCAAATGTACATACTCAGACATATAGTAATACATCTGTCTCCGGTCAGAGGATGCGTGCCTGTATCGTGACAACATACGATATAGGACTTTGGTTATCTCGATCTCATTAAGTCGACTCTTTGACCTAACTAATCTGACACCTCCGAATCTCTATTCCTACGCAGAGGACCTGCATCAAGAGGTCGGTCAGATATCAACCTATGTGAGAAAGGATTGCCATCTCCTACTCAGGCTGGAGATCACATCTTAACAATCATTTGATGGTGCTTGATGAGTCCTCAATCTAACCCTTTAGATATTCATCCAAGCACCAGCCTCTATGATTCAATTATTAAATCAACAGCTGTATGATTATTAAGATGACCATGGTACATAACCCTAGTTGTACTAAGGGACCTATTATGCAAATTATTTATTCTTCATTTCAGATCAGGGAATGATATTCGCAATAACATTTATTGCATAATGGCTTGCCGTGGGCTTGCATGTCCAACAAATTAGTCATTGGTAAGTGATCTAATTAGAGTTTTGATGACATTATGATGGACATCATACCTCCAACCATGGAAGGACATATCGATATCGATATCATTTCGATATCGTGTCGATATCGATATATCGCCGATATATCGCTATATCTAGGAATCTTTCTGAAGAAGTTGCCTGAAATCGGATATATCGATATATAGATTTCGATATCGGTCCCATGTTGATATGGATATATCGTCGATATATCGGGATACGGCCTTCCATGCCTCCAACTAGGCGAGTTCGTCCGGTACGATTGGACAATTTGAGACATGGTCCCATCCCCAACTGAACTTGCTCCGTAGGTACAAGTATGTCGCGTGCTCCTTCTTGTAGATCTTGCAACGAGATTGAATTTGATCCTTTGTGTAACACATGCCTGCTTGTTCGTTGAACGGGTGCAAGATTCTATTCCAACCTGCATTAGTGAATGACTTCTCACTCCATTGATTCTTGTCTCGTGCTTCCATCATACAATGGATTAAGATCCGGTCATAAGTTGGGGTCCAGTTGATTGTCATCCCCGTATCAATAGTGTCACCTCCACTCCTATCCACTGAGCTCTTTCCCTTACCTTGACGAGGCATTGTTTGACTAAATAAATAGTTTGGTAAATATCACCATGTCAATAAGCCTTGTCTAAAGCAGCTCTTTCCAATTCAAAAAGGGTCAGAACAATTTTCATACATTACACCACCAATTGCATTCGAAAGAGGACCTTACATTCATTTGCAAGCAGCAATTCAACCAATCACACTCAAAAATCAACTTCAACTTTGTTCAATCTGACTCCATAAATAAAATCCGTGATATCAAATAAATTCCACCATTCGAACCCCGACGCATAAAACATATTGACGCATACAACATACAAGAAGATACCATCCCCATCCCCAAACAACCCGCGAGCCCCAAACAAGATCATACCCCATCCCCAACAATTGTGTGCAATTGGATTAATATGCGTGCAATTGGATTCTCTTGCAATATAATTCCATGAACTAGTCCTGTTGCAATATAGTCCCATGAACTAGTCCTGTACTAATAATACAATGGACCACATGATAGTATGCAGATAGAAGAGACTTGGAAGCAACTGCAAATCCCAGTTACCGGATGTTCTCTCTGAAACATGCAGCTGACGCCAAGAGTCGCATTAAACATGATTAGCACGTGTTTTTCTGAAATATTTTGAGCACGAAAATATTTTATTTTGAGTGAAAAAGATAATGCCTGGCAGGTTTTTATAGAATGTACCTAGTATATCCTAAACCGAAAACCCTCTTCTAGATAAAATATGACAAAAATATAGCTTTCTTACTTAACACTTCAACAGGACCAACACCGGATATGTTCTTTTTTTATTGAATTGGGAACCTGAGCAGGTTTTTATTTCTATGCCGGATTGGTTTTGCAGTTAAAAATATTTACATGGTCTTCCTTTGCCGGTTCCATAGAAAATGATACCAACAAAAAATATCAATCTCATGCCCAAGAAAGTCAATAGTCCAAGGCAGATCTAGAGAATGTAAATTAAAACATACTTAATAACTAAATCACAACGAAATAATTGAAAGAAATAACAACAAAAAGATGACGGGGTGGAAAATCTCTGCATGAGAAAAGATCCAGGAATTGCAACTCTGTCTTAAAAAAACTGGCGGGTCTGATACATAACGCAGACAGAAGGCCCCAATCTGAAATTGGGTCTTCGAAGTTGCAGAAGGCCCCAACCAAAAGCAAGCAATATGCTTAAAACCAACTCACAATCAACTCAATATCAACCAAAAGCAAGGAAAACATCTCATAAACAGAGAATAGAAAAGTCGTTGATGGATCAACTAGGGTGTTACCTCGAAAGCACTTCGCGGGACACCTCGTCGCTTTCCCCCGACCACCGATCGGAAAGAGCGTGCAACAAAAGATGAAGCTCAAGCACCACTCGGTATCGCCAGTTGATCTCAGACCTCCGCGTCGTTCTTCTCTACTGGAACACACGGGAGCACCTGGAACTAGAGGAAGAAACCATTGTTCAAGTGGGAAGAAGGGGGAGGAGAGATGGAGACACTGGAGTCGGCGCTCTGGCGAAGTGACGGACGAGACAACTGGGAGCCTCGAGCTGCGCTTTGGCCAGAAGACAACAAATGGGAAGAACGTTGGGTTTAGGGTGGGGTTTCAGGCCGAAACCCACTAGATAACCTGGGTCTTCTAATGAGTGACCCACGCTTACCGAACGGGTCCAAAGGGAAAAGGAGGTGCACGTGTAAGCTCCTCTTTTTTCTAACTCTTATTTCTAACTTTATATGCAGTATCAAAATCATTCGTATTTACATCATGAATCTCCGATTCAGGTGATCAATAGCTTGTTTCTACCGGCTATGAATGATGACCAAATAGTATAATTTTTATAGTTTTCAGATCCAAGATGGATACAGAAATTGAGAAATACAGTCTTGATTTTTTTATCAAAATTTTGTGATTTAAATGATCAAACGACCTCCGATTGATGAACGATTAATTTTGTTGACCTTATTTTGCTGAGACGAATTTTACGATAGTCTCGGATTATTTTTACGATTTCCGATTGCATCACAACTTTTCTTGTGCACGATTTTACAATGCAATTGATTTTTTTGACTAGTCCCAAATAAAATTTGATTTATGATCTATTGATCGGTTCACATCATCTAACATTGATCGATAGTTTTATCGGATCAATTGGACCGTAATCGGATTGAGTTCCGACTATTCGGATCCGGGTGTCACAGAGGTAATTTTCAAGGAGCACGGATCCTTTGCGGTAGTGCAAAAACCGGATATAATGATGGACTCGGCCCGAACCACTCGATCAAGATCGAGCAATTCACACGGTAAAGACTAAGAAAAAATCGTGTGGACCGCTCGATCTTTATCGAGCTGTTTGGGCCGAGTCCCTTATTACAGTCGGCCTCTGCTAGAAGATCGTGCTCATTTTCAAGAATTGGATAATTACAATGTGTTCGGTATCGTAGCAATTAGCAACAATACGGCATTTTCTAATGACATAAATTTTTCCGGTTTTCCTCTGCTGTCTGGAAAACAAATAAGAGAAAACGTTTCGATGACCATCAATGACACTATGGCATGGAATTTTAGAGAAAACAAATCTGACCTTTAATGGAAAGACGTGAGTGGTCAGGAAATTCTTTATGACGTTATCTGTGTCCCTCCTTATCCCTTGACTAGTGAACCGACCACTCTCCACCTCCTCGTCAGTCTTTTATTATCACTGACATTATCTGTTCTTGAAATTTATGTATCACATACACATCCCTGTATCATCACGACAGTTTTTATATAATATATAAAGAACATCCAATCGGATTTTGGAGTTATAGTGAAATGTATTGGCCCTCACACCCAATCCAACCAATTTTATGGTTTAATGAGTCCAAATCCGGCGCAGATTACAGCCCTTCTGGTCCTCTTCCTCTCTCTCTCTCTCTGCGCTCTCTCTTCTCTGTTTCTGTTTTAATACACCAAGAACCTCTACTCTTCGTCTCCTTCTCAGTTAAGCGGATCGTGATTTAGTAGTAAACAATCCCCAGCATCTTCCGATCTCAACAGCACATACATATGATCTGAAAGCCATGAAGAGATCCCAACTTTCTTCTGCTCTCCACCTTGCGCTGGTGCTGCAGTTGCAACTCCAACACCAGTTCATCGATGCACATACCACCATCTCTTCAGTCAACCTCTCCACAACATGGATTAACTGCTGCGATCGCTATCGTTACATACTGGAGAATTCCATCCAAGGCACTTACCTCGCCTGAAGATTCTACTGCTATAAAAGCAACTGCATCTTTACCGTTTCCGTCTCCGCGACATTCCGTGGACGCATGCGCAACCTCTGGTCCGCCAACAGAGACAGACCTGTCGGAGAGAACGCCACCTTGCAGCTGAAGAGTGACGGCGACATGGTGCTCAAGGACGCCGATGGCTCTCGTGTGGACGACCAACACCGCGGGATTGCTTGTAATTGCTGTTGTAGGCATGCCTGTAATTGCTGGCATTGCATTTGTGCTGTGTAGGAAATCAAGCACAAGGGAGGAGGACGAGAATGAAGAGGAAGTCCCACAGCTACCTGGAATGCCGACAAGGTTCCCTTACGAATACATGAGATCTGCCACCAATAACTTTGATAAGAGGCTCGGGGGCGAGGGTTCGGATTTGTAAGACCCCCAATCCTAAATATAGTGCCACATCTAAAATTCACAAAGTGTGGGTGTGGTTTATAAGTGATGGAGACTACTACATGACAACTTAAGCTTAAGCATTTTGAGTGGTTGTCAACGGATCCATTTGGACCCGTACCCAACAAGTTGTCAGGGCCAGTGTATCAGAGCCATGTTCCCTCTGATAGTGGAAAGGGCTACCCGAGAGGTGGAACCGCCCTTACAAAGAGGTTGGAGGAAAAGGCTAACCGGAGCGTGCAGCCACCGTTGTCACTGGGAATAAGTGATGGGGCATGTCGCAACGAGGACGTTGCGAATATAAGTGGGGAGGTTGTAACACCCATACCCCCAAAATATAGTGTCACATCTAAAACTCACGAAGTGTGGGTGTGTTTTATAAGTGGTGGGGATTACTACTTGACAACTTGGGCTTAAGCATTTTGGATGGTTGTCAACGAGTTCATTTGAGCCCAAATCCAACAAGTTGCCAGGGTCAATTTTCTCGATAACATACCGAATCCAACAATTTACAGGATCTGTTTTTGATGGAGCATTAGCAGATGGGACTAGATTTGCAGTCAAACAGCTAGAAACTGTCAACCAAGGGAAGAAGGAGTTCTTGGCGGAGGTAGAAACCATTGGTAGCATACACCATCTCAACCGGGTAAGGCTCCTCGGATTCTGTGCAGAGAAATCGCACAGACTTCTAGTTTATGAATACATGAGCAACAGTTCTCTAGACAAATGGATCTTTGGGAAGGAGGACACCGAACTCAGCTGGGAGATCCTGCGAAAAATAATCCATCAAGTTGCCAAGGGATTGTCATATCTCCACGAAGAATGCAGGCAGAAGATTGCTCATCTCGATATTAAACCTGAGAACATCCTTTTAGATTCGAACTTCAATGCAAAGGTCTCAGATTTTGGATTGTCCAAGCTAATAGATAGAGACCAAAGCACTGTGATCACCATGATGAGGGGAACTCCAGGCTGCTTAGCTCCAGAGTGGTTGACCTCCATGATCACCGAGAAGGTTGACGTGTATAGCTTCGGTGTTGTGGTCATAGAGATCGTCTGTGGAAGGAAGAACGTGGACTTTTCTAAACCAGAAGGATGTGTTCTTCTGCTTCCTCACATAAAGGAAAATGCCATGGCAGGTGAGTTGTTGGATGTGATTGATAAGAGAAAGAGAGATGTGCATAGAGATGATCATAGGGATTTAGAGGAGATGTTGAAGTTGGCTATACGGTGCATACGGCATGATCCTAGTAAAAGACCGTCCATGAATACAGTGGTGAAGGTCTTGGAAGGTGCAGAGGAGGTAAACCCTGATTTGGATTATAATTTTGGCTTTCCTGTGCAAAATTTCGTGCATAGGATTGAAGATTACTCAAGTGGATCAACGCTGTTGTTACCATCATCAACTCGCTCAGATCCGTGAAAGTTATGAGATGGTTGCAATTCCCACCTCGATCTTTCTTTCTACTGTATAAAAACACTGAATTCGTGCGAACCGCTCCATCAAGATCGAGCGGCTAGGATGCTCCACGGTTTTACAGCAGTCTTGTATAATTGGCTGCAGATCTGGTCATAGTGTGTTCTTTGTATATATACTAGTATATCACATTGTACTATGAATTAATATTGCTATGATATGTGTTATTTGCTATCTGCTAACTGTTCTATGATTCTACACATATTTGATATTAGCTATAATAGAAATGATGGAGGCCGAAGTTTGCAGATGTTGAATAGGTTTACCATAAACGTCTATGCAGTTCATGTCGAAAAACTTGATTAGTAGAAAACAGCCATCGAGTCTAGGTCATCGAACTAGAGTATATTCGACATATAAAACAAAACATCAATTCAATAAACCGTGAAAGAGCGAAAAATGAGTTTTCAATTCGATGTTTAAAAATAGAGTTCGCTTGCTTGAGTCGACATATATCCGTTGGATCTGATAGCACTACAACAAAATGTACCGAATGCGACCGGTGATCTTGGAAGACGTTAACGAGTAAATTGTTACTATGTCAACGAATTATTTATTCGTTACCATTTTCGTTATTATATAAGCCATTGTTAAGTATTAGCAATGAGTTGACAAATTCAACATGACAACAAATAGTTATTTGTCGCCAATGTAAAATGACAACAAATACTTATTCGTTGGAAGATTAAAATAACAATGAATAATTATTCATTGACAAATGACAACATATAGTAATCGATTGAGGAATGAGATATAGCGACAAATAACTATCTGTTGGTAAATGAGAAATAACAATGAAACCGTTTGGGAATGTGATATCGCAACGAGTAATTGTCCGCTGGCAAATGAAATATAGCAACGAATAGTTATCCATTGGCAAATGAGACATAGCAAGGAAAAAATATCCTTTGACAAATGAGTTGTAACAAAGAGATCATACTGTAGAATATCCCCAAGCTCTGATGCCACTTGTAGAATATTCCAAGCTATGATACCACTTATAGAATAGTTGACTCGAATAAAGATGATGTATTGTATATTGCTACTTGAAATACAATACAAATACATACATACAACATCCGTTCAACTCACTAAGAAGACTACCATTCACTTGACACACCAACAAAACACTTAGCCTTCTCTATTGCTCACTTGCTTGGTGGCTCTCCTTAATGTATGGTGTTTCTCCATTGATTTGATGTCTCTCCTTGATGCCTCCACACAATGGCTCCCAAAGCCTATCTATACTAGTGCTCCAATAGTCTTAAAGAGTATGTAATTCTCTAGAATATTTGAGTTGAGTGCATCTAAGAATATTCTAGATAATTGAAGTTAACCCACCTTGAGAAATCTCTAGATAATTGGAGCTAAATCAATTTAAGAAATTGTAGAGAATAAGAGGCTCGTCTTCTAAAGAAAAATCTAGAAACTTAGAGTAAATGTTTACTCAAGAAATTTCTACAACCAAGAAAAGTTGGTGGTGTCTTTTTATTTCAACACATACGAGAGTCGGATACTCAAATTCGTCCTGCAAATACTATAATTGAAAGACAATATACGACAGAAGAACACTTTTCAATTCTTAAAATTGAGGAGATCTTTTGAAATTAGAGATGTAGACTATCAGCATATTCTGAGAATTTCAATTTCCATCATCTGGCGGCTCGAAGCCCTTGAGATTCTGCAACTGAGGGAGCACCAATGGAGGGAGTTGTCCCTTATTTCCGTGGCCTTCCATCATTAGGAGGTGGTGCTCCTCCTCCTTTACCACAATCACCAGAAGCAACGAAAATGGGTTGCGGATTTTCTTGGGGGCCACTATCTCCGTATGTTTGGCATTCTTAAGGCAGAACGAATCGTCTGCAGACTGCAGTAGATGACCCCTGTTGTAGCGTAGGGATCCGTCGGATCCGGAAAGGATGCCCCTGATAGGGGGCCTACTATCCCCGGCCCCCTATTAGAGGGCGTCCATTCCGATCCGACGATCCCCCGTGCTATTGCAGGGGTCGTCTACAACAGACGATCCGCCCCCTTCTTGAGGAGGCTCGAATAGGTCACTCAGGACTATATACACTGTCGATAAAATGATAAGGACCAGTAAGAACTCAATAGCGACTAACATTGCCCATCGATTGAAACACATGTCTAACAGTCAAAGATACAAACGAAAATAAAATCTAACACATTCAACATGTGTCATGACATTATATATTCCAATATAACTATCACTTATTCAACAATATGTACCAATTATTCCACATTTTCAAGAATAACAACCAAACGGGGAATTTGAATAACACATACTTATCCCACATGTATCCCATCAAAACAAAATCTCTTAAAAATGAGAATCAAGATTAAAAATCGTTTTTGTTCATTATCTTTTATACGCAATATAACGATAGTCATCATAAATGAATAAATATGAATCGACTCAAGGGTTACCTCCATCCATCACAATTGTAAGGTAAACCATGAATATAATGGTAAATCTGAAAAGACAATAATAGTTCTTCATTTGTCTTTTTTCCTTCCCTTAACCCCAACTGCAAGGACCCTTTCAGACGGTGGATTGAGACGGTAGCTCTCCATAATTCTCAATTCAATGATTGCATAATGAGCCACCGTATTCCTTTTATAGAGGTAAGCTTGGAGGATTTATCAAGATAACAAATCCACCATAACCAAACTCTGACCGACAACCATCAACATCGATCACTGTAGTTCAGCTAGATTTTATCTATTGACTCGATCATACTCATTTTTATCATCTCACCAACAAGGACGGATTTAGAGGGGGTAAGGAGGGGCACATGCCCCCCTAAATTTTTTAGATTATATAATATATATTTAATTATTCTATATGTATTTTTAAGAAAAAAATAATCATAATATTTCCTAAGTATAAATCTTCTTTTGGATTTTTTGAAGGTAAAAAATATACATACACCCCTTCGTTTCTTTAGGGAGAAAGTCAATAATCTTTATCGATAGATAATATATCTTTTAACATAAAATTTTTACCTAGCATAGTACATTTTACCTTGGATCAACATGTTCGGATAATTTCTTAAACCGAACAACTTATAGTAGATCTCTACCAATATATCTTTTTGAATGTCCATTTTTTAGGATCAACCTATAGAAGAGATCTTATGCAGATACGAGGTTTACTTATCGATCTCAAAAAATTAAAGTTTTTAAAAAATAATTTATTGCCAAGTTTCATATATTAATCATCGATCTTATTTATTATCAAGTAAGTGGTCAAACACACAGATATTCTTGATCGGTCTATTTTTCTTCATTGACATATCAACATTTCTAGTTGTTGGTAAAAAAAGTATAAAATTATGTATTTTTTATATTTTTAATTTGATACAAATTTGGAACAAGTGTAGTTTATATTGTAATTAATCAAAATCCAAAGAGTGAACAGAAAAAATGAAAATATTAGAATATGTTTACTTTTTAAAAAATGATATAAATACCATTCATAAAAAATCTCGACAGTGCGAACCATATATGATATCAATTTATGTAAAATAGAATAAAAATATACAATTAGTTAAAAAATAAGTTGAAAATAAACTATTATTTAGGTGAAAACTATAGATGATATAATTTATCTTTCACAACTATTGTTATATAATGAATAGAGGAGGGGGTGTATCCAACTCATATGCATATAACTTATATGTTCATCACCTCCCAACCTCTCATTTATCTTGAAACTTTAACTTGCACATGTTCCAATGGCAAAGCAACTTGCACTCACCCATCCTAATGCAGAAAAATGACTAAGAAGGTGATGAACACATAAGTGGCATACAACTCGACAACATACTCCATTTTTCCTAATGAATATGATAACATCATAATCGATAGATATATTTTTTAAAACAATGTGCCCCCTCCTCAAAAATGTTTTGTCTCTGTCCCTGCTCACCAATATCTCATATGAATCACATACGCTATTTATTGTAACATATCCCTCCACTTACTCCATCCTCATTATTTTCCTAAAGAATAATCCTTAACACAATAATCTTTTTAATCTTTCGAATTACATCATGACACGCTTATTAAGCCAACTGTCAGTTTATTTGAATATTTTTGAGTTAATCTAACCAACTATAAAAACAATCCAATGATTCATATAAAAAGTATGAAAGCTAAATATTGTCATCGTTATAATCTTACCACACATGATGAACAATATATAATTGTTGAATTAAATATTTAAAATATCAATGTTTTCTTTTTGAGGCAATCAAAAAGTTGGTGTAGTTCTGATCGAGGATAAGATGCGAGAAAACCACTTAAGATAGTTTAGTCATTTGCAAAGAAGATCAATTGATGCACCGGTTAGAAGATACGAGTGTTGTGGTGTTGAGCCAGCTAAGAGAGGGCGAGGACGGCCTAAGAAGTGTCGGAAAGAGACCATACGAATGGATCTTAGTTTTTTGGATGTAAGCCCGAGATTGACCCAAGATAGATCTGAATGGAGGCGAAGAATCCATGTAGCCGACCCTACTTAATTGTGGGAAAAGGCTTTGTTGTTGTTATCAAAATTTTCTTTTTAGGGTTATTTACACTCATAACCCTGAGTAGTTTCGTAATTGCCCCATGAACCCTCAATAATTCATTATTCACCCACAACCCTGAATAATGCACTATTTTACACTCATAACCTTCCGTTAGTTTAGGTGATTAACTCAACCAGACGACTGAGTTAATCAAACCAAACCACGATCTGAAATTGAACAAAAGAAAAAAAAGAAAAAAATACCCCTTCCTCCTCCAGCACCTCCTCCACCGCCGACCCCCTCCCACTCCCCTCCCCTACAAGGCAGAAGCCCCCTCCCTTTGTCTCCCCCTCCCTTTCCTTCTCCAGTGGGATCTGACCGTGCCCACAACCACACCCTCCTGTGGGCCTATGTCATCCACAAGCCCGACATCGACGACGTCCTCGACCTTCCCGAAGGCCCCGAGTGCGACTGACATCTCATCATATGCGATCGAAGCTTCAACATCGATAGCTCCCATTACATGAACGACCATCGTCTTCCTAGAGCTCCACCCGTAGTGGCGGCCCAAGTTCTTCGGGGAGGCCATTGTGGTCAATGGCAAAGATTGGCCTTTTATCGTCGTCACAAAGAGGAAGTACCGCTTCCTCATCCTCAACGTATGTAATGCTCGATACCTCTGCCTCCATCTATCCAATGGCCTCCCGTTGTACGTCATCGGGACCGACAACTCCTACCTTTCCACTTCGGTGATGGCTCACCACATCCAGCTCGGGCCCGCTGAGCTCACCGACGTAGTGGTGGACTTCTCCTAGAGCTATACCACCGTCGCTGAGCTGCTGAACGGCGCCACTTACCTGTATCCCGTGGGGGCATATGCGGGTCTGCGCCATGGGAAGATCATGAGGTTCGCCATCAAGCTAAAGGAGGTCGAGTACGTGAAAGTGACCTACGACTACACGATCACAAGGTACCTCTGGTTGTACGAGTAGATGACACCTGATAGTAAGGTAACACACCACTACATTAACGAGAAGAGGTTCATGGATCCGGTGATAGAGACGTCGAGGATGGGGATCTGGTGACGCCAAGGTGACAACAACCCCCTCCCTCTGCCTTTGCCTCCGCCTCCCCTTCCTCCTCCAGCACCCCCTCCACTGCCGACCACCTTCCCTCCCCCTCTCCTCGCGTGACAGCAGTTTGAAGGATATGGTAAGATCCTTAAGCGCATCACGGAAGCATGAGGATCACATCGTATGTGACCGGGAGCGACTAATTGCACTAGTTGCTCGAGACAACGGAGTTAAAAAAAATTCATGCGATGAAACCACATGATCCAAGAACACTTCTCGGATCATTTCATCTAAATCACAAACAAGTATTAGGTTTACCTCTTGAAGCATGGTTGTGATTGAGTCTCTAAACGAAGAGACCTCTTGTCTCAAGTCCGATCCGACTGAGGAGACGCTTGCGAGTGCGTTGATGAAACACGTGCTCCTCGCAATCCATGTTGATGATCCAAGCGACGAATCTCCTAATCTCGTCACACGAGATCCGATGTCTTCTTCACGAGCGAGGCACACTGAAGGAGACGGAGATCCATGAGCAAACAATCCAGGAGCATAATGATGATGTTGCGGCAATGGTGACTCTCTCTAGGGCTCCATAGTGGATGGCCACATTGAGGGAGAGAGAGAGGACGTGTAGAGAATGAGAGAGAGAGAGAGAGAATGAGAGAGAGAGAGAGCTTATGTTATTGTTGTGTATTGTAACTTTGAAGAGCAAGGGGTGCCCTTCTATTTATAATATTTTGGGAGTCCATGGATCACAATCTATGGACTACACATAATCAATGGATGAGATTGATTTGTGTTTCTTTCAATGGCCAAGATTTTGTTGTAAAAAACCAACAACAATTAATTTAATTTAGATTAAATTTGTATTGATAAATCAATACAAATTAATCTCAAATTAAATCAATCAAGCGTGAAGATTATAGAATGAAGATTTCCTCCTTCCATAATATAGGAGTTGGTGGCAATCTCATGTAATCTCATGAGATCTCATGATATTACATTATTCCATGGAAATCTCCAAGATTTACGACAACACTTGTTGTAAATTATTCTACAAAAATAATTCATAATTATTTTGTAAATATTACAATCTTGCCATTGGAAAATTGTGAATCACATTCACAACCCAAAGTAAAATGTAAATTATATTTTCAATTAATTATCTAATGTGAATCTAATTCACATCAACATTTAATTTGTAAATGTTATTTACAAATAACTATCTCTTATATATTATAATCATATTTATAATATATATGATTAATATGGATAGTGATATCCACATTATTCATATCTATGATAATTAAATCGCATTTAATCATTTAGAATCTCTATTCTCACGTGCCCAGATAATATGAATCACATTCACGTTATTTACATCTTTGATAATTAAATCATATTTAGTTATCTTAGATAACTCTCCTTATAATATGAATCAAATTCATGTTATTTATGATAATTAAATCACATTTAATTATCTATTTTCTCAATGCTTGGATACATATATCAACAATAAAATTATCCATGAACTCTTTCAAAGATAATGCGCTTTCTCCGAGGATACTTGGAGATAAGGATAGGGCGATTGTATTGTTCCACGTATATTGACTTGGATATTGAGATCGCATCTCAAATCCAGATCTTGCAAACCTCCCAAAGATGCTTGATAAAATCAAGGCCGTAGATCTAATATTCTCATTGCATCTGAATCACATTCAGAGCACTGTCCAACACTTGGACCAAGATTAGATCACTTCGCTATTGAAAGGAGTCACTAAAATTCAGATTGTTTCATCACTCCCTCGGAATGGAAGTGTCACGGTTATACAATCGTTTATGATCACATCACCCTCAATTGTTCCTAATATCTGTACATCCTGCATACTGGAAGACCTAGATTAAACCCGAAGTATAAGATCTATTTTAACTGTCTACTTAAAGGTTTCATCACTAAGTTTCTCATTTGACTACTGGGAGTTGGTATCGACCACATACTTTCCAAAAGCATATATCATACCCAGGTGTTGATCATATACTTTCCAAAAGCATATATCAAACCTACATATTCAGTCAAGCTTCCAAAGCTAGACGACCGTGCACGGAATTCGATTCTTCCCAATATCTCATGAGTGAGCTCATGTCTTCCGGTTCAGTAAATGAACCTGTATGATCCCTTTAAGAGATCACATCATATGCCCTTACATGCACACCAACGCACCGGTGTATAGACCTTGGTTAGGTCATCAACCTATTGGCCTGCCAAATGCTCAGACATATAGTAACACATCTGTCTTCGATCAAAGGATGCGTGCCTATATCGTGCCAGTATACGACATAGGACTTTCGTTATCTCGATCTCATTAAGTCAACTCTTTGATCTAACTACTCTAACACCTCTGAATCTCTATTCCCATGCAAAGGACCTGCATCAAGAGATCGGTCAAATATCAGCCTAATGAGAAAGGATTTCCATCTCCTACTCAGGCTGGAGATCATCTCTTAATAATCATTTGATGGTGCTTGATGAGTCCTCAATCTAACGCTTTAGATATTCATCTAAGCACTGGCCTCTATGATTCAATTATTGAATCAATAGCTATATGATCATTAAGATGGCCATGGTACATAACCCTAATTGTACTAAGGGACCTAATATGCAAATTAATTATTCTTCATTTCAGATCAGGTAATGATATTTGCAATAACATTTATTGTATAATGACTCGTCGTGGGCTCGCATGTCCAACACAACCCTCTCCCTCTGCCTCCCCCTCCCATTCCTCATCCAGCACCAGTTCCTCCACCGTCGACCACCTCCCCTCGTGCAACAGCAACCGCCTCCCTCTGCCTCCCCCTCCCCTTCCTCCTCCAACACCAATCCCTCCATAGTCGACCACCTCTCCTTCCCTTCCCCTCCCCTCGCACGACAACGACCCCTCCCTCTGCCTCCCCCTCCCTTTCCTCCTCTAGTACTAGCCACTCCATAGCCGACCACCTCTCCTTCACTTCCCCTCCCTTCGCATGGCAGCAACCCCCCTCCCTCCACCTTCCCTTCCTCCTCCGACACCCACTCCCACTCCCTCAGCCTTCCCCTTCCCTCGCGCGAGTAGCAGGAGGCTCCCTCCCTCTGCCTTCCCCTCCCCTTACGCGAGCAGCAACAGGTCCCCTCCCTCCACCTTCCCCTCCCTCGCACGAGCAGCAACAACAACATCATCGACGACATTAGGGGCAGGAGGTCTATGCAAGTTGGAAGGGATGTAGTGGCATATATTGTAAATATATTGAACTCAAAGGTGGATTGTATAACGGATTTCATCATAGTTAACAGAGAAAGGGATGGAAGTTAGTCCTCAAGGTTATGTACGTAATTAAAAAATTACTCAGGGTTAATACATGCAAGAGTTAAGGACTATTCAGGGTCGTTGATGAAATAATGAATTATCGAGGGTTCCTGGGGTAATTCCAAAACTACTAAGGATTATGGGTGTAAATATTCCTTCTTTTTGTTCTCCTAAATTATACCTTCTGTTTCCGCCTTTTTATATAAAATGATCAATTCCAATGATCATAAAGCAAAAGCAAAACAAGTAATCTGGTTTTAGTACATAACACTTAGTTTACCGCCCACACAGATATGGGAAGGTTAGAGAAATTGAAAGTTTATCACGTAGCTAAAAAGCAAACGATCAACTAATATTGGTATAAATATGGTTCTCTCAAAAACAAACACCATACTTGCTTGCCAGAGCAGTAGAGCATTTTTTTGAAATAAACGGTCAAGTTATATTCATCAAAAGAGAGTTTTAAGAACATGTTGCCAATTACACAAGCCCCAAAAGCAAAAACAAATACAAAAATTCAACAAGATACCTTAGGGGCCTCGGTATTACAACCTAAATTTAACTCTCTAGGAGCACCAAAAAGAGAGAGTTTCAAGCTACTTTAAACAGAAAGGCCTTAACACAGTTCATCAAACGGTGTCGAGGAAAAAGGTGGGGAGGTTCGTATAGCAGGTTGAAAGTAGATATCGAGCTTTTGAATTCTCGTTTCACGACTTTTTCGGTATATTGTACCATGATATTAATACGTTAATAGTTTTTTATGATATTTTTATAAATTAATATACATCATTATGAACAACTTTCATGACGAAAATAAATTAATTATTTGAAGTGATCTTGATAATAAATAAAATAGCACATGTTATTTACAAAGTGAATATGGTATATATGTACATTAAGTGATATCTTCGATTTTTATAAGTTAAGACCCAATCTTATCATAATATTCTCTTATCGACAACGTCAATATTGACGTGGTCTCGAGGATAGAATCATTTTGTACAAATTTACATATATGCATCCTTCTTCTTTCCTTTTTCTTCTTCATTCTTTTATTCTGGATTAACAAAGTACTGTTTATTATAAATAAATGAGGTTGGTGTGTAATTAATGAGAACTAACTGTTATTTACATGCATTTTATAAAAGATTTTATCAAAATGAAATAATATAGGAGATAAGTCATGGAATTTATCATGGATTCATCATATAAAAAAAGCTATAAATATGAATATCTCGCACATAAAATCCCCTATAACTCGTACTAACTTGTGAATGAATGTAAACTCAATTATCTACAACTCAAGACCAAGTTCATACGT
Organism: Ottelia alismoides; assembly: GCA_037367405.1. Lineage (NCBI taxonomy): Eukaryota > Viridiplantae > Streptophyta > Magnoliopsida > Alismatales > Hydrocharitaceae > Ottelia > Ottelia alismoides. The sequence continues at coordinate 303,540 of JAZKJV010000697.1, forward strand.
GAAATTAAATTAAAACCAAGTTCAAATGTTATAGACCTCATGAACATCAAAAGTCTAATTTTTGAAATAACAAAGAAAACTAATTTTTCAAAAATATTTCCATTCTCAAACAATTTTTACCTCAATTCCTTAAAAATTACAAATTTTGCTTACATAAAAGATGTCCCCATTGTCAACATCAATAAAATCGAAGTTTACGGTTTTGTTATCACATTTGATATCATCTCCTAAGCCTTCTACTTCGTAACAACTTTGAAATCCCTATCTCTCACAACAATTAGAAAGAGTCGACTTACAATGGGAAAATTGAGCGAGGAGCGCCCGATCATCTTATCATGATCTTGTACGCCATGCAGAGGATGCCACTCCTCTAGATTATCCTCATCCTCCTCAAATTCAGAGCTCTGATCCTAATGGGTCGAGAAAGGGCGTTGGGGAGCACCTCAACATAATGGGTTCCACAACTAGGGATGTGTGGGTGGCGCCGGGCACGAAAGCCCACCATCACAAATCCATCAAAAGAGGTGTCCTTGGAGATGTGAGGAAGGCGGGCGACAATGGGCCTTCCAAGGACGATGGAAGGATGCTAGCTGTGGGAGGGGGGATGCTCATGAGATGAAAGGGGAGAGAGAGGTTAAATCCAACAAATTGCATATGGATTTACAGATGAAAAGAGAAGTAAGAGATTGTTGCAGATAATTTAGATTGTATAATTGTTACATTATGTATTTAGAGTTTGTAAAAATGACTTAAATATAATTTCGATCAATATATACTTGTGGTATATATGTACATTAAGTGATATCTTTGATTTTTATAAATTAAGACCCAATCGTGCCATAATTTATTCTCTTATCGACCACGTCAATATTGACTTGATCTCGAGGTTAGGATCATTTTGTACAAATTTACATATATACATCCTTGTTCTTTTCTTTTTCTTCTTATTTATTCTTTTATTTTGGATTAACTAAGTACTATTTATTATAAATAAATGAGGTTGGTGTGTTACTTAATGAGAATTAATTATGTACATGTATTTTACAAAGGATTTTATCTAAATGAAATAATATAGGAGATGAATCATGGAATTTACCATGGATTCATCATATACAAAAGCTATAAATGTGAATATCTCGCACCTAAAATCTCCTATAATTCGTACTAACTTGTGAATTAATGTAAACTCAATTATCTACAAATCGAGACCAAGTTCATATGTGAAATTTAATCAAAATCGGGTTCAAATGTTCTAAACCTCACAAATATCAAAGTCTAATTTTTGAATTAACACAAAAAAGTAAAAACTAATTTTTCAAAAATATTTCCATTCTCAAACAATCTTTTACCTCAATTTCTTAAAAATTACGAAATTTGCCTACATAAAAGATTTCCCCATTGTCAACATCAACAAAATCAAGCTTACGGATTTGTTATCGCATTTGATATCGTCTCCTAAGCCTTCTACTTCGTAACAACTTTGAAAGCCCTATCTCTCACAACAATTAGAAAGAGTCGACTTACAATGGGAAAATCGAGCGAGGAGTGCCCGATCATCTTATCCTTCTTGTATGCCATGTAGAGGATGCCACTCCTCTAGATTCTCCTCTTCCTCCTCAAATTCAGAACTCTAATCCTGATGGGTCGAGCAAGGGCATTGGGGAGCACCTCCACATAATGGTTTCCACCGCTAGGGATGTACGGGTGGTGCCGAGCACGAAAGTTCACCAGCACAAAGCCATCAAAAGAGGTGTCCCTGGAGATGCGAGGAAGGCGAGCAACAATGGGCCTTCCAAGGACGATGGAGGAATGCTAGCAGTGGGAGGGGATGCTCATGAGATGAAAGGGAAGAAAGGGGTTAAATCCAACAAATTGCATATGGATTTATAGATGAAAAGAGAAGTAAGAGATTGTTGCAGATAATTTAGGTTATGTAATTGTTACATTCTGTATTTAGAGTGTGTAAAATTGACTTAAATATAATTTGATCAATAAAATAATAAATCTAAATATTATTTTTATTTAAATCTTCAAATACTTTTATTTAAATCGTCAAATTTAAATTAAATAGACTTGGTGGAAAACTTTTTGCAAATAAGAAAACCCCATCTTATCCAGAATTTCCCTTGTACACACCAGCACATGCACACAGGGACACATATATGTCTATACATATAGATGCTTTACAATTTGAACAGGATAGCATATTAATAAGCTGACAAATTCAACATTTCATTTTTTATCTTTCATTCACATTAAATAAACAAAATCTGCCGGTGATTTTATATAAATGGTAATTTCACTTGTTCCCATTTTAACATGTTAGCAAAATAAGTATCTTGATCTATATCTTTTTAAGAATATTTTTTATATACCTTTTACAATTATGTAATTATTTATTATAATTATGTGATTTAAAACTATAATATCAAAATTTACAACTTTGGACTCGTATCTATATTTTACAACTTGAATCAAAGTTACAATTTTCTTCTTTGTTACAATTTTATGCATAAACAATACATGACTGAAAAGTGTAAAAGTTAAATGTATTATGCTATTAGTTACTACTAAATAAATTTCAATTATAACTCTCTTATTATTATAAAGTTTTGCATAAATAATATATTGTTGAATAATATAGAAGTTATAGATGTTGCATCGTTATTTACTACTAAATGAATCAAAATTTCAAATCCTTTATTTACTATTATAACTTTCTACATTACAAGTGAAAGTATATAAGTCACAATTGTTGTACTATTATTTAATACTAAGTGAATTAAGATTACAACTCTCTTCTTTAATTGTACAACCTTTTGCATTAAATACGTGAGTGAATCAAAATCCCTTCCTTTAAATCCATCTTTTTGTCGAATTCTATCCGCACGCACGCCCCACACCTTCCATAGTCTGTCGTGGACTCTAGTAGAAGTATCTTACGCTCTCTGTATTGTCCACACACCTCCTCTATCTTCATGGTGCCTCATTAGAAATGATGTTGATGTTGAGAATGATTCTTTGTCGACGTGTTCCGTCGACCTATAGCATACACATTCATGTAGATGATGTATGACCCTCTCCCCGATAACTTAGTGGGCAAAGGGAGAGGTAATATGTACTTTTCTATTGTAGTGGGGAGACAGAAGAGGAGAGGTATTTTTATGGAGATGTAGTAAAATGAGAGAGCTTTTGAGGAAGAGGATCCATCATAAACTCTTTTCAATAATATTGAGAGTAAAATTTGAAATAAATGATTGGCAAAGGCCCCTTCCCTATTGTAATAGATTCCAGAACCACCGATTCAGAAAAGAGGTTTTAGTCCCTATCGTTAAATGGAAAATCGATAATTGAGGTAGTGTGCTTATCAATTTTCCAATGGACCATGCGCTCATCGGAAAATTCATATGTGTGTGCGTGTACGCATGTAAACCCTTGGATCTTATTAACAATGAGTGGCTCAGATTTCTCTTATTTTCCTTTCATTCCCAAGAACCATCCCCACCTTCATTCTCCCCTTCATTGCTCCTAATCCACTACCATCCCTAGTCACTACGATGGTTGTTGCCCTTGCTCATGGTTTCCGTGCACCTTTCACCTTGTTGATCTCATCTCTTTGCGCCTGTCGTGGTCCCTGCATGACCGCAAAATGGGCCTTGACCGATAGAATCTCAACAGCAAATCTGATGTGGAAGATGATCATTGCAATTTACGACATTTATGACAATCTGTTGATCTCACCTCTTTGCATAAATAACATCGATTGATTTCACCTCTTTGTGTCTGCATTGTCTAATAACTTTCATCATGTTTATGCCCTTTTCTCTTAATCTTTGGAATATTACATTTTTATTGATCTTTTGAAACATGAGAAATAGTCTCTATCCAATAGATGATCTTTTTATAAAAAAAATGAAAAATCACTTTGGTAATTAATTATTAATTGTAATTTATTGCTTATAACATCTTCATAGTTAAATTGGACTTCACGTCGTTACTTAGATATTATATTAATACATATGGAGGTTGGGAGATTCCAAAGTTCCACTACAACAAAATGCACTTGAGGCCATCATCTTTGGCTACGAATTCTGTCACTTGTTCCTACGAAATCAGTTTTGGCTACGACGTATTCAAGGCTAGTTGTCCTGGCCACAAGTCCCGTCGGCAAAGTTGTAGCTGCGATAATATCATAGCCAATTTGTATTGCCCCGACTACTTCGTGGCCATAGTGAACATAACACTTTCATTTTTTATTCCGAAATTTCCGTAGCCACAATTACAATGGTGTGGCAATAATAATATCAACATGCGGAATTCACAATATCAGCATTATTCCTTCCCCAAAACCTATCAACAACCTCACCCTGCATAGTTTATACATAGATATAAAATATATAAAAATTAAATGAATTTTAGAGCAGATCAAGCCAACAACATGCATTAATGTCTAGTTTACAAATCAACATTATCAATTGCAACAAGAAAATGAGAAGAATATAAACAATGGTGAAGATGTGAACACAATGACTCATCAATCAACAATAGAGAACTATCAACCACCCCAAGAACATATAAAACTAAAATAAAAGGTAGAAATTGATAAACAAAAATGCACGGAACATGAAACACAAATTACAGGCAAGTCCTTACAAGTTGGTCAACAATGTAAAAGTTTGGTAAAAATGACTAATTGAAAGATAGTTTGATGGAGATGTTTTGTCTTCTATATGATAGAATAGGCATTCAAGAAGTTGTCCATGAGGTGGTGTGCTTCACATATCAACATGCCAAGATGAAGACACAAGTCCATGATCATCCTTCACAAGCCAAATGGAACGTGGACACCATGCTCAGAAAGTTGAAAGGAAACATGAATTCTACATGAAAGAAATAATAAAACCACCAATAAGGGCTTGAAATGAAAGAGAAGAACAAACTATAATTTCCATTTTAAATTGCTTAATTATATTCAAAGCAAGGAGAAGTCCTATTTGATTGAAACTGCATAGTTTCCCTAAGGTTGTGGCCCAATTGTAGTTTTCATTAGAAATAAAGGAATCAATCTAGACACATTAAGTTTACATGCATGTCCTGTCCTAATATGGGATGAAATACTCTGTTGATGAGCACTTTACATGCCTCATTGATCCATAAATCGAACATATACACTAAAATATATGTTCAGATATGCCAAGAAACAAACTGAAAATAGTAGCTGCACACATTAGTATGGTTATTGTTCACCAAAATATATGTTTACCAAAATATTACCTTTTAAGCCAACAAGAACTAGCACAATTTAACGACTCCAGCCATTAAACCAAAAGCCAATAATATAGATGCCAATTTCAACCATAATACATCCATATATGGAGGTAGGGATATGAAATAATATCATCAATATTTAATGTAATTTTAAGGGATAATTACCTGATTGAGATAAAAAACCAAGTCAATCTTTCTACTTTCTAATTCGAGATGCAAATGAACTTTGATTTGGATCCTGCAACAAAATAAAAAAGTAACGAGTATAAAAAATATTTTGAATAAAAATTAATATTATTATCTTATCTTAGAATGCGATGAACGTTGTATTGAATTAGATTGACCTCTCTAAAATGTAAAAAAAATTAGTAAATAAATGATATATCTAATAAAATTATCAATATTCTATATATAACACAGTACCCGGATATTTGTTGGTGATGTACCGATAATAAATGATATATCTAATAAAATTATCAATATTCTATATATTACACGGTACCCGGATATTTGTTGGTGATGTACTGATATGACTCCTACAAGGTTGGTTTTGAACATGTCCCTGTAAAATATATAGTGTGATTTAAATGATTTACATCTATTTAAACATCAATAACTATAAATTATTAATATACACTTACCATTGATTGAGAGAAAAAAGGATCCATTGGCAGGCCTCTATAGGAGTTGAAAGATGGAATCCCTTCTGCTTGTGTTGGGAATCCAAAGGCACTTGAAAATGGCATATTGCCAACTCTTGTGCCACCATTGGTGTTAATGCATTATTTCTTTCACCGCTTTTGTGAATACTTCTTCCACTCGTTTGGGGGAAATCTGGAACATTCTAAACAAAAAGAACATATATTAATACTATAAATTACAGTTATTGAACAATTTAATTAAAATAATCTTACTTGTGGATATGGGAAAGGACATGTCAATCCAACACGTTGGCTAACACAATGCATCCAAAGAGTGTATTGTTGCATTCATGCTTTTTGTTGTTGAATCAATGTAGCTTGGGATGCAACAATATTTTCCAACCTTTTTATACTTTCCTGAAATAGCCACTTATTAATAAAATACATGCTATAAGAAAACCAAACTAATTATTGATTTTATTACATGTTCACCTCTATTCCTTTGCAACGATGCTTGCAACTTCTCATATTCCAATCTCTTGTGAGATCTTTCATGTCCTATACCAAGAAAATGAATGTAATTATCTGTCTTAGCACCAACAACATCCAAGTAAGCTTTAGACATTATATCTTCCGATGACAAATGCGGATTATCTTGGCTGAATCTTTCAATATATTTTTCTATTTCATACTATTGCAAATAAAAAATATAAGTCAATGTGTGTATATATAACTACTACAAGATTAACAATTTTACCACTATTTTTTCCTCTGAGTACATAATCTTCATCATTTCTATATATGCAGGTTCTCTTTGATTCTCCTTTTCCTAAAAGAATAAAAAGTTAAAAGATATCAAATAAAATCTCATGATTGTCTTAATCAAAACTTACAAAATCGTGACGTTTAGCGGCCAACGGACGTCTTCCACATCTATGACGCAAGATCCTCATTTTCCAATTGTTTTTATTAATCAATGCCTTTGCCTATAAATAATGTTAGAATCAATGATATGATCTACAGAGAATTTGGAAGGAACATGTTATGCAAAAGATGTAGACATCTAACTTCTGCCTACTTCATGTTAAATTTCTCATAAACTTCAGAGATAAAGAAATTAAAGTTTGGACACTAGATGATAAAAAGATGATTAACATGAACACAATGGCAATAATGTGAGCACAACTGTACAAATACTCTATATAAGAACAAGTTGTTGTCAGAGATTGCAACAATCACGATAATTCATATATGCTACATTAAACAACAAATTCAGTGCAGAATACATTCCAAAACATTGAATAATTTTATATGATATAACACTGGAGACACAAGTTTTAAAAAGAAATAGCAATTGTTCTTTTAAAATGACAACCATCTTTTTTCAAACACCCCCCCAAGATCTTACAAGTTTAGGACTATAGTGCCAACATCTTCTCTCACACATACATCGAAACAAAATGATACAAGAACAAACACATATTAGACAAGCTTGCAGAGATGAATACTACAAGGCTACAACTTTATGCTCACCGCCCTGCTATAGTCACAACCTCCATCAATAGATTTTTTTTAAAGATCCATCAGTAGATTTTGGAGATGAGCTACTTATTAAAATAGATGCAGATGAGAGCTTCTAGGAGGGCACACATCCTAATAGTACTCAAAACTATGACTTTCTTTAGCGGCATATCTTAATAGATCGTGTATAATATGTCACCGAGAAAATGCCCTCTTGATGTCCAAAAACCCACAACTAAGATCCGCATAATGACATGATGTCTCAAGGGAAATCCATACCTTAGATTCATGTGTGGTCCATTCCTTAACGACATTTGAAAATTGATTTGCATCGATACATGGATCCTTCAAAAGTTCATCCTTTAGACATTTCGGATTCTTTTCTTGAGTCGTCCATATTGACTTCACTGTGCTCTTTCGATCTTTGTGATGATCTTGGACAATACCAAAGATAAAATTAAAGGCATTTGAGTGCCCATCCAAATGAAAATCATCCTGTTAAAAATTAGATTAACTTCAAATTTATCATAAAGTATGAAAATTTGCATACTAATTGATAAAATACAACCTTTAGAAGCTCCCACTTATCCGGCCATGCACTTTTAGGCATCTGTTTCGACTTTTTGTAGATTGGCCACAACCAATGACCACGTGCATATTATGCACATGCAACACGCCGTCGTGATGCATTCTCTCATATTACTTGGCCATATTTATTCCATTCAAGATTGTGAATGTTTTCACCTTTATGATTGAAAAACTCTAGTTTATTAAGCCCACGTCCTTTTTTCTTGGCGTGCATCATATCAACATGTACATCAGATGCTTCTTTTAGAGGAGTTGAAGGATGATCATGTCTACTCTCAGATACAAACACTTCATTATCTCCTGTCATTGTTCTACTTGGTAAAAAGATATGTAAATCATTAATGGTCAATCACACATTTGCAAAAACTGTATTTATGAGCCATCATTAAGTCCCTAAAAATATTGAAAATTTTCAAGTAGCCATCATAAAATGCAAATATAGATATAGTTTAGTAGATATCTCTCAAAAATTATGAAATTCTTTTCCAATACAGTTGTTGCTTTTGTTGCACATCTTATTTCATATTTCATTACATATTTTTGTATATTCATAACATCGAAGCTTAGAGTTTATGAACTGATTATGAAAAGCATATTATAAAAAGCTTATTTTAGAGTCTACAATTACTATGACAATTTTTTTCAAAAAAAACTTATCTTCCTCATATGTAAATTATAGAGAAGGGTTTGCAGATTATTATCTATTTACATATAGTTGGAGATCTTAAATTATTCTACAAGGATACAAATACCGACTAAAAAGGTATGTAGTTAAAATAAACAATAAACAGAATTCGATGTATCTACTCTTCTCTTTTAGGAGCTGTATTTGTTACCATCGCAAATGTACAAACTTCAAGCATTCATTCTTTGATTTAAGCATTCATTTTTCACAAGCATCAAGCATTCATACGTTCCACCAGAAGGAAATCTTTATTTTAACAACAAAAAGGATACTACCAAAATCTTTTAAGTAGTAAATCGCGGTAGCTCTACTTAAAAACTCATTAATATGCATAAGAACCCAAGTAGAATATATTTTCAAAGAGAAAAAAATACAAAATAGTAGGGTTAGAAAAATAAATATTAATAATGATTTTCCTAGGTTGTCTTTCATTGGGCCAATGACATCAACATTGGAAACAAATGTCTACAGCATATTTGAATCTAAAAGGTAAGAAAAAGGCAATACCTTTCGTTGTCCTCACATTCCACCCTTCGAACATCTCCCTCGCATTCAGTGCGCCGTCTACCTTCTCCAAGATCTGTCATAAGATAATCACCTTCTTCGAGCCTACAATCTGTGAGCAGCAACAATGCAACAATGCATATCATAAATTCAACATAATTTAACTTGCAATAGTTGAATGAAATCATACTTTCACTTGTTAGCATACTTTAAATTGCAATGTAGCTTAACAATCCCACCATGACATGAGCTACCAAAGGGGATAATTCTAATTAAATTTGGAATGAAATATTACTCCATAAATCTAGTGGGAATGAAATGTTATTCCACAACTGTAAATGATCTTTGATTTTCTATGCGTCTTGAATTTCCACATTATTCCTTCAAATATTATGAAAATATTGCAAAGACCATAAACACAGAGTTTGGGATATTAGATCAAAATTCTGAAAGGAATCATACTTATTCATGATCCAACCCATTTCATGTTAATCACATATTTATAGTGTACATGATGCCCCTCTTTGTCCCATCTCATCACAACTGGTGGCCACCATAAATTTTGATGGAAGTTACCTGAAATTCTAATTTGATGGATAAAAATTTACACATAAAAGATCCCAAGTTATGATCCGCATTCTAATGGGTCAACTGATAGTCCGATGGGTGTCCCTCATTGGATCCAAGTTCATAACGGTGATACCCTTAGCAGAAGTGCATGTCTTCACAAGGCATCCTTGGTTAAAAGAATCTACACAGTGCCATAAAAATTAAAACTAAAAGTTTCTTTAGAGAAAAAAAATTTCCGTTTCCATCATGCATGATGCACACCAATCCTAGACTTTAACTTTGATTGATAAAACGTAAAATAACATATTCGGCTTCATGAAAAAAGGGGCAGAGGTTGACAATAATCGAGTTGGCCACAACTTCTATATCACTATCATTGATAATTTTCCATAGAAATTGCACCAACACAATGACAGGCACAGGAAAGGGTACCTTCACAATGCTCGTTTATTGTTACTTTGGGAAACACGATGACTCTAGACTAAAATTAAACAACACCCTATATGAAACCAAAGTATATCTAATCGCGTTCCTGAAAAATTCATGTACACACTATGATTAATAACAAAAGAGATATGTCTCATAGGAAATCAGTATAACGATTTCAACTATTGTTTACATATGCATGCAGGTCAAGAACATAAAAAATAAGTAACAACATAAACATGAAGGTGGAACTATACTTTTGCGGTTTGAAACGAGTAATTAAACGTCATGCACACTATAAATATGTAATTGACATCAAATAACAATAACCTATTGATTAATATATTGCTCTAATATCCCATCATGTACACTATAAATATGTGTTTCACTTGGAAAAATACTTGCCATTGAGCTCCATTGACCACCCACTGCCGCCTCACTTTGTCCATCACCGTAGCCGTCATGATCCACCGACTGCTCGTACCTATCACAATCTTTTCGTCGCTTCTCGTGATCAACTTCAGACCATTTATCATCACCACACATCCTCTTTCTCTGCCATTTTCCTTGGACTCCACCAATGCCTCTGCTGGCACCACTGCCAATGCCATCGCCATCCGCCATTGACCTTGGCCTAGACCACTGCCATTTTCATCAGAGCGACCACCACTGTCATAACCACTACCACCACAGAGTGCCATCTCCCATCTTCGACCTCAACCATTGTCCCTTGCCTCTGCCTCTACCACCGATCACGTCATTGCTGTAGCCATCACCATCCCATTCCCTCGGCCTTTGCCATTTTCCCCGACCTCTGCCACGGTTAGATACACCACCAACGTCAAAGCCATCGTCACCGCCCCTAACACCGCCAGATCCACCGCTGCCTCCAACACCAGTACCATTCGTTGCCATCGTCATCAACCATTGTTTTCGACCTCCGTTAGTGTCATTGTATCCATCACCCACACCATCCCATACCCTCAGCCTCCACCTATGTCCTCGGCCTCGGTCACAGTCAAAGTCATCGTCAAATATAGATCTACCACCAACACAAAAGCTAGCATCATCCCTCACCTTCGTCCTCAACCATTGCCCTCGACCCCTACTAGAGCCACTGCCGCGAACGTCATCTGCCATCCTCGCCCTCTGCCATTGCCCTCGGCCTCCACCAACGTTGGCACCACCTGTGTCGCCATCACTGGTGCCACCAGTGCCACCATTGTTAGCCCTATCGAGCCCCACCATCGTGAGAATAGAGATGCTATGTGAGATCGAGAGTATATATGGCGGCAAGAAATAGGGTTTTCTCTATGGATGGGTATGGTTTATGAAGGTTTTTCCCTAGTTCTATATTTGGGTAAATATGCGAGATGCTCTAGTAGAAATCTTTTATTATAATTTTATAGGTGTTATTTGTTGCCATGAAATATTGGAGTGGAGATGTGTACTGGTTATATCTACGAAATAACCGTAGACTACATGTTCCGTGGTTATTGTTTCGTAGCTAGAACCATGTATTCTTGTAGTGTTCCTCCCTAAATAAAATATCTCATACACCTTTGTGATTTTGTGGAAAGAGAGATGTAATGTTTTTTTTAATAATTTTCCATGCTATAACTACAATTAATAAAACATCTACATTTATATGAAACGGAAAAAAGTTGATAATTTTCCTAAGTTGAATCCTTCGGTTGCATGCCTTTGTAGAAAACCGACAATTTTTTATTCTTTCCTCTAAAAAATGGACTGCCTTATATATATATATGATTTTTATCCAATGCGCACATGGCTCATTAGCATTTCGGTGAGCACCATTTGTAGGCCACACACGTGTATTACCAATTGAGTGGTTACCTATTTCGAAGGATGTTATTTTTGGAAGGAGATTAATATGCAAAATGATTTAACAATAAGTGATATTCCAATTATATCGCGTCCTAAAAAATAGGAAGATCATTTTAGAAAGAAAACATTCGAATCGATGATTTCTTGCAGAAAATCGAGATCCAAATGCTCAGGTCAGTAATATATACACAATGGACAAGTAAGTGCTTGTTGTGAAGTCAGTAATATCCAAAACAATGGTCACTAATTTATATTCATTTTATTATATGGTGTAGAATTCAGTAATATATACACAATGGTCAAGTAAATGCTTGTTGTGAAGTCAGTAAAACCATAACAAATGGTCAGTAATTTCTATATATATTATTACTTTGAATAGAATTCAGTAATTTAGAGACAATACTCACGTAAATGGTTGTTGTGAGATCAGTAATATACAAACAACAATTAGTAATTTACATTCATTTTATTACATGGTGCAGAATTCAGTAATATATACACAATGGACAAGTAAGTGATTGTTGTGAAGTCAGTAATATCCAAACAACGGTCAGTAATTTACATTCATTTTATTATATGGTGCAGATTTCAGTAATATATACACAATGGACAAGTAAGTGCTTGTTGTGAAGTCAGTAAAACCATAACAAATGGTCAGTAATATGTGTACGATTCTCAAGTAATAGCTACTATGAGATCAGTAATAACAAAGTAATGGTCAGTAAGTCATGGGCATTGCTCAAGTAAGTAAGTAACTATTTGTTAATGCAATGCACATTACATAGACAATGGTATTACTCACCATTTCTTATGTTATTACTGATCTCACAACACACATTTACTTGACAATTTTATACATATTACTAAATTCTGTACAATGCAACTATTTGAATGTAAATTACTGATCATTGTCTTGATATTACTGATCTCACAATAAGCATTTACTTGACCGAATTATATTTATTACTATCATAGCGTTTGGATCCTTAATCATCCGCGTGGAATCATTTATTTGAATCGTTTCTTTTCAAAACCGTCTTCCAATTTTTAAGGACGTTGTATAATAGGAAATATAGGTTTTTTTAAATACGTGGTAGCCTATAAAAATATAGTTATTGCTAATACACGTGTATGACCCAGAATGGGTACTCATTGAAACGTTAATGGGTACATGGCTCATTAGATAAGCCCTCTATATATATGTATCTATATTGGTTTTGATGTGTGTTTTTTTAAATCGAGGGGTTTTACAACATCTTGGATCAGGTTTTCTCAGTGCTTCTCAAGTTTTTATTTTTTTTGGTTTTTAAATGATTGGATTTGTAACACTTATATTTTATCTCTCTTCTCGTTTTTGTTATTTTGGAATTTTTTTATGATATGCGAATCAGTTTTCAAGAGAGAATCACTTTTCTTGACTTTTGATGTAATTAAGTAGATACTCTCACCATGAATCAAAACTTTCAGGTAGTTATCTGATATTGTGGATGGTACTCTTTACATTTTTCTACTCTAATTTCTTAACATCAAGATCAGGATCTTTCTACGTGTTTCACCCATCAATAAAATGCCATTTGCGATTCCGATCAAGTTCATAGACATTGTTGTGCTATTCTAGACAAGATACAAGTAACTGAATCGAAGTTTATATTTTTATTTGAATGATATCTCACATGCAAACAAGTTCCTACATAAAATTAGTTTTCACTCCATCCAATCAAGGCAACAAATTGAAGGCCTTATCATTAAACAAGAGAATAGAAACTCCTAAATTGTAAAGGAGATTTTACACCTATAATCCTGAGTAATTTCACAATAACATTCATAACCCTGCATAATCACGAATTACGCTCGTGCCCCTGAATAAGTGTGCCATCTTACACCTATAACCTTCCGTTACTTTACTTCATTAACTCAACCAGATGATTGAGTTAATCTAACCACTCAACAATCTAACGGCGTGGATTAACCTAAATAAAAAAATATCCCAAAGCCATCGTGACTCTAAGTTTTGGATGGGGGCTACGACAATTGGTGAAGGACAACGGCTGGCTGCCGGGCTTGACGGTCCGAGGTGCTTTGCTTGCAGAGGCCGCCTCCAGGAGAGGGGTACCGGATCCCCCGCCCAAAAGTACCCCACCTTCCACCAGGTTCGCTTTTGGCAAAAAGAACAACCCGTCGCTTTGACGAACTGGGGAATTCTGTCTGGTTAGCCACTAAATAGTTCAAAAGTGCGGATCCGTGAGTATTTCCTTCTGACTCTGGACCGAATAGTCACCTCCGAAGAAGCAATGTCACTCGATTATTATCAAACTGACTGCAATCTTTTTCTGTCCGTGAGCTTCTGGGTGGGGGTTACGAGGGGGGGGGGCTTTGTAGAGATTCTAGACGGGGGAGGGTCTTGCACAGGTGGTCTCGCAGTGGGGGCGCCGGTCGTGCAGGGGGATGGGGGGGGCATGTCAGCGCAGAGGTAGTGGGTCCGCGGGAGGGGGCCTCTGTCGGTTGGCCTGGGGGGTGCAGTTGGCTTGTAGAGACACCTCTATGGGGGGCTTTGTAATGGGAGAGGCTTTGTAGAGATTCTCTTTCGAGGGGGGTGGGGTTGGCTTTGTAGAGGCACCTGCTTTACAGAGATTCTCGAATAGGGGAGGGAGGTGGTCTCGACGGGGCAGGGCGGGGTGTGGCAATCAAATGGGGGAGGGAGGTGGTCTCGACGGGGCGGGGCGAGGGCGTGGCACTCGAATGGGGGAGGGAGGTGGTCTCGACGGGGCGGGGCGAGGGCGTGGCACTCGAATGGGGGAGGGAGGTGGTCTTGACGGGGCGGGGGCATGGCAGAGAACGGGGGAGGGGGGCTTGCAGTGCAGAGGTGGTCTCGCGACGGGGCGGGGCGAGGGCGTGCAGAGATTCTCGACCAGGGGGGGGTGCAAAGATCGACGTGGTGTGGGGGCTTGCAGAGGTGGTCGCGGTGGGATTCATGAGCTCGGCGTCGAGCAGGGGATCAGCGAGGCTTTGCTTGCAGAGGTCGACGGGGGCCGGTGTACAGGGTCGACGCGGGGGTGGGGGCGACGGGATGAGCTCGGTGATGCAGGGGTTTCGGTGGCGGTAGAGAGAAATATGGCATGTTTTGCAAATAACAATGAATATTAGGGGTATTTTTGTCTTTTTTAACGGAAACCGTCAAATATAACAGACATCTCAAACATAACATAACGCATGGTTATGTCATGTAAGAGTTAAGCATTACTCGGAGTTTCTCATGTAATTCACGATAATGCAGCGTTACGAATGTTATTGCGAAATTACTCTTATTCAGGGTTTATCATGCAATTCACGATTATGTAGGATTACGGATGTTATTGCGAAATTACTAAAGATTATGGGTGTAAAAATACCAACTATAAAATCTAGTTGTCACAACATCCAAATATGCGACACACACAACTAACATGCGGCAGTCTGTCTATAGCCGACAAAGGTATAACTAGTAATAAATATAAAAATAATAATATAATTACATCAATACCCCTCACCTATCCCACACGCCTCCCACCTTCCCCAGAACCGGAACACAGGCACGACCCCCTTCGCCGGCAGTCGGCGCCACACGGAGATGTGGTTGCGGAGATGAGCAGCCGCGGCCTCCTCTCCGCCGCCATCCGCTTCTCCCAAACTCTAATCCTCCTCTCCTACTTCCTCCCCTCCGCCCCAGGCCTCGTCCACCTCCGCGGCGACTCCTTCTCCTTCACCTTCCTCGACGTCCCCGCCCGATTCGGTAATCCTTCCCCTCCGAGCTCGAATCCTAAAAAATATGCGACTTTTGAGGAATTCACGACCTTTTTTATCCTGTTGCAGCCGTCCCGATCGATGGTTCTGGAATCTGCGGATCCCTACATGTCGCCGTTCCCATCGACGCGTGCTCGCCCCTACGGAATGGCAATTTATCGGCGGTAGCGGCAACGGGAGATTCGGCGCGGGTGAGGTTCGTGCTGGCGATGAGGGGGACTTGCAGCTTCTCGAAGAAGGTGTTGAACGCGCAGGAATCGGGGTTCCAGGCCGTCATCGTGTTCGACGATAGCGATAAGAGCAGCTTGATCTCTAGTAAGGGCTGGCCTCTGATTTTACTTAAGTTTATCTTGTGGTCGAGTTGATTTGGAGATCGTGATGGGAGTTGAAGTGGATGATTTGCTATTTATCATTTTCTGAAGTTAATAAACACTAATTAAACATTAATTTAACCAGAACATACAGCATTCAGGTCTTGTTTGGATAAGATACCGGACCTTTATCATTGGATAAAGATATTTATAATTATTCTCATCGTGATAACATCATACCCTCACTTATCTTTTATCTTACCTTATTCTTCATCCCAATATGCCCATGATATCAGCTACATGGATACTTGGCCTCGATCCTTAGTCCTTACCTATATTAATCATCTTTGGAAATGCTTATAAGGGAAGGGGTTGTTGCTTAATGATTTCCTTGCCTTATGTAACTGGTTTTAGCCGGTTTCTTTAGTGAGGATCATTTTCCAAATTTGCTCTGTCAGATCCTCATCTTTTTATGGTGATAGAACTTTTGATCTCGCTCCTGTGGACTTTTCCTTGGAGAACGCGAAAGAATAAGATTGATGCAAAAAATTCTGATTGTAGCAAGGCTCTCCCAGAGGAGATGAAAAGAGAGGCATCAGCACCGGAACTAAATATGGGTTGGTTGGAATACCATTAGGTAGAAGGGATCGGAGCAGTGATAAAACTGTCTTGGGTGTTGGGAACTGGATTTCAGCCAAAGAGTAAGGTGTATAATCGATGTTTTTCACCTCTATTTCTTATTTGCTTCCCGAGGTTAAACTAGGAAAATGATATACTTTATTCTTTATAAACAAGGAACATGCTATTGTTACCGTTAGCATTGGTCAGGGTACTGTTTCCCCTTTTTCTCCCTTGCCCCAATGTCTTTCGTGCTTTTTACATGGTACTAACTTTTGCCTTTTGAGTCTATTTATCTAAATAAAGTATGGTAAAAATTCCTATGTTGGGACATGCACAAAAACATGGTTACTTTGGAAAAATGCATATTTATAGCCTAACCTAAAAACTATCATAATCATTTTGAATTATCTTGAGTGTGTTTTTTTCTTCCAAATTGATGATCCACTGATTTTATGCAATCTCAGGCATGTCGTTGAGTGCTCTTTATATAATAATGGTTTTTTCGAAAGATTTTTATACAAAAGGATAAATTGATGATCCACTTATAATAACAACCACTCCACCATTTTTGCCTTTATCTTTACCTGAATGTCAATGTTTAATGCATGTCTTCTCGATCTCCCTTTTTTCTCTCCAGTCCATTCTGTTTCCTGGAGACAGTATATGAATCTTCCATCTTTCCATCGTATTGACAATCTCTATCAATTTGCTAGTCAAAGTATCAATATTCTAACTACCTATCCTCAACTTTCTTTGCAACCTCTTTTGGACTAACTTCTTTACTCGCATGCATCCATCATGCGAGAACCATTGCAAATTTTGGACTGCATCCGAGTGGCGATGGAACGAAACTAGCTTATTTACTTGCATGTGTTCCTCATGTGAGAATCCTTGTTGTTTTTGAACTAAATCTGGGCAGCGATGTAGCGACCCTTGCCAGCTTCTCATTGCATATGGACGATGCAACGCGTCGCTAGTAGGGAGCACCCCAACGGAATTTAAATGTTTGCTTAAATCCATGTTGAAAAGATCCGAATTGTTTTGAGACAAATTCTTAAATAGTGTTTTTAAAAAAGAACACTATTTAGGAGTTTGTATCTCTTGCGCTGCCTGTCGGCTTCCTAACGTGCAACCCTCCTCAATTTACCCGAACTTAAGACCGGCCATGGCTGAGATATAATGGTTTAAAATTGAGGAATCTCATAATGAAGTTGTGGGAGAAGGTCAATGAAGGGGGCTTGAGACATGTATTTAAAGGTACTAGAGAATCAATGCGGTTTTATGTCTGATAGGCTGCACTGAGGCTAGATACCTTATGAGGCATTTGACTGAAGCTTTCAGATTAAGAAGAATGACCTTTATATGGTCTTTTCTTAATTTGGAGAAGGTTTGACACTGTGCAAAAAGAAGTTGTGGAAAATTCTAAAGAAACTTGATATTGGTGATATAAAAAATATGCATTATCAAGCAATAGCTTGTGTGTGGACTCGAACTTTGCTAATATACTGTTCTATTATCTAATATCTTGTACCAAGGATTAACCTTAGTCCTCACTCCTCACTTCTTTATCTTGGTTATTGACGAATTGGCAAACCACATATAGGAAGAGGTACCTTAGCGCATGCTGGTTGAATATGACATTGTTTTAGCGGATGAGACAAGAAATCAAGAAAACGTGAAGCTTGGAATTGGATGGAGGATTTGGAGTATAAGGACTTCCCAACTATGTAGTACCAAGATGGTATATCCGGAATGCAAGTTTAACACATTTTCTTTACATAACACTAAATAAATTAATACTACATATTTAAGTAAATAACACTTCAATAAATGGTAGTTTATCATAAAGACCACAGAAGTTAGGACCAACGGTTGAGCACTCTTCGACTTGCTATCTATAAGAAGAGTATCATTAACATAGATAAACCTACACTCATGTTGCAGTCACATCTTTCGAGCTTGGTGCTAGATGGCATAAAAAAGCGAAATTGGAGATGCAATAGTTTATTGAAAGTTTTACCAATAGGCTCATGCTTCATTCTCAAGCTTAACAAACTATTCATAGTCCTCCAATTGACAACAAACAATGAAGACTAGGCCTTCCATATATTTATTTATGAGTCAAACCTTCCATATATTATAAGGTCAAGGAAGCAGATACATTGCAAGCAGAGAATTCCTCACTCGAGTAGTTGTGAGCAACACCTCAAGGTGTCGAGGCGTGTGCCTCAAGGTGCTTTTTCAGTGAAAACGCCTCGAGGTTATAGCCTTAGGCAACTCACTCGAGGTGTGCACCTCACATGCCTCGATGCATTGTTCAGGTACTAAGGCGGTCTTGAGGTGCTGCCTTGGTTATGCATGGTTACAACCATATATGATGGTCATAAGACTCATAACATACGTTATGCTATCATATTATATATGTCAATCACACATATGTTATACAATGATATGATCACATATAATAGTCTGGCATGTGTAGTATGATGGTCTTCTTTGGGGATCTTCCAACTTGGAATCATCATCAAGTGGTTATGCACTCGGTCTCGGTAATGTTGTTCAGAATTATGTGGAATCCAGGCTAGAAGTTGGATTCGAGCCTGGTTCGTTGAAGTTTACTTGAGGTGAAGGTGTTGTGGTATTTACCTACATCGTTGAAAGTGGTAGGACTTTTCAGAGAGGTCGCATGTCTTTAATCCAAGGAAGGTTGTCTTGCTGGCATGTGAACGGGTAGTGACTAACATGGTATCAAATATCACGAGATATCGTTGATTTATTGGCTATATAGCATATCACATATCAACTTATATCGATAGTATCTTATATATTATTTTTGGATATTGATTAATATCACGTAAGATATCGTTGATATTGTTGGAGTATGTAATAGATAGGTAATACCCCACTCATGTTTTAGCCCAACAACGTCTCTCTGTGGGACTCGGGTCTGTCTGTAGAGCTATATAAGGAGCCTTTATACCCCCTAACTCATTGAGAGATTCAATACAAAAGATCTGACCCTTTGAGGCCTTCTCCTATGGTTTCATCCCGCTCCTCACGGAGTAGGGTTCCACGTAAATTCTGAGCATCCACTTTTTATGTTTCTTTATATTCTTGTTCTGATTTTGCTTTCGCTTTCTTCACAATCATCGATCCCATTGGATACAACTCCAAGTCACGGTGGATTTCTCCAGGCTGCGTGCAACTACAGATCGTTGCTAACGAGCTCTAAAGCGCTAAAGTCCCTACATATCGTTCCCGGATTGCATCTGTCTTAGCGCTAAAGTCCATCCAGATCGCCACCAACCTCCCTCTAGCCGCACCCCATCCCATTGGCGACCAGATGCGGGATCCCCTGCACACCAGCACCCTTTGTGGGACCACCTTCAGGAGACCTCCTCGCGCATGACAACACCTCTCCAAGCCACCGCCACCACGCAACTCCAGCCCTCACGCCACCACTATTTCCAATAAAAAAGAAAAAGAAAAATAAGAAGCCCAACTGGGCGGCAACAGTACTGCGCGAAGCCTACTAGTCGTTAACCTCCCTCTTGCGCACATGTCGGTCTGCCAACGACTCCCATCCATCGAGCTTCATCGCCTTGACGGTAGCAGCAACATATCTTCTCTCCTCGTCCTCTGTAGGAGGTGGCAACGACTTCACACATCCTCATCCTCCAAGCTACAGGAGATGGCGACACCAACTCCACCGAGCCCCAACATCTACTTGTGCAAGACTCCTTCCTCTCGTACGATGGCGACATGGCTCCTCCAACTCACGATGCTGATCTCTGGAGAAGAAACCCCATCGGGGGGCGATAATATTTGAGATGGGTTCCCGATAGGGGAACCCTATCGTGTTCTCTGTTTCCCAGTTCAGCCCAAGTAGGCCACACACATGTTTGAAGAAGAGAAGTTTGGGCCCAAGTGGGCCCAAATCGAAAAAAAGAAAAAGAGAGAGAGAAGATGATCAAAAGCAAAAAAAGAAGAGCCCATTTCATAAAGCCGAATATCCGAAAAAATGGACAACTACTAAAAAAGATGGAGTTTTTGTGCTATTGTACAAAAAAAAACGTACAAGAAAGGAAAAAAAATGGCCAAAAAAGAGAGTCAGTTACGAAAAAATATTTTTTTGCAAAAAGGGAAAAAAAGAGAAAAAAGAGGGAAAATACATGTTTTATGTTGATTCTCCCAATTTGATTATATATGTTCCTATTCTATCAAGTATGAGAGAAAGGGGGAGTGAGAAATGCATATTTCTTCTACTTGAGATGTATCTATAGTATTTTTTATGTTCATTATTTTCTACTTTTGGCTCCTCAATAAAAGCAATCTCTGCGTCGGATGTCATTCCACAATCTTTCAGTCCCTATACAATCGAGCCGACTTCAGGTCCCCATAAAAAATGAGATACCATCTTGGGTTCAAGTATAGGAGAGTCCGAACAGGAGGTGTCCAACCCTCCACTATTTTGAGATATGCATAGGGGACGACCAATACATTGGCTGTCTATCATCGATCGTCAGTTGTCTATCCCCGACATCAGAATGGGCTTCTCTTCGTGGGATCATCTCAGACTTCTACTGCCTGCCCATGACTGACAGACTGACACTCTAGATTACCATTACTATTAATCATCTTACTATATCGGATGTCTTTTCCCGAGCTCTACTCACGTTGGACTTCTTCTACAATAACTCTACTCCATGCATGACCTGATAGTTGCATACCCGTCCTTGTGACAAGTCTTCTACCAACATCGACTACTTCAAGCGGGTGTCTATCGCCGTCTCTCTCATATGTATCGAGTGAAGGTGTGTTGTATATTTTATTTTGTTGCAAACTGTAGCTTTCTCATCTCTAGCTCGAGGGGAGTGTTGGAGTATGTAATAGATGAGTAATTGGATCTCTCTAAGATCCCAATTACCCACACTCATGTTTTAGTCCCACATCATCTATCTGTGGGACACCGATCTGTCTGTGGGGCTATGTAAGGAACTCCACACCCTCTCTACTCATTGAGAGATTCGATATAGATGATCCAACCCTTGATGCCTTCTCCCACGGTTTCATCCCGCTTCTCACGGAGTGATGCAGCGTGAACTGGAGAAATAGGGCCGTATTTTTATCTACTTTTGCCCGTTAATTTTATTTACATTTATTTGAGTTGTCGTAATTTTAATTAAATAAACGGGATCGCCTGTGATCTCGATTAGTTAGAAATTTGAATTTCAAATTAGTCAGTTAGTCGGTTAGAGTCAATTTAGGATAAGTAGTTGAATTTCTATTTTTGTAATCTCATCCCTCCTATATAAGGGATGATAGACTACTTATGTAGACAGTTCAGTGATATGATAATTTTGAGATTTTATCTCTCTCTCGTCTCTCTTCTTTTCCACGTGGTCTTCACATTTTTTTTCTCCAAATCCCTCGTGTTCCCGACGAGCTTCTCTTCTCAACCCTTCCAATTATTCTCCACCAAAAATCCACCGTTCAAATAATTTTAATTTTCTCGTCGCCAAATCTTAATCCACATCAATTGGTATCAGAGCATGGCCTACAGATCGTCCTCACGATCTGACGATCCGTCCAAACATTCGCGCCGACACGGACAAAACTCCATCCTTCGTCGGAGTGGAAACAACGAGCCGAAGAAGCTTACAACAAGGATATGGACGCACAACGTGATCTCCAAATTTCTCAGTCCAAATGTCGAGATCTAGTGGCTGAGTTCGAGGCTATGTGCGCCACCCTATCAAAGTCTTCCACTACTAAAGCCGCTGTCCAGAGTTTCGACGAAGAAAAACTCGCCGTTGATGATGATTTGTTCATTGTCCCGGCCATTCCAGAAGGGAAAAACGACAATCTGCTTGCTGTCCAGCACATCCCAGATCAGATTCCGCTCCCAGAATCAACTCCGCTAGGCCCCCCGATCGCCTTCGCACCACCAGAATCATCCCAGGTACCCTCTACTTCAACCTCGCCACTCCCGATAGCCCCTGCTATGTTCTCCCAGCCCCTGCACCCTCTTCCAGCACCTGTACCCCCTCCTGCCACCCCCGCAACCCCAGCCACAGACCCACCATCGCCGCAATCACCTCCTCCCGCAACTCCAGCGACCCCTCCCGCAACCCCCGCAAGCTCCCCTGCCCCGTCACCACGGCCAAACCCCCTCCTCGCCATCCCGACATCATCGACGAACCCCTCTACCGCATCACCATCGCCGCCTCCTCCCGCTGATACCCCCACAGGTCCCTCACCCTCTCTCGCTGCACCCACAATTCCAAGTTTCCTAATCGCTAAAGGTGCACCCCCGGCAAACCGCCCCAGCCCCACCGACCTTTTTCCCCTCATCATTCGACGCTTTCCCCGAGACCCGCACCACCACCGCCCATCCCACATCCCTTCCTTCCAAAAAACCCAGCAGCCCCACTGTCCCCGATTTCCCCCCACCTCTTCCCATCGTCGTCGCTATTCCGCAACACCTGCCTGCCGTTGCAAGTCAAAGCCGCCTCGCCCCCCCTGCGGTCACCCGGCCGTCTCCGCCACCACCCCTACTGCCGCCAAGCGCCCCAACCACCCGCTGTCCATCTCGCTACCTTTGCGGGCAGCGTCAGCCGCGCGGAATGCCTGGGCGCGAACTCACGGGCGCCGCCTCCCCCGTCCCTCGTACCGCCGCCACTTAATTAGGAAGAGGAAAAACCTAACACTAATTAGGGATACAGTCTCAACCAAGTCCCTGGAAATTAGGGAATTCAATGGGGAAATTTGCCGCAAGACCCCTCCTTATAAAGACATTTACTGGAAGGCCATGATTGAAGGGGTACGAAATTTGCATGCCAACCCATTGAAGCAGAAATATTTTAAAAGAAAGGCTGAAAAAAGAGAAATTGGGAGGCTTCCTTATCCTATTAGGATTAAGACCATGGGTTTCACCTATTTAAAGGCCCCATGGCTTCATTCATTGGACACATCTCCTCCTCTACTCTCCATGTGCTATTGCTTTGCTATGGATTCTCCAAAGGCCGAGTTGATCGTCATGAAGATGCTCCATCAGTTCTTCGAGCACCATGTCAACGGGATGAAATCCGGATGGACGCCCGCCTGTGCGCCACACCTGCTCTTCCGCCACGAAGACCACGTCGCCAACGCCGGCGTCGCGCATGTATGGATCCCGCCATTTGCTCCACACCAATTCTTCCATGGGATGACTGAGAACGCGGATTCGAATTTATCAACCTCCAAGCCTACAGATCCAGCAATTCGTCGGGAGACGAATTTTTTAAGCGGAGGAGAGTTGATGCAGCGCGAACTGGAGAAATAGGGCCATATTTTTATCTACTTTTTACCCGTTAATTTTATTTATGTTTATTTGAGTTGTCGTAATTTTACTTAAATAAACGGGATTGCCTGTGATCTCGATTAGTTAGCGATTTGAATTTCAAATTAGTCAGTTAGTCGGTTAGAGTCAATTTAGGATAATTAGTTGAATTTCTATTTTTGTAATCTCATCCCTCCTATATAAGGGATGATAGACTACTTATGTAGACAGTTCAGTGATATGATAATTTTGAGATTTTATCTCTCTCTCGTCTCTCTTCTTTTCCACGTGCTCTTCACATTTCTTTTCTCCAAATCCCTCGTGTTCCCGACGAGCTTCTCTTCTCAACCCTTCCAATTATTCTCCACAAAAAATCCACCGTTCAAATAATTTTATTTTTCCGTCGCCAAATCTTAATCCGCATCAATATTGCACATATAGTATACATGTCCTTTTGAATGCTGACTGTTGAGAGATATAGAAAAAGAAATGATAAACTTCGTGCAATGACAACTTATAGATCAAGGATTCAAATATCGTGATATATTGCCGATATATCGATGATATATCGACATCGGGTATTGATCGTTATCGATACTACTATGTATATTGTTTTCCCAGATATCGGTGGATATATTGTCGATATATCGGGTTATCGATGGGTATTGATCAAAACTTGAAGTTTTGAATGTAGCTTTCTCCCATATCGACTAATGTTGCTGGTATCGATCTCTATCTCACCATATCGAGTTGTTATTGCATACAACTTCTTCTTGGCTTTAGATACAACTTTTCTAAGACGATTTTCGTCATTTTGAATGTATTTATAGGTGGATTACTTTGGGGTTTTGTATATTTCGTGCTTTATTACTGAAACTTGAGTTTTTCTAGTGTCAAGTTGTGATTTCTAGCATTTACTAAGATCTTAGAGCGATGGTTTTTAGAGTTTTTAATTTATTTATAATTATTCTATATTTTTATTTCTCTTAAACATGCCAGGATATCGCTAGGGTTTCGATATTCGGATGTATACCGAATTCCATGATATCGCCCGATATCTCACGAGATATCGGTGATTCGTCTCATATCGATCACAAATTGAAGATTTCAATACATAGTTCCCAGATATCTCGATTGATATTGACCGTTGCCATCGATATGGGACTGATATTGCTCAATATCACTACTTTTTAATTTTTGTTCTCTTTGTTTAGTATACCCACTTTTAATTTTTTGATGTATTTATTTAGGATTCTGCTACTTCCGATATTAAAAAATATTATGAATCATGTTTTGAATGGGGGAGCTTTGTCCTCTTTTGGCGATAGATATGAAACAATTATAGAGTTGATTAAGGAATATATGCATGCATACATATATATATATATTACTATGCTGATTAACTTGTTCATATGATATCTGATATAGCTCGACATTTTGTTTATTTATAATATGTGACGTGATGTAAATTTAATATGCTAAATACACCTCCTTGATGTTGCTAAGCTATTATTACTTGAATTTTATCGTTCCTTTCTAATATCTCTCATCAGTCAACAGAATCATTGACAACAACGATGTGTACGATATAATATGTATTGGTGTGCTAAATACGCCTCATTCTTGCATGTAAGTGTGCATTTGTATGTTGTTTATGGTCTTAAGAACTATGTTTGGAAATATATGTAAGCGTGCATTTATATGTGTATTTATGGCAGATTGGCGCATACGCAAAAAAAAGGGAGTACTGTGGAAGCTGGACTTTTCTAAGGCCTATGATTTCATGAACTGACACTTCATTTGGGCCTCCCTACACAGACGAGAGTTCCCAGATAGGTAGATCACTTGGATGAAGAGATGCATCACGACTATGTCATGTGCGGTGTTGGTGAATGGTCAGCCAAGGGGGATTCTTTCAGTTGCAACGTGGAGTTCGACAGGGTTGCTCCCTAGTACCCTTGCTTTTTGTTTTGGCTTCTGATGCCTTGTTGGTCATGGTTGACTGCGCAACATCTGGTAGTTTCTTTAGGGGTTAGACAAAGGAGGAGATCTCTATTCCTATGCTTCAGTACGTGGATGCTATGATTCTCTTTACCGAGGGGGCCCCATCTAACTGCCAAGATCTATCAACGATGCTTAATCTCTTTGGATCGGTGTCGGGCCTGCAGATTAATAGGGAGAAATATTAATTCGTAACCTTTGGTCTGTCGGAGGAGGAGGTTGATAGGTGCGCAGGATGATTGCGGTCACCGCGGGGACAGTTGCCTTTGAGATACCTTGGTGTTCCTTTGGTAGCGGGGAGGATGAATACGGTGGATTGGAGGTTAGTGATTGAGAAGATGGAACGGAGACTGGCTGGATGGAAAGCATCTTGTCTTTCTTGAGACGGAAGACTTGTTTTACTCAAATCGGTACATTCGACGACATCGATCTTCTTCCTTTCTTCCAATGTTTTTCTGGTTGGGTGCAGAAGAAACTGAAGGGCATCATGCAAAGATTTTTTTGGTCAGCTTCTGGGAGTACAGGAGCGGTATCCTTGGTGGACTGGAAAACAATCACTTGCGTAAAGGAGGATGAGTGCCTTGGGGTACGAAGCCCGGAGGAGATGAATAAGGCTATGCTTTGTAAGTGGATCGTTCGCATTTGAGGAGACTGTGAAAGCCCCGTTTGCACTCTCCTTTGCAAGGTCTACATAGTTGATACTTTCTTTCCCAACCCTGGGGAAATGGTTTCGACTCCATCATACTTTTGGCATGGCATTTGTGGCATAGCTCAGGAAATTCATCCATTCCTGAGATCGATTGCAGGGATGGCATGGGGTTCATATTTTTGGTCGATGATTGGTTTGAGGGTGGAATCCTGGCTCAGCTGATGGCTCTTGCTACATATCCGAATGCATTGGTGGCAACAATCTGGACAGACAATTGTTTTTTCCTTTGTTTAGATCTGAATTGTCAGATCAAAGACTGGTGGAGCTAGTGATGCTGATGGAGGAGCTCGAGAGCGTGACATGGCCCCCAGAGGGTAGAGATTACTGGTGTTGGCAAGATGGTACTTTCTCGATGGGGAAAGCCTACGAAGCTCTGAAGGGACCACCGATTTATCATTTATGATCCAAGAGGTTATGAGATGGACTATAGAAGAATTTGTAATTGGAAGATTCCATCCCGCATGAAGATATTCCTGTGGATCTGTAGAAGGGACATACTGCTGACGGGGGAGCGTTTTGCACGTTTCTCTTCAAACGTTAGTCCGCTCTGTTCGCATTGTCAGGTGGAGGATGCAGACCATTTGTTCTTCAAGTGCAGGGACTCGATCGATGCTTCGGCTCTTTTCGGGAATAAGGCGGTTCGATGCAATGATATGGCAAGGTTTCTGGGACTCCCTTGGGGAGAATTGGAGATGCATGGAAACGATGTGATTTGGGTGCATATAGTTTTTTATGGGCAATTTGGATAGCCAGAAATGACGTAGTGTTCTGATGGGACAAAATGCATGGGGAAAATGCTGTGGCGCATGTTAAGGCGCTTGGAGAGAGTTGGATGATGTAATTTCTTTGTGTCCTTTCGGCCGATACGATGTGATTTGGATGCATTTGGATCTATGCATGTAGTAACGTTTAAAGGTGTTAAATGGTAAAGTTTTTGGGTACACACCTATGCGT
Source organism: Ottelia alismoides (assembly GCA_037367405.1). Classification (NCBI taxonomy): domain Eukaryota; kingdom Viridiplantae; phylum Streptophyta; class Magnoliopsida; order Alismatales; family Hydrocharitaceae; genus Ottelia; species Ottelia alismoides. The sequence goes on from JAZKJV010000697.1 coordinate 331,288, forward strand.
GGAGGTCCTTTATTGTTAAAAAAAGAACTAGGATGATCTTAATTTGCAAAAAAAATTACCTTTTTGCGTCATTTCCAGAATTTCCACTGATATCGTCGATATAGCCTCGATATATCCCTTTTTGGTCTGGCCGATACGATATCGATATCGATTTTTCGAACATTGTTATATACATAAGGGAGGTGTATTTAGGAGATTAATATTATAATGCATTATGTATTATGCATACGCAAAAGTAGAGCTATATTGGAAATCACCAACCAAAAACGGGTTCAATAATATATAAATTATAATGTACATCATTCATAATAACTAAAATCTGAAAGAAAGAAGATGAACTAAAATAGAAACTAAACTTTCCACTTAATTTAAATATAATTAATAACGTGGATCCATATTACTAGATTGCTATGTAATAACTATTGAATGCTAGTATAATAACATGTCTGATATATCTATGTAGACTTTCCTCGATCAATTTTAGAATTGTTTGATCTCCATCACAAAAAATGGGAGCGAAGATCCCTTTCAAAAACATGGCTCTCCCTGTGGGGTCAAAGAGGAGCATGTGCACTCCTACAAGTCTTATGGGCAGTGCCTCCCCAACAAAATCATAAATTTGATTATTTAGTTGTGTTTGATTTGTATCCGAGCATTTCAATAATGAGGTTAATACAAAATTTTGAACAAATCAACCTTTAAAAGCTTAAAAATAAATACATTCAAACTTTTTCCATCACATAAACAACCAACGAAATCAAGCAATAGAAGTGACATCAATTGTAAAGCACCAATATTGGCATGCTATCAATGATATTGTTCAAAATGATGGAATTTCTACACATAAAACTTTATATATCGTCTATGTCTCTAATACGAGATGACATCGCTGATATGAGACAACATATCATTGACATATCGCTCGATATCTTGGAAAAGGATATGCATGGTAATATGGATATCTCATAACCTTTGATACCGATATATCTCTCGACGATATATCGTGATATTTTGAATCGTGAATCCACCTCTATCTTTCCTATAGGAGTGTATTGTATGTTACTTGTTATTCTAAGACTAGGAAGAACTTAATTTTTGAGAAAATCACCATTTTATGCCATTTTTTGAAATTTTCACCGATATATGCGATGTATCCCTACTAACCAATATGATGTTGATATCGATATCTCATATTTGCAAAAAAAAAACGCATTTGGATTTTGTTGTAAATGGAGCTAAAAATTAAAATTCAGGACATACAATACGTATACATATATACATGGGAGATTTCAAATGATGCAGGGTCCTAGCATTATCACGATAGGCCATCAACATTTGTGGTTATATTTCTATTAAAGGCTGTGGTAAGAACTACTGATAATGTCCAAAACCACTCTCAATACCAAAATCCAAGAGCACAAATAGGAAACAAAGTTGTTAAGTACAACTTACATTCCTTAAATTTCACTATACAAAACCGAATTAAATTTGTAACATTTGTTTATATTGAGAAATTAAATGTAAGGAAAGTTTCCATAGACGATATCTATGTCTCTGAAAATGATATAGAGAAATTACAAATAAGGCAACTTCATCTATTGAGGACTTATCTGTGTCTTTTAAATGATTCGTTTTTATGTATCCATGTCTTTACGGTTATACCTGGTAAAATATATTCAGAAAATGTAAACAATAGTCATGGCAAGTATCCTTAGCATCGAATGTCTTTCGATATAGAACTACAATATGATTATTTTAATAGAATCACAAAAGCGTGGTATTTTTTTATATAATAAGATAATATGGTTTAACATACACAACAATAACTATAAATAGTGCATGAGTGAAGGGTTCCTTGAGCAGCAAAGAAAGTGGTCAAATCATGTTGTGTGAATTCAAGAGCATTGTCAATTTTGAAAGTTTGAGTACAAGTGGAGAAAGATCTCTGGATAAATTGATAGAATGACTTGATAATTTTATTAATATCTGATCATTCCTTTATTAGATAGACCCAAGAACATCTATTATAACCATCCACAAAAGAAGCAAAAAATTTATGACCTCCTACAGTATGGACCAGACAAGATCCTTGAATATAATAATCGACTAAAGAAAATGGCAATGAACGATGAGGCTCGGTCCACTGGATCAATATTTGGCCGAATGATCCGAATATTCGATCGAATATTCTTGTTCTGTGTGGTGTCTGATTAGAATATTTCTATGCAGTCAATATTCGATCTAACCCGAATATTCTCAAATATTCAATACTCAGCCGAATATTTGGCCGACTATTGCAACATACTGTAGACTTTTTTATTTTTAAAGATTCCTGCTTATCCTGATATCATCATAAAAGTTAAAGCTCCATAGATGTAACATGTTAATTGTACTTTTATCTTGGACTCTTATTGATTGATGACCATATATGTATAAATATATAAGAATATATATAGATATATTTGAAAGATTTTTTACTTAAAATAATTTAAAAATACATAACCGAGTAATTCCGAATATTCTCTCGAATACTGAATATTATTTATTCAGTGACCCCTCCCCCCAACAGAACACCGAATACCGACTTTTGCAACACTAGAGCCTTGAAGGAAAGGAGGCCCGATGATGTTTGCCGAACAGGCATGCATCACACTCAAAAAAGCTTCATTGATGGCAATTTGAGAAGCATTTGAGAAACATTTGAGAAAGGGCTCTAGCAGAGGGATGGCGAAGCTGAAAATGACGTAGGAACAAGTCAACAAACACAGAGACAACGCTGACAAATGTAGAATCAGTAGAGATAACAAGATAGTATACGTCGTTCTTCTCATATTCCCCACTGAAAATCTGCATCATCCGGATGTCCTTAAAATAACAATCGAGCTAGTCAAAAATCAATCTATAGTTGAACCCAATACAATTTATGGACTAATAAAAGGCTCAAAGGAAAGTCAGATGCACAAAAAATGTTTGGAGGAAAGTTCCATAGTCCCAACAACGGTAATAGGAGAATGCGCACTATTTGCACAATGGAAGAGGGTTGAGAGGAGGTTAGCATATTACCTTCTCCAGTCAAGTGAATAGATCACCAAAATCAATAATCCATGTGGGCATTGTGGCAGAAGCAGAGTTGGATACAGTGCCTGAGTTGTTAGCCATGTTCACATTGAAAATGATCTCACTGGTAGTGGAGTTCTGCAACAGTTGCATCAGGCAGGAGTAATTTGTGGCGGAATGTTGTATTGTTTGTCCACTGACGTCCCGATCAGATGGTTTATCAGTCACATATATGCATCCTAATCAGATGCAGATGCATTTGGCCCTTGGTGGCACGCCGAACTTCCTCCAACACCTCTCAGATGGGTGATTGGTCCTCTAACAATGAATACAAGGCATGCGACCACGACCGTGGCTAGGGTTACAACCTTGGCTTCCTCGAAAGCTATAATAGCCTCCTCGTCCAGGGGAAGCAAGGAAGGCAAAGTTCTCCACTGGCTGTGGAGAAGGAGTACGACCACCGGAAGTCTCATGCCCTTGTAGTCAGCCAAAAATGACCTTGATGGGTGATAAAGTGTCATATGTGAGTAATTGGTCCTTCACAATCCGATAGCGAGGATGGATGCCAACAAGAAATATGTAGACTTATCACACATGTCTTTCTGTCACCTATTTGGACAATATGCTGGTTGAAAGATGACAAGTTCTTCGTAGAGACCGCTGAAGTGTCGATCGTATTCCACAAGGGCGGACTCTCTTTTAGAAGTGGACCAAATCCGACATGTAGATGTCGGGAGGGAAAGATTTGGTAGTCTGCTGAGAGTAGGTCTGTGCCAGTTCGAAAGATTTGGTAGTCTGCTGAGAGTAGGTCTGTGCCAGTTCGTCCCATATGTCCTTTGCAATGCCCTTGTACAGGAGATTTGCCACAATTAGGCGGTAAACAGATCAGACCTGAGTGAACATACAATTTTTAGGTTCAATTCGTTTTTTAATCGAGCCTAAACTTGTGTTCAAGTTCGATTCATTTATTTCTGAACGGAATCTGAATCGAGCCTTTATTTAAACGTATCGAATCTAAGCGAATATCGAACTTGAGAATTTACTAATGAGAGGGAGTAAAATGAAATGGAAAGATATATATATATATATATAAATATAATTCAGATATATATTCATTCATTTTTTCTTTATCTACCTCTCCTTCATCTTTTGAAAAAATAAATTAATAAAGGCTCTTCTCATTGAAAAAAAATATAATTTATATTTTTATATTCGTTCGGATGAAAAATATGGAATAAGGGGTAAATGAGGCTTGTGTTTTTTTTGTTGATTCGAGGGATAAGTGTTAGAAAATCGGAAGCGGAAGCGGAATGATAAACATAGCATAATAAACAAGAAAGATAGAATATGGAAACACCGTGATTTTACGTGGAACCCTACTCCGTGAGGAGCGGGATGAAACCACGGGAGAAGCCCTCAACGGGGCGGATATTTCATTGCTTTTTCTCAATGGATATAGGAGGTCTGGGGCTCCTTATATAGCCTCTCCAGAGCCTCCAAGTCCCACCACTGGACAATGTGGGACTAAACAACTGGATGAGGTAAATGGATCCTGGAGGTATCCATTTACCCATCTACAACTCAATAGGCGCACTACCAAATACTCCAACACTCCCCCTCAAGCTGGAGCATGCAATGCTCAGCTTGGACAAACAGAAAGATACTCAACTCAACGCTACAGGACACTACGGACAATACAACCCAACGCGCACATTGCTGCAGTCGAGGACGTTGCTTCTCATGTCGTGAAGGTGAGGAGGACGAACGGGCTGGAGTGTGAGTCTGTTGAATCTCCTCGTAGGAGAGCATGTGCTCTGAACTGCGCCTGTCAGAGTCACTGCAACTGAAATGAGTCTCCTCGTAGGAGTACTCTGGCCCGCCACAATAATGTGGACAACTGCTCCATCTCTGAAAAAGGGCCGAACTGAATAAGGTTCGTGGCTGTGCAATCCTCTTCGGGGTCCAAGGTCGCTGGAGAATGGAGTCTGGAAGTAGTCTCCTCGTCGGAGAACTGGGTCTCTCCCATCTGGCTCAGAGAATGATGCACTGCTCTGGTGTACCTATGATACCACATGAAAACCCTTGCCAACATGGCATAGGGAATGGTCCTCTACTTTAGAGTCCCTATGGCTCACATGAAAACTCTGGCCTACAAAACAAGAATGGATGGGGACCACTGACAATGATGGCATACAAGTGCTCATCTGAAAAGACCGCAAACTCGTGCGTGTCTGAAATTGGAGTCTCTCTCTGGAGAACTCGAAAAATGGGCCTCTCATCTTGGAGTGCGTCGATCTTGGACTCTGACCAATCCGTCGAGTCTGAAATTGCGCATCAAACTGGGACTCGGAATCTGAACTTCGAGTCTGGAATTGCGCATGAAGAATCTGAAAAATCGTAGAGTCTGAAAATCGGTTGGTCTGGAGAATATTTGAATAGTCTGGAAATCTGACTTCTGAATCTGCACCAGGACCTGTGACTCTACACAACACTCCCCCTTTCTCCCATACTTGTCGGAAAATGACATCGACAAAGTTGGGAGAAGACAAGATAAAATGGGGGTAAAAAGAACATGAAGTTTGCGGCTTTTCATCATTTTTTTAAGGCCGTCACAAATTTTTTTAAGCCGTTTCAACTTTTTTTTACGGCTTTCAATCATTAATTTTTTTCGAAATACGTGCGGTTTTTTTATTGCACGTGCCTCCTTTTTTTCAGCCTCCTTTGGCTTCACTTTTTTTTTGAAACAAGAGGCCCATTTGGGCCGTTGAATATACGTCAGCCCACATTTGGGCTCAAATAAAATTGAGCACCCCCTTTTTTGTACACTCAACTTGGGCTCAACCTCTCTCTCTCTCTTTTTGCAATATGTACTTCTCCTTTTTTTGGAACATACAACCCATTGGTCTTTAAAACCAGCCCCCGCCCCTCTTTTTTTATATGGCCCATCATTTGGGCTTGTACATCAACCGAAGCCCAATTGGGCTCTTCTGCCCCCTTTTTTTTCTTTTTTCTTTAAATAAAACGTGTCCCCCCTTTAGGGTTACAAGAACCCATCACACCAAAAGAAATAAACGCCGCCCCTTGGGGTTTCAACTTCTTGCGGCAAGGAGGGCATTTGAAGGAGGCGATCGGGGGTTGCGCCTCTGCTTGCGATGGGAGAGGGCACGCGACTGCGTTGGGATATCGCAAATCAAGCCTGCGCTGGGATATCGACGCGATCTGCCTGGGGAAGAAGATGCGGGGCTGGGGCTTTTGCAAATCAAGCCGCATGGGGGTCGCGCACAGGGGCCCGAAGGCCTCGCGACTCTGTCTCGCGCGAGGAAGGGACTCTGTCCGCAAGGGATAATCTGGATTGTCTGGGGCGCCCCCGCATGGGGGAGTGCACGCTTGGAGACTCGTGCCTGCAGTCCGTTGAGAGGTATACGATCGCCGCCGCCTGCTGGTGCTGAGTGTTGGGGCACAACCTGCACGCTGCATGTGCCTTGGAAGAGGTGCGCGCACGACTCGACAAGAAGAATCTGGAGTGCGCAGGAGCTTCTGGTGTGCAACGGGGAACAAACGATCAAAACTTCGGCCAGAGAGGTGGTCCTGCGGCTAGGGCTAAGGAAACACGGTGGGGCTTTGCTTCTTGCGCTGGACTCGCGCGAGTGCGCGTGCTGCCTCTAGGGTTCCATGGAGATCTCCGGTTGGATGGGCTGGGTATCGCCCCGATGCTACGCCGCCATCTGGATCTCGCGCCGATGTTAGAAAATCACTCCGATGCCTGGGCCTCCGCCTGGAGGCTGGGAGGTCAGATCTCGCTCCTGGCGGCGGTGGAGGGCTCGCTTTGTTGACGGGAACCACCGGATGCAGCCCGCTGCAGAATCAAACGCCGCCGTAGTTGAAGAAAAATAGGGTTTTGAAAACCAAACCCTGCCTGGAAGAGGCGTTGGCCAATCAAAGAACCTCGCGCTACATAGATCTTCACGAAATAAAATTCTCAAACAATCTAGGGTTGCAGAAGACCCCCAAGAAAAATTATCGAATCTCGGAAAAGATAATGAACATAAAAAAAACTCCCAGAGAAACGAACCCGCTCTGATACCATGTTAGAAAATTGGAAGCGGAAGCGGGGCGATACCCAGCCCATCCAACCGGAGATCTCCATGGAACCCTAGAGGCAGCACGCGCACTCGCGCGAGTCCAGCGCAAGAAGCAAAGCCCCACCGTGTTTCCTTAGCCCTAGCCGCAAGACCACCTCTCTGGCCGAAGTTTTGATCGTTTCTGCTTCTGCTTCCTGATAGCAATAGGAATATCAAGATCATCTTCTGTTGTACTGGATGGTGTAGTTTCCTCCTACAATGAAGAATCCTGCACATGTACCATATCTGACCCGTCAGTAGTAATGCCATCTGAACATACCTGAGGCGTGATGGGTAGCTGACGTGTAGCCTGAGTAGGACCTGACCGACGCGTATAGAATTTTGGTAGAGGTGGAATGGGAGGTCGTGGAAGAGGTGGAGGTGGAAGTGGTGGTGGTGAAGTTGATGTAGGTGCAGGAACAGAAGGAGACTCAGGTGAACTCCAAATAGGAGGTGGAGGGACATAGACATCATCATTGGTAGTGGATGGTACCAGTCTGTCACCTGCAAGAGAAAAATACATAACAGACTCAAAGAATGTGACATCAACACTAACGAAATATTTCTTGTTTATGGGATCATAACACCTATAGCCCTTCTGAGTCCGAGAATAACCAACAAAGACACACTTGACAGCTCTAGGAGAGAGTTTGTCAAGTCCAGGAGAGAGAAGATGAACAAATACCACAGTACCAAAGACACATGGAGTAAGTGAGAATAATTCCTTGTCAGGAAAAATGATAGAGAGGTATTTTCTCACCAAGGACAGAGGATGGCATACGATTGACGAGATAGCACGCGGTAAGAACAGCATCCCCCCAGAAAGAAATAGGAGCACAACTCTGAATCAGTAGGGTTCGAGTAATGTCAAGGAGATGACGATGCTTTCTTTCCGTCACACCATTCTGCTGGGATGTGTACGCACAAGTGATTTGGTGAATAATGCCCTTTGATGAAAGAAGTTGAGAAAGGGAGCGTGTGCAAAATTCTAGGGCATTATCAATACAGACATATTTGACAGTAGAAGAGAACACATTTTGCACTTCATTAATCAAATTCTTGATCACATCTCCTGCTTCAGATTTATTCTTTAAAAGAAAGACCCAAGATACACGAGAGAAATCATCCACTACCACTAGATAAAATCTGTGCCCCTGATGATCGGGTACACGACTTGGACCCCATATATCTTATATGAAACAACTCGAACGGTGAGCTACTGCTCCGACTCTGACGACTAGGAAAGTTCGACCGATGATGCTTTCCCAACTGACATGTTTCACAGCGAAAGGATGAACTGGGAGAGATCTGAGGTAGAAGATGACGCATTTTCTGGAGCGGGAGGCGACCAAAACGTAGATGCCAGATGTACGGAGAAACTGGTCTGGCCGAATGAGAGGAGACGCCAGCATAAGAATTCCGAACCAGCCGATATAGACCATTCTTCTCAGAGCCACATCCAATCACCCTGCCCGTTAGTATGTCCTGAAAAATAAGAGAAGACGGGTCAAATATAGCACGACAATGCAAATCCTTCGTAATCTGACTAATAGATAACAGATTCATCGAGAACTCAGGAGCATGTAGGACATTCTGTAGATGCATAGTAGAGAATAGGGAGACCTCCCCCTGTCCAACAAGGGGGGAATGAGTACCATCTGCGATCTGCACTGAGCGGCCGTGAGGTATGTCCCTGTAGGACTCAAGTCTATCTCGATCTCGGCAGAGGTGATGTGTGGCACCCGAATCTATAGTCCAATCAGAGATATCATGAGACTGTGTAAATGCAGTGGATCTACCTGAGGTACTAGCAGCAGCAGATGAACTAGCTGAGGCTGTAGCAGCAACATCTGAAGGTCCACCAGAAGAATCACCAGATGATTGTGGCATAATATCACGAAGACGAGTACACCAGGAGGATGGCGGAGCGTTTCGCGTGGAAACCTAAGGTTCGTGGTGGAAGGGGAGCTCATGCGGTGCGCGACAACGACGGAGGCGAAGGTTGGCGACGGGTTTCGCATGCGAAGCCTGGTCGTAAGTGTTTCCGCTGTGAGTCTGCGTGGTCACCTAGCCGCTGCGTGTGATACTCCGCCCCGCTGCTTCCATTGTGGTAGGGTGGGGCATCGCATGGCGTCTTGCTGGTTCGATCGTGAAGGAGGTCGCGCCGGACAACGCGCGGTCTCTCGCCGGTCATCTTCGCGAGACAGCCCTGGAGCTTCTCAGGGTGGTCGCGATACTCGCTCATTTGCGGAGGTGGTTGCCGGTGCTGGTGCAACTAGGGGGGGGGCTCCTGGTCGCGTCGCGGCTGGTGTTCCTGCTCGTGAGGCGGCTGCCGTTCCTGCTAGTGAGGTGGGTGGCGTTCCTGCTAGTGAGGCGGGTGGCGTTCAGGCTCGCGAGGCGGGTGGCGTTCCTGCTAGTGAGGTGTCTGCGGCGGTGGTGGGATCTGTGCAGCTGTTGGAGGTGGGTGGCGGTGCGGGCGATGAACAGGCCGTGCATGGCTCGTTTCCTGTGCATGGTTCGGTTGCGGAGCACGTGGTGCAGGGGGGCTTGCCCTGCAAGGGGCGTGGGGGTGGGGCTGCCGTTGGTAGGGGAGGGAGGGTTGAGGAGCCGGGGGGCGGGTCGGCGCGGCGGGATGCGGGGCTGCATGGCGGCGGGTTTTTCGCGTGCAGGCGTGCTTCGTCAAAGGGACACCTTGCTGCGGTGGGTGTCCGACGTGGATCGGATCTCTCCTGGGATGACATTCGAGCGAGGACGATTTTGTTTCTTGGCGAGGATTTCGACGGCGACATTGTCTTCCTGGACTCGCAGCGCTGTTGTGTTCGCGGGCTATCCCCGGTGCAACGGGAGAGCCTTTTCCGTGGGTTTGGGCATGCTGATGTTACATGGCGACCCCTTCGTGTCGCGGATGGAGCGGTGTACACTACCGAGGTTTGTATCGCGGAGGTGCGGGGGGTCCCTTTCCTCTCTCGCACGGTGGCTGTGCTCTCTAAGATGATCGCTCGATGGGGGCAAGTTCTTGCAGTCCTTGATGATGGCTTGGCGCCAGGGGCGGATTGGGCCAGCACGACGATTCTTCTGGAGTGTTCTCCTCGTTTTCTTGAGGAGATGGAGGGGAAGGTCATATTCGAGCGTCTGCTCCTGGGCTCCTGGTCTTTCAAGGTGGAGATTCTCATACTGCCGCCGCCGCCGGCGTCCGATCCTTCTCCTTCTTCCTCCGCCTTGCGCGGTGGACATCAGGGCTCTCCGTCGAGGGGTGACGGTTCAGGTTCTTCGCGACACGTGGCCTCTTCCAGGGATATTTTCGAAGCGTCGTCTGGTGACTTTTCCGAAGCATCGCATGGGGGATATTCCGAAGCGTCGCTCGGGGAGGCCGATGGTTCGGGCCCATCATTTCATTCGCCTTGGGGCGCGAGTGGCAGACGTGATATTGTGGCGGTGGATTGCCCCGATGTGGATTTCTCTCATCTCGACCTCTCTGGTCACGTGGCTACGTCTACACGAGGCTCTTCTTTCGGATCTGCTGTTATCTCCTTCGGGCCTCCTTATCGGGTGCTGTCCGACCAGTCCGGGATATCCGAATCCATTTCTTGGGTCTCGGACTATCCATGTCCTATGCCCATCAGTGTGGTGGCCCCTATCTCGAGGGACATTCTGGAGGACATCTCTCCCTCGCAGTTATTATCGCTGGACTCTCCTGCGCCTATTCTCAATGATCCCCTCGTCTTCACCCCTCCTCGCCGAGGGGGGCGACCTTCGCGGGGATGGTCGGGCTGTGAAAGGTATGCTGCTGCTGACGACCTACATGGCGGTGCTTCCTGGGACGTGGTCGGGGGCTCCTCCCCCCCCTCAAGATTTGGTCGAGCTTACACTCGAAGGCGATCCTACCGCCTTGGTGACGCGCCACCCTCTTCTCCTTTCCGAGTCTCTTCTTCGCCTCGGGATGTGGTGGCAGCTGCTTCTGGTTTAGTCCGCGTGGGGAGGAGATCTCCTCCTGGCTTTTGAGTTTCTCTTTTGGGATTTGCGGCTTCCTGGGGACCCCTTTTTTGTTAATGAAGATCTTGTCTTGGAATGTGCGTGGACTTTGTGACTCTCATCGTCGCCGTTCTTTGGGCGTTCGTCTTTTGGAATGGGGTTGCGACATTGCTTTTGTTCAAGAATCTAAGTTGTCTGTGCTGGATGAAGATGTTTGGCGGTCTTTTGGTGCTGGTGGGTTGGATGCGTTTCGTGCGTTGGATGCTTCTGGTGCGAGCGGTGGTTTATTTGTTGCTTGGCGCTCTTCGCGCCTATCATTCTCTTCTTCGAGGATCGGTCGTCACTCCGTCTCCGTGGTGCTCACCCTATCGGAAAATAATTTGCGTGCGGCCTTCACTTGTGTCTACGGGCCTACCTCTCATATCGATCGCCGGGAGCTTTGGGAGGACCTCAGGGCGGATGCGCTTGCTTTTGATAACATGCCCTGGCTGGTGGGGGGTGATTTTAATGTCACATTGCGATCAAGGGACCGTCCCCGCGCTCGTGGGGGCAGCGATCCCGGCTCATCGGACTTCATGGACTTTGTTCGGGACTTGGCTCTGGAGGGGCTGGAGGCAAATGATATCGTCTACACTTGGAGGTCGAATTCTGCCCGATCGCGGATCGATCGGTTTCTGGCCAACGAGCACTTTATGGAGGCTTTCCCCCTTTGTTCGGTCACTTCTCGTCCTCGCGCTTTCTCTGATCACAGTCCCATCATTTGTGATACCGGGGATGGTCAGCGTCCCCGTGGGCTCTTCAGATATGAGCGTTCTTGGCTCCTCGAGCCGGGATTCAGGGATTTTGTTCGGAATCATTGGAACCAGTCCTTTTTTGCGGGTTCTGCCGCACGTCGCTTTGCCCTTAAACTCTCTTCCCTGCGTGCGGCCCTCGCGTCCTTCAAGCGGGAGTCGAGGCAGGCTCGTATTCGTGATCGGTTGGCGGCTGAGGCTGTGATTCTACGCCTTGACATTCTCGAGAATGATAGAGATCTGACTTCGGACGAGTTGGCTGAGCGCGCTGCCGCCGTTGCGACGACGCGGATGGAGGATCGTAAGCGTTCAATCGAGTGGCGTCAGCGATCTCGGGTGAGGTGGCTCAAGGAGGGGGACACCAATTCTGCTTACTTCCACAGGGTGGCGAGTGGTCGCCGCCGCTCTAATTCCATTTCTTCTATATCCATTGATGGGGTGCATTTCGAGGGGGAGGTTGATGTGGGGGTGGCCGTGGGGAACTATTTTCGTGCTGCGTTTGGCTCCTCGGCCCCGCGGCGGTGGCGATGGTCGGGCCAGGGGGCTCCTGCTCTCCCTGCATCTTCTGCGGAGGCGCTCGTGCTCCCGCTTTCTTTGGAAGAACTCAAAGGGGCGGTTTGGGACCTCAATCGTGATGCTGCCCCGGGGCCTGATGGCTTCCCGGTTTGCTTTTACAAGGAATTTTGGGATATTGTTGGGAACGATGTTCTGGCTGTTGGATGTGCTCCGCGGGATTTTTTGCGAGAGAAACGATGGCTTTGATATCCTAAATCGGTCCCATATTGTGCTTATTCCTAAATCGTCGTCGGCTACTAGGATTGAGGATTTCAGGCCTATTTCCGTGTCCAATGCAATTTATCTAATTATTGCAAAGGCCCTCGCGCGTCGCCTGGCCCCGGCTCCTCGACTCACTCATTTCGCCTACGCAGGCAGCCTTCGTGCGTGGTAGGCAAATTTCTGATTGCTATGCCGTTGTTTCCGAGATTATTGAGTCATGGAGGAGGAATGCAACCAAGGGAATTCTTTGGAAGATTGATTTTGCCAAGGCCTATGATACTCTTGATTGGCGGTTCTTATGGTCCGTTCTGTGGAGAAGGGGGTTCCCCTCTACCTGGATTACGTGGATGCGGCGTTGTGTGTCAACGGCATCGCTATCTCTTTTGGTCAATGGCAGGACGGTCGGGGGTTCTTTCCAACCGCGGAGGGGGATTCGCCAGGGTTGCCCCCTAGCCCCTCTCCTTTTCGTTCTGGCGGCTGATGTTCTGCCGCGCATGATCGAGGGTGTCGTGGGGGCTGGTTTGTCTCGGGGCTGCTCTTTGGGCCCTTACCACATACCGCTCGTCCAATTTGCTGATGATACAATTTGTTTCATTGAGGGGGATCCTTCGAATGTGTCCCCAATGGCTACTACTATTCAACTGTTCAGCGAGCTCTCCGGTCTTCATATGAATGGCAACAAATCTAAGGCGGTCCCTTTCTTCATGTCCTCGGCGGAGGCGGCGATGTGCTCGCACGTGCTGGGCTGTCAAACTTCTGATCTCCCCTTCGATTACCTGGGATTACCCTTGACGTTGGGCCGCGCGCGCACGCGTGACTGGAAATCGATCGTTGAGAAGGTCGAGCATCGCCTGGCTGGGTGGCGCGCGACGATTCTCTCCCGTGGTGGCCGGTTAGTGCTTCTTAAATCTGTCCTTTCCTCTATCCCTATCTACTTTCTCTCGGTGCGGGGGATGCCAAAGGGGTTCGTTGGCGTCTGGAGAAGTGTATGCGGGCATTTCTGTGGGGGAAGAAGGGAGGAGGGGGGAAGGGTGTGCACCTCGTTGCCTGGGATGAGGTCACGCGCCCTAAGAAGGAGGGCGGGCTGGGTGTGAGGCGCCTGGCGTCGGTGAATGATGCTCTATTGCTCAAATGGGGCGGCGAGAATTTGGGGAAGGAGGACAACTTCTTGATTAATTGTTTGAGGGGTGCGACAGGGGATGGCATCCATTTGGCCTTTCGTGGTGATTATCGGGGCCAGGTCTCTATCTTTTGGCGTGGGGTGATGGGCGCTCTTTGTCGGAATCGCTCCCTATTCTCATTCAACCTCGGCGATGGTTCTCTGCTTCGCTTCTGGGAGGATGACTGGACGGGAAGGGGGCCCTTTAGTCTCACTTTCCCCCGTCTTTACGCTTTGGTCCCCAACAAAGATGTTACGGTGGCCGGCTGCTGGGATGGGCGCGATTGGTGCCCTCTTATTTCTGAGTCTTTGTCGGACCAGCGGATGCTCGAATATATCTCTCTCATAAGCTCTCTTGTTGATGCCCCTGTGCCTTCTGTGGGCCGGGACTACTTGGCCTGGAAGAATGGGCCCTTCTCTACTCGTGCCGCGTATATGGCCATATTGCCGGTTCCCGCTGGGAGGGAATGACATGCTCTTGCGTGATTGCAATCTATTGTGGGCACTCAGGCTTCCTGAGCGTGTGGGTATTTTTCTTTGCTGCTCCGTAGGGAAAAATACTAACTCGAGATCGTTGTGCACGGATGTTTCCCAACTCTTCGCCTCTCTGTGGTCTCTGTGGCGTAGATACGGAAACTATTGATCACCTATTTCTGCATTGCTGCTGTGTTGATACGTTATGGCCGATTTGGGGTGGCTGGATCTCTCTTCCTTCGCTCATTTCTTTCAAAGCTTGTTCTGTGATCGGGGTCGGCCATGGCATGCGCTGCTTGATCCTATCTCGAGGCTTTGGAGCCTGTGGCTGGGGCGAAACGAAGCTATCTTTGCTCGTCAGCGGTTCTATTTGGAGAATGTTAGATCCACGGCCTCGGGCTTCCTTCGTGACTGGACCTCTATGTAAATTTTTAGCAGCAGGGGCTACGATCTCCGTCTACCCCCTTTACTTTATTTTGTAATTTCTCATCTTCAGTTTCCCCTTGTAAGTATCTCTTTCTCTTTTTAATACATTGGGGTGAGCACCTTCGCGTGTGTCCCCCTTTTTTTTTTGAGCCTCAAAATAAAATAAAAATAATATCACGAAGACGTACCACAAGTTCCTCAAAACGGTTGTCTGCAATAGATGCCAACTGGGACTGAGAGTGCTCTGCAACACGTGCCGATGCTGGGAACCCATGCTTAGAATAGCATGTCTCCTCCGAGTGTTCTGTGCGGTGACAATAGGAACATGGCTGACTAAAGCAACCACCCCTTCCCTGGGGTCCCACGTCCCACGTCCACGTCCACGAGCAGAAGACGGGCCACCTCTTCCACGCGAAACTGCCATCGCCGATGGGGGTGGAGTAGAAGAACTGGAAGAAACTGTAATGCGACTGAGTCTCCTGTAAACATCCTCCACTGGAGAAATAACTGCATCGGCTAAGATATGAGATCGGGCGGCGTCATATTCAGGATCAAGGGCCGCAAGTAGGACACCCACCATGGCAGCATTCCGAAATGTCTTCTGCTGTTCAGGAGTCGCTGTGAGTGGGATAGTACTGTATAACTTCTCAAACACCCCCCTCAGGGATGTGTATAAGGAGTGAAGAGGTCTGCCGCTCTGCTTCATCGTGAATATGTCATGCTGAAGCTATAACATCTTGGTCTCATTTCGCACCTACGAATATGTAGCGACTAGGGATATCCCACATCGCCTTGGCAGTGGGCTGATGGAGGACATCATTGGCAATCTCCATCGTCAATGTAACTGACAACCAGACCTTTGCATAGGAGTCATCAGCCTCCCACGAGGCATATATCCCTGTCTTCTCTGCTGGCTCATCCTCGGTAAGAATGTGCTTCTTACCATTCGACTTCATGAGGCTCATGAATTGCATCGCCCAGAGCTCATAATTCGACCCGTCCATCTTGACTATTGGCGCAGGACCTTTAAATGCGCCTATGGAGGGCATATCAACCTTCGATTCTGACATATTGCCGCTGGAGAAGAACTAGGGTTTGTAGACAAAGTGATAGATGTCTACACAAACTGCATAGGATTCGAGTGCGTATGTAGACGTTACGTACTCAAATCCATCTATCCTGAGGAAGAGACGAGTACGTGCACGCCGGAGATCGCCGAGGATCGGCTAGGGCACGCCGGAAGATCGGCTAGGGCGTCGGGGGGTGATGGCACCGGGACAATGGGGCCGCCGGGTTGGTGGCAGCGGGACAAGGAGGCCGCCGGGGGGGGGGGGGTGGCGGCGGGATTAGGGTGCCGCCGGGGGGCTGGGAACCAACGGGGGGGGGGGGGGGCTGGGAACCACCGGGCGGGGAACCACCGGGGGCTGGGAACCGAGCCGGCGGCGGCGGTGGGTTGAGAGAGGAGAGAGGGCGGCGGGTGGGGAGAGGGAGAGAGCCCTAGGGCTTGGGCTCTGATACTATGTTGGGAGAAAACTGAGATACTTTATTCAGAGAAACCCTAGGCTCTCTTATATAGGGAGAGGCCTTAAGGGTAAAGTACAAAGTAGTCCAGAGAAAACAAAGAAATAACCAACAGGTACATAACATAATAATATCTATCTCTATAGATACTATGTGGAAGAAGTTAAAAATGAATTGCATAGTTTACTCAAGCGATGTGGGGTTTATATAGCATGCAATCCTAGAGTCCAATTGGTTATAAGTACATAATAGACCCTGTAGGTTACAAAAAGGACCAGGACTCAACTAATAAAGAGAAGATAATAAATCAAATAACTTCTACAAGTAGCATTAATGCTTCAACTTCTGACCATCAGGAGCAATTGTATACTTCCATCCAATCTCTGCACCAGTTGAATGCTCGGAGTGATAATTGGAAGCTGAATTGTGGGGGGGGAGGGGACAAGCATCCATGATATCAAAAGCAATAAACCAGACAAATATTAGTATGGAATATAATAAAAGAAGATAACATCCTTCCTACCAAAGAAGAAGAAGAAAACAATATTTTTTATACAAGTCACATCAAATTCATGCGGCTTTTAGAGATCTAATTTTACTTAGATCTTCTAAAGTTCTAAGTCTAACTAACAATTCAGATCTAACTTTAACCTACAAAAAGTGGATTTGACATGGTACACATATAATGTTGCTTACATAGAAATCTTCAGCAAAATTTTTAAGATGGATGATTTTAAACTTCAAGATAACAAATTAATAGTAGAGAAATGAAGAAATAGATACTAGAGACTTTATGAACATTCAGCTCACGAAAATCAAATGATGAAGTTCATATAATGCATAGAAAAATCAATGGGAATCTTCACTGTAGCTCGTATCTTTGATTTATGAGTGAAATGTTGGCGACATCTCAGAACAAAATCAATGGGAGTATCGATACTGCCATTTTGATGAAATTAAAATAGGATATCAATCAACATAGTAGGATCATGACTAGGACCCCTTACATCAAATACATCATGTAACATAGAGAAACTACACCCGGTAGACCTGGTAGGAAAGGATAAGTGGTGTTATTTCCCCATCTCATAATTTCTCACCAGTACGGTGGTGGTTATGACAACTAATAGAAAGAACACATTGGTGTTTCTCCCACTGAGCAAATCATAAATGCCGAAGATACACAACGAAGAGCTTCCCGGAGACAGTTTTGTATGAGGATACATATGTGATCTTTTGTTGAAGTAGTCCTCATACTCATGAATTGGGTTTCGAGTCTGAATGTGGACTATGAATTTTAGACTAATGGGAGAAATTTTGTACGGTAAGATCCATACGAACTCCAGAGTAGCAATCTCATTCTCCGAGCCTGTGTGCGAGAGGCTCAAGTTTTTTTTTTTGAAAGCAAAAAGGGCCTCCATCGTACAGCTCGGTGCCCAAAAACTTCACCATTAATCACCAAAAATGTACAATCATTATGTTACAAACTCCAACCATAGAGGCTTAAGTTTGAGGCTCTTGATTAAGAGACCTTTGCAGTGGTTTCATGAAAGAAGCCCATTATTCAGATCATCATATCGTAAACACTCATGCATTGGAGAAGCCCGGTTCAGTATTTCGTATCCATATCATGCAAGAGCCCAACAAAGTTGATGCAAGATGGAATGCTCAACTTGGACAATACAACACACACACGCAAGCCGAGTACATATATTAATTGCATCTTCTCATACTTGCGATTTGGGGAAACTGCAAATGTTGTGGATGTGCTCTTGAATGCTTTTGATACAGAAGACTAAAGTGGATCTCTTCAACAAGGACAACTGCGATCGCCGCCACATATGGTGATATGAAAAAAGCTTCAATCATGAAGTCATTGCAATGGGTCTCCCTCGAGAGCCTCGAACCAGGCCTCTCCCATACTGGCTCAGAGAACGAGATCTTTACTCTAGAATCCCTATGGATGTCTCTTCATCGAGCCTCTATCATAGGTCTACATCATACGTGGTCCAAATGAAAACCCTGATCTCAAATCAAGAGCATGGGGACCTCTCAAATAAATGATCACATATGTGCATCTCTAACAAAACAAAGTATTCATGGACATTCTCGGCTCCCCCTATTTTCCATATCCATGTAAGAGATACAAACAATTAAACAAATACATAAATTCTCCACTCCCTATTTTTCTTCTCACTTTTTTCAGCAGTCCATCCTTTTTTTGAACCAATTTCTGCTCACAAATTTATTTTTTTATTTTCCCTTTTTCTCAGCTACACCTTTCCTTTTTTGCCTCTTTTTTTAATCCCCAGCATTTGGGGCAGTTGATATTGCATGGAACCAATGTGTGTGAAGGGAAGGCCACAAGAACTTCTAGTCTGCATATTTATACAGTTTTCATAAAAAAATTATATTTATAAGCTTTGGAGAAAGTCACTTTCCACACCAAACCTTTTACGTGACGCCGCCTTTAATCTGGTACAATCTCAGTCACAATGGCCACAATATCCATCATGAGTTTTCTCGATACAAAGTCTGTCTGGAAAGGGCTAAAGAGGCTATTCAGGACTGTGCACAAAGTCGCATGACCACACACAATTTGTAAGCAAGTAGTTATACAACCATAGGATACTTCGTGTTGGGCAAAGCAATGTGCATGAAATCATCCGCCCATTGTAAGACCTCTTTCTTTGGCAAGTGAAAGATCATGACCATGTTCACCCTCTCAAATCTAGAGTTGACAACATTGAATTCCATAATAATATTAATAAAATCATCCTTCACAACTTCCTAGAACTCATTGAAGAAGAGGATAAGGAAACCATGAGAATTGGTGAGCCATTGACATTTAGCTTGTCCATCGCATCTTTAACTTCCAGAATCACGAAATCTCGCATTAGCCCATTCATGTGTTCAAGGTGCAGTATGTTGGCCCCTTACTCTAGCCATCGAGTCCTACCTTTTCTTTTAAAATTGGAACTTCGAAAGTACTTCACAATTGCTATACATACCTTTCTATCACACCTTGAATAAAAAGGAGGGCATTCCTGGCTTCTCGCTTGTCATCACATTGATAAGCCGTGATCTCAACCAAATTTGTCTTGGTCGGTGTTCGTTTACCGCTCGTCACTATATAGAAATAAACCATGTTCATTCCGGGCTTGGATTTTCATCTGGTTGTTGAGAAGGGAATGTCTGATGAAGGGAGAATGAAGAGTCAGGTTTTTCTCTGGAACTAGTAGTACATGCCAACGATGTATGACAACAGAAGAGGAATGTTGAGCATCTCTGTCACTCATCATTACGTCGAAATAAACCACATTCATTGTGGGCTTGGATTTTCATCTGGTTCTTGAGAAGGGATTCTTTGACGAATGGAGAATGAAGAGTCATATTTTTCTTCGGAACTAGTAGCACATGTTAGTGTTGTATGACAATCGAAGAGGAATATTGAGCATCTCTTTTTTGACTACTTTATTGCAAGAGAGGTCTAGGTGGCTTCACATGTTGAGTCGGTGTCAACTTCTGATTGGGTTGGGTTGTGGGAGTATTTGGACGAGCTAGGATAGGGAAGCAACCTCACCAAGACTTAGGTGGAAACTATCCTATGGTCTACGTGTCTTGTACGAAATGGGTCCATATTCCTGGGGGAAAGATTGTATATTTGCAAAAGCCATGCAGTTGTCCACACGATCAAATCTATACATGTGATGCAAAAAGCCTTCGGACCTTTTTGTCCATGTAATTACATTTTTTGATAATATGAATATATGCAAGTTTACGGGTGGACATCTCATTGATGTCACACCTCTTTCCTCAAAGACAGAGGCTTCAACTCCGCCTCTCACTTATCTTCTGCAATGACTTTCAAATTCACACTTAGGTCTTCTAACTCCTTACCCCTCAAAGCCCTGTAGTTGTCCACACGATCAAATCTATCAGTCATCTCGTTATCATCATTGCAACAATGCGCTTTCTTCAAGTTTGTGTTCCTACTTCCTTTGAACATCGATGGTTCCTGCCTCAACGTACTAGCCTGAAAGCAAGCTGTAAGTTTTAGCTCCCTCAACATGAGTGTTGCTCTAAATACCAGCCATCAACTCCCTAAACGCTTCTTTTAACAATCATCAACATTCAAGCCTGAGGTATGAGGGACGTTATCCTCACTCGGTGCCCACACAAGTGGCGTGTTGTTCGACTCCGGCCACTGTTGCAATATTCGACCAAATGGACTGAATATTCGGTCGAATATTCTTATTCGATTGGCTGACTAATAAAATAATGTTATTCGATCAATATTCGGTCCAACCGAATATTCCTCAATATCCGGCATGAATATTCAGATATTCGGTTGAATATTCGGCCGACTATTGCAATAGATTGTTGATTTTTTTCTTTTTAGAGGTTCCCATTATATTGGTATCACAACAAATGTTAAGTCTCTATATATGCAACCAAGGTTGCAAAAGTCGGTAGTCGGTACTCGGTCGGCTGTGTCACTGACTAAGGATTAATCAGCAGTCGGGCGACTAACGGATTTAGTCGGACTTTAATCGGCTTTGAATTTTATGATTATTTTTAATACATAACTCATTTTTATACATATATTTACATAGATTTTGTACATTTTTATATTACCATAGTAAAATAAAAGAAGTAATTGAATTTAAATAAAACAATAAGCATATTATAATAAGTTTACTTATAAAAAAAGCACAACATTAAAAAATATGGTATCTCCAAGCAAAAATTAGTCGATTAGTGTACCTAGTCGGAACTAGTCGGTACTCGATCGGTCACCCCACTGACTAGACTAGTCGGACCTACTAGTCGGGCCAGTCGGACGACTTTTACATCATTGTATGCAACTTGTTAATTGATACTTTTATCTTGGACTATTATTGGTTAATGACCATATATTTATAAATATATAAGAATATATATTAGACATATTAAATAATAAAAAAATACACAATCGAATATATAATCCCAAATATTCTCCCGAATACTGAATATTATTCATTGACCCCTCCGACTGAGTACTAAATACCGATACTGACTTTTGCAACACTGACTGTGACCTAGAAAGAGATTTCACTGAGGCAAACTGAAACTCTTGCTTTGTCTTTAGGAAAATAAATAAATGATCAATGTGAAATATCAAAGAGTTCCTCCGCATATGTCTGCACTTCGAAACATCCATAATCACTAGTTGAAGGCCATTAACTAGAGATTTGAAGTCCTCTGAATCAGCATCTCAAGTCTCAACCCCCTACTTCTGTTGAGCGATCACTTATCAAGATGTAACGTAAAAGTCAACGCCAACAACCATGAAACATATAGGGAGCGTGCACAAGCCACACACATATGCTCCTACATCTCACCCTACCTTAACATATCTGTAGGGTTGTAACCCCCGTAACCGCAAAGGGCAAATCATCTGCTTTCCTCTTCAAGGACACTGACAACGATTTTCCATCCATCACTTCTTCTAGTAGTGCAAAGAAATCACCATACCAAATCCATAAGGATACCCTTTGATATCCAATCGAGTTAATGATTTCTCTAAACTCATTAATTTGGATCCACATATGCTCCTCTATATCATGTCTCTCCAACATCATATCTTTGTCTCCCTTAACACCACCACATCTGCCGTCCAAACCAACAACTGTCTGTCTGCGACTGCTTTCTTTTCAGGATCCCCATGACCCCAAGCATTCTAGATGACAACCTTCATTGGGTAACACCAAGCAACTCCCTTGTCTGAGCAACTCCCATTTTAGAAGCCACATACATGTTGAATTCCTTAGCTTTTTGAATGTCATCCACTTGTGGAACAACACTAGACTGCATGGTTGATGTGCACCCCGCAATGGGCATCCTGTTCCCTGCCTCGTCATCCTTCTCGACCAAGGCTTGTCCTACCCCTAAACGTCTTCATTTTCATGTGAAGAATACTATATCTTTTGTATCCGTGCTCAACCGGTTGGGGTCTATCTTGCTAGTTTCAGTTCGTCCCCCTTTTGCTCCTTGGATGTTACTCCAGCCCCTTTGTTACCTTTTGTTATGGTGACCAGTTTGCCTAAAAAATGAAAGTCATCCTAGGCGACGCTTGCACCTCCAAGAGTTGTCCTGTAACACCTTAACCCAAATATAGTCCTACATCGGAAATCGACAAAGCGTGAGAGTGAGTTATAAGACTGGGGCCTACTACTTAATAATTTGGGCTTAAACATTTTGGGTGGTTGTCAATGGTTTATACCGGTATCACCACAAATGTTGTTTTTATATATGTAGCTTGTTAATTGATACTTTTATCTTGGACTATTATCGATTAATGTCCATATATATAAATATACAAGAATTTATATATTAGACATAATTTTTATATTCAAAGTAATTAAAAAAATACATAACCAAATAATTCCAAATATTCTCCCAG
This sequence comes from Ottelia alismoides, assembly GCA_037367405.1. Classification (NCBI taxonomy): domain Eukaryota; kingdom Viridiplantae; phylum Streptophyta; class Magnoliopsida; order Alismatales; family Hydrocharitaceae; genus Ottelia; species Ottelia alismoides. The sequence continues at coordinate 354,031 of JAZKJV010000697.1, forward strand.
ATATCGAATGTTCTTTATTTAGTGACCCCTCCAATTGAGTACTGAATACCGATAGTGACTTTTGCAACACTGATTGCGACTTAGAAAGAGATCTCACTGAGGCAAACTAAAACTCTTGCTTTGTCTTCAGGAAAATAAATAAATGATCAATGTGAAATCTGAAAGAGTTCTTCTGCATACGTCTGCACTTTGACACATCCATAATCACTAGTTGAAGGCCATTGACTAGAGATTTGAAGTCCTCTGAATCAGCATCTCGACCCCCTCCTTCCGTTGAGCGATCACTTAACAAGATGGTAAAGTAAAAGTTAACACCACCAACCATGAAACACGTAGGGAGCGTGCACAAGCCATACACATATCTTCCCACATCTCACCCTGCCTTAACACACCTGTAGGGTTGTAATTCCCCCATAATTGCAAAGAGCAAATCGTTTGCCTTCCTCTTCAAGGACACCGGCAACGATCTGCCATCCATCACTTCCTCTACTAGTGCAAATAGATCACCATACCATATCCACAAGGATGCCTCTTGATATCCAATTGAGTTAGTGATGGCTCTAAACTCTTTAATTTGGATCCGCATATGTTCCTCTGTATCATGTCTCTCCAACATCATATCTTTGTCTCCCTTAACACCGCCACATCTGTCGTCCAAACCAACAACTCTGTCTGCAGACTGCTTTCTTTTCAGGATCCCCATGACCTCATGTATTCTAGATGACAACCTTCATTGGGGAACACCAAGCAACCCCCTTGTCCAAGCAACTCCAGTGTTAGCAGTCACATATATGCTGAATTTCTCAACTTTCTGTCTGTCTTCCACTTGTGGAACAACACTAGACTTCACGGTTTAGGTGCACCCCGCAATGGGCATCCCGTTCCCTGCCTCATCATCCTTCTCGAACAAGGCTTGTCCTGCCCCTAAATGTCTTCATTTTCATTTCCACAAAGTGTGAGTGTGAGTTGTATGAGTGGGGCCTACTAGATAATTTGGGCTTAAACATTTTGAGTGGTTGTCAATGGTGCATTTAACCCTGAGCTTAACAAGTTTTCAGGATCAGTTTTCAAGTTGTCAGGATCAGTTTTCCCTGATACTGATCTAGGGAACTAATTTCGGGCGTTACATGTCCACCTGCCACATCCAATTGGTCTGACTCCACATGCACCACACATGCTCAAAATTTGAAATGATGCTCACTCCTTCTGAAAGGTATCATCCTTTTCAGTCACTTTTCATGTAATTTCGAAAATTATATTCTTTGATGGAAGGAGAAGGGTAAGATTTAATCTGGGTCTGGTAGCAGAATTCATGGAGTATTTATATTCTTTTACATGGAGTTTTGGATCTCATTGCATATGAGGTAATGGAGATGGTGGTAGAATTCGTGGAGGGAAACTATGATTTTGATAGGATCAATCGATCATTGCTTTTCTTGCTTCCCAAAAAGATGTGGCTACGAGAGTAGAGGAATATCGACCCATTTCCTATCAAATGCGATTTACTTGATTATGATGAAGACGGTGGCAAACTGCTTGATGGGGGGCACTGTACAAGATTGTGTGACCGACTCAAAGTGCTTTCCTTCCGGGAAGGCTGGTTATGGACAATGTGGTTTTGGCTTTCTAGATCGTGGCTGATTGACGTAGGTTGAAAACAAAGGGGGTGATGCATAGGTGTATTTCTCCAAGGCGTACGACTGCGTGGATTGGCTCTTTATATGGGCATCTCTATACAGACGTTTTCCAGATAGGTGAATTGCGTGGATGAAGAGGTGTATCATGATCAAGGTTTGAAAAAGCGCGAGGCGGTCCGAGGCGTTTTCTCTGAAATTGAGGCGAGGCGTAAGCCTCGAGGCGGTCGAGGCGTAAGCCTCAATTTTTTGGAAAAAATTTAAAATTAAAGCAAAATACATTTAAAAAGTATATAATATTGTTACATTTTGGTAAAAACACATTCAGAAATAATTTAAAACCAGTAAAAAATACAATACATAAGCGATGAAGGCATTGAAGTTCAAAAAAACTAATACTAAGCCACTAATATATAGAATATCAAGTTCCAATTCCAACTTCAATGACTCTATATGAGTATTAAACTAAAGTCTATACTTAATACTAAAGTACAATAGAAACCATAATCTTTAGTGCGAATAAAAAAATATTAATATGCCTTGAATCTCAATCAATTGTCTTGTTGGACGTAGTTGGAGAACTGTCATATGCATCCCCTCCTGCCATATCTTACCCCAACTAGATGGGGGTCTCGCTGCCCGGTCAGCGAGCCTGTGGGGGGGGTCTAGGGGGGAGCAGGTGCGCTCCCCCCTGCGGGGGTGTGGGGGCAGCGCCCCCGGCGATTTTTTTACTAATAATATTATTTGTATTCAGCTACTCACAATAAAATGTAATAATCATTTTACTTCAGTCTTCACGTGTTTATTTTTCAACATTACTTCATATATCATATATGTGATAACTATTCTAAGTTCACAACTTATACAACCAAACAACAACATCAATTTGCAAACTTGCAACTAATATAAAATTATATTACAATTCAAACAAAAATATGTGTAATAGAACTAGTATGTGTAGATGTATGATAAATTGAATATGATGTATACAAGATCAAGTAACTTCGCTTGTTTCAAGCTATCTCTTCTCTTTGCATGGAGCTATATATATAGAAATATGCAAGGTTTAACATGGAAACAAAAATACAAAAATAAAAAATATAATGCTAATAAAAAATAGGGTTATATGTAACAAAAAAGTAAAAAAAGCCTTATGACTCGAGGCTTACGCCTCCGCCTCGCCTCGAGCGCCTCACGCCTCGAGCGCCTCACGCCTCGAGCGCCTCAGGCGAGGCTGAGGCGTACGCCCCTAAGTCTGTACCTGAGGCGTGCGCCTCGGGGCGTTTTAGGCCCGCCTCGCCTTGAGGCGTACGCCTTTGCGCCTCGAGGCGCCGCCTTTTAAAACCATGATCATGATCACATCATGCATGGTACTTTGGATTGGTCAATGGGGGGGGGTGTATTTCCTGCCGCCAAGGTTCAGAAATGCGGTATGCGGTATTCGTTCGATCATGTGGTCTAAAGCGAGTAAGCGGATATGCGGAGGAGTATACAGAAGTATATGCGGTTTATGCGATTTATAATATTTTAATTTAAAATATTATAAAATAAAAAATAAAATGTGATTATATAAAAAAGTCGATGATCTAATAAAATCCAAAATAAAAAATTTCAGATAAGATAATACAATCAATAATATATATAAACATGATATTATAAATTGATTAGTTTTTATTGTGTATTTTGAATTTAATGCATATATATACATATACAAATTTGGATTCAACATGGAACACATGAATTCTATAAGAAAATCTTTAATGTATATATAGATCGTACATATAACAAAAGCTAAAGAATAATCATAGGTATACAAATCATACATCTAAAATTATACACATATATGTGTTGGGAGAAAAGGATTCGTTGTTATTCCAAAGAACCCTAGGCTCTCTTATATAGAGAAGGCCTATGGGTAAATTACATAAGATGGAAACAATAAAAATAACAGAAAAGGTACATAGAATATAGAAATATCTCCACACTCCCCCTCAAGATGGTGCATAGATATCAATCATGCTCAGCTTGGAAGAACACTTCTAGAATGGTCCTATGAGCAGTGGCTTGGTGAAGATGTCGGCAGTCTGCTCTCCTGAACTGACATGAGAAGTAGAAATCAAGCCCTTCTGGATCATATCTCTAGTATAGTGGCAATCTACCTCAATATGTTTTGTTCTTTCATGAAAATCAGGATTATTAACAATGAATAGCGTGGCTTGATTATGACATTGTAGCTGCATGGGTAGAGGTACATCTATATGCAAATCTTCTAACACGGCTCGAACCAACATCATCTCTGTACTTGCTTGTGCCATGACCCTATATTCAGATTCAGCACTAGATTTAGCCACCACCGTTAGTTTCTTGCTTTTCCAAGAAACCAAAGAACTACCCACAAATACTGCAAAACCTGAAGTAGACTTCCGATCCTTAAGGCATCCTGCATAAGCCGCATCAGCACATGCAGAAATAGAAATGTTTGTTTCTTTTCTAAACATCAATTCTGTGCCTGGAGATGACTTTAGATATCTTAGTATCATGTATATGGCATCCATATATACTTGTCTAGGTTAATCCATGAACTGACTCACCCGATTCACTGCAAAAGTGATATCAGGTCTAGTAATAGTAATATAGAGAAGCTTACCCACCATTTCTCTATATCTTCTTCTATCAACCTCATCTGTATCATCATCATATAACTTCATGCTGAGGTCCTAGGAGTAGTTGAGGGTCGACACCCAATCATGCCCGTCTCAACAAGCATATCTGTAATGTACTTCCTTTGGGTCATCACAAGACCCTGCGCATTCCTGGCAAATTCTAACCCCAGAAAATATTGTATAGTGCCAAGATCCTTAGTAACAAACTGATGGTCCAGAAATATTTTTGCCATCTTTATCCCATGTCCTGTAACAAGTATATCATCAACATACACCATGATGACAACCGTACATCTAGAAGTCTTCTGGACAAACAAAGAATGATCTGCATTTGATCTTTTGAACCCTTGTTGTTCAATTAGATGAGAAAGCTTCCCGTGGGCTTTGTTTAAGACCATATGTCGCCTTGTGAAGTCTACACACCATGTGACTCTCCCCCTCAGCAGCAAACCCCAGAGGCTGCTGCATGTAGACTTCTTCCTGCAGATCGTCATACAAGAAGGCATTCTTAACATCAAGCTGAAACAAGGGCCAATCACATACTACATCAACTGACAGGAGGACATGTAGAGTCGAATGACGTGCAACTGGAGAGAAGGTGTCCATATAATCCGCGCTGTATGTTTGAGTGAACCCTCGTGCCACTAGCCTTGCCTTGTAACGGTCGAGGCTACCATCTGCATGTTATTTGACAGTGAACACCCATTTACAGTTGATAATAGATGCTCCTGGGGGAGCGGTAATCAAGCTCCATGTACCCTGCGACTGTAGAGCAACCATTTTCTCTTCCATGGCAGAACGCCAACAGTCAATCCTCAAGGCATCCTGATGATTCTGTGGTATCTCCACGGCTGATAGAGCCACAACAAATCTCTGAAAGTCCCATGTGAGACGATGGAAGGAAACCTGTGAAGCAAGTGGATATGATGCACATGTACGTTTCTGCTTCCGTATGGCAATAGGGACATCCAAATTATCAGAAACAATACTTGCCGGTATACTATTCTCCTGCAATGATGATCCCTGCAATTGCACATTATCAGACCCATCATTAGTAAGATTATCTGGACAAACCTGAGGCGTGCTGGATAATTGACGAGCACCATGAGCAGGAACAAACCGATGGGATAGAATTTTGATAAGGTGAAACGGGTGGTTGTGGAGGTGGTGGTGGTGGTGATGGTGGTGCTATGATAACGGGAATAGGAATAGGAGACGGTGGACACAAAGGAGGATGGGGGACATAGATCTCATCATCAGATGTGGACGAGGCCAACCTATCACCTGTAGGGGAGAAATACATGACAGACTCAAAAAATGTAACATCAACACTGACAAAATATATCATGTTTACAGGGTCATAGCATCGGTAACCCTTCTGAATCCTGGAGTAACCAATAAAAACAGACTTGACAACCCTAGGTGAGAGCTTGTCAAGTCCCGAAGACAACTGGTGAACGAAGGCAACAACACCAAAGACTCGAGGAGTAAGTGAGAATAATTCCTTCTCAGGAAAGGCAACAGAAAGAGGAATTTTCTCACCTAATATTGAAGATGGCATACGATTCACAAGATAACATGCTGTAAGGACTGCATCTCCCAAAAAAAATAGGGGCACAACTCTGGATAAGTAGAGTCTGAGTAATATCAAGAAGATGATGATGCTTTCTCTCAACAACCCCATTCCGTTGAGACGTGTAAGCATAGGCAGTTTAATGGATAATGCCTCGAAATGAGAAGAATTGTGAAAGTGAACGAGTGTAAAATTCCAAAGCATTATTCGTACACATATTTCACAGTAGAGGAAAAAACATTCTGCACTTCATTTATAACCTTTTGATCACATCCCCTGCTTCAGATTTATTCTTCAACAAAAACACCCACGACAGTCGAGAAAAATCATCAAAGACAATAAGATAAAACATGTGCCCCTGGCGATCAGGAACACGACTTGGACCCCAAATGTCAACATGAAATAACTCAAAAGGGGAGCTACTGCTCCGAGACTGACGACTAGGGAAGCTAGATCTATGGTGATTTCCCAATTGACATGCTTCACACTGAAAGGAAGAACTTTGTGAAATCTGAGGCAAGATATGACACATCTTCTGAAGAGGGAGGTGGCCAAAGCGTAGATGTCATGTAAAAGGAGAGACTGGTCCACTTGAGTGAGAGGAGACACCAACGTAGGAGGTCCGGACCAGACGATAAAGACCATCCTGCTCAGAGCCACAACCAATCACCCTACCCGTGAGAATGTCATGAAAAACACGAGACGATGGGTCAAATATATTGCAACAATGCAAATCCTTCGTAATCTGACTGATAGAAAGTAAATTCATTGAAAAATCAAGAGCATGTAACACATTCTGTAAACGCATGGAAGGCGATAAAGTAATCTCCCCCTGTCCAATAATTGGGTAATGAGTCCCATTGGCTATCACGATGGATCGTCCCAGTGGAATCTCCCAATATGATGTAAGTTTATCTCTGTCTCGACAAAGATGATGTGTCGCGTCGGAGTCCATAATCCAATCTTAAACATCAGATCCATGACATGAGATAAAGGCATAAACACTACCTGAGGTGCTGGCAGTGGCAGAGGTACTTGCAGAGGCTGAAGCAGCAATATCCGAGATGCCTCATGGAGATTCTGTAGAGGCAGGGGGCATAATGTCACGCAATCTAGCAACGAGCTCCTCGAACCTCTGGTCTGAAGCAGATGTTGATGGAGATGCAACATGCTCGACTACACGCACCGATGTCGGAAAACCATGCTTAGAATAACATGTATCCTCCACGTGACCTGGGCGCTGACAAAATGTGCACGGTTGACGGGAATGGCTGCCTCTACCATGAGGTCCACGACCACGGAATGAAGAAGAGGCTCCTCTGCCTTGGAGGCTGCCATCGCTAAAGGAGGCTGAGTACATGCATTGGACGAGGCTGTAATGCGGCTAAGTCCACGGTAAACTTCCTCCATTGGAGGAATGGTAGCATATGCAAGAATCTGCGACTGAGCAGCATCATATTCAGGGTCAAGTGTCGCAAGTAGGACCTCACCGTGTTAGCATTCTGAAAGGTCTTCTGCTGCTCTGGAGTCGCCGTAAGAGGAGTGATGCTGTAGAGTTTCTCAAACATCCCTCGCAAGGATGTATATAAGGAGTAAGGGGCCGCCCATTCTGCTTGACTGTAAATATGTCATGCCGGAGTTGAAGGATCTTGGTCTCATTTCGCTTCTGTGAATACGTTGCTGCAAGTATGTCCCACATTGCCTTAGCAGTGGACTGATGGAGAACATCATTGGCAATCTCCATCGACAGTGTGTCTGAAAGCCAGACTTTGGCGTATCAATCATCAGCCTCCCAGGAGGCATAAACCCCAGTCTTCTCTGTCGGCTCGTCTTCAATAAGAATGTAGGGGGGGTGGCGGTGGCGAGAGAGGAGAGCCGACGAGAGGGGTGGGGGCGTCAAGAGAGATGGGCTAGGGTTTTGGCTCTGATACCATGTTGGGAGAAAATGATTCGTTATTATTCCAAAGAACCCTAGGCTCTCTTATATAGAGAAGGCGTATGGGGAAATTACATAAGATGGAAACAAGAAAATAAAAATAACAGAAGGTACATAGAATATAGAAATATCTCTACAATATGTATCTCTAAGAGATAAAATATGTTGACACAAAATATAGGGGAAGATTGTATTTGCATATAAAATTTATTAGAAACACAAAAATATAATGTGTCAGACTACCACTCAGTTATTTCATGTTTTATTTGAGGAATTAGAATGAATTTCATTAGATAGAAAATTTGAAAAGTAATAAACAATTCATTAATAAGTGTTGAGAACAATGAGAAAAAATGGACATGAGAAAAAATATCCTATATTATATTCTCTAATATACGAGAATAATGAAAAGATGTATCAATGTAAATGATGATATAAGAGTTGCTTGGAAAAAAATCGAGTTAATGTGTCATCAACATGTCATGGATTAACATGAAACTATCAGATATGCGGCTGCGCATATGCGGACCGCATATGCGTTTTGACCGCATATTGCAGCATATGGCATATGCACTTCGGTCAAGTGATCGAATATGCATATGCAACCGCATGGACCGCATTTCCGAACATTGCCTGCCGCAGCAGGGTGTCCATCATGAATGCCTTTTGGCACCCCTCCTCGTTCGTGCTATGGATGTTCTATCGACTATGATTGATAATGCAGTCAGATGGGGATTCTATAGCGGGTACTCGAAGGAGGAGATCTCGATTCCTATCCTTTAATATGCGGATTATACGATCATTTTTGCGGAGGGAGATTCTACGAGTTGCAGAGGCATGTCGACGGTCTCAGGATTGAGAATCAATTGGGAGAAGTCAGAATTCATTTCTTTTGGATTGGAGGAGACGATTGTGAGATGTGTGGATTGGTTGTGTTCTCCGTGGAGCCAATTGTCGATGCGCTACCTCGGTGTTTCTTTGGCTGCGGGGAGGATGAATATGGCTGATTGGATGCTTGTTATTAAGAAGATGGAGCAGAGACTAGCAGGTTGGAAGTCAATTTGTCTTAATAGAGGAGGCAGATTGGTGTTGCTGAGATCGGTATTATTCACAGTTCATATTTTTTTGCGAGCTAGGCTCATCCTTGTGGGGGTAAGGAAGAGACTTGAGGGCATCATGAGGAGGTTTTTGATCCTCCTCCAGACGGACAAATGGTTTTCTTTTAATGGATGGGAAGATGATCACCTGCTCAAAGGGGATGGAGGCCTTGGAGTGTGCAGTTTGGAAGAGATGAACAAAGACTTTGCTCAGCAAGTGGATTGCTCGTATATGAGGCGATTATGACAGTTTAGTATGCGATATTATCCGTAAGATTTATGAGCGCGATAACTCTTTCCCTAGCTTCGAGGAGATTTGGACGACATTCTTATTTCTGGGGAGGCATATGAGGGATGGCGCGAGAGATTCTTCCTTTTTTGAGATCTGTTTTTGGGGACGGTAACAGCTTCAAGTTCTGAATTGATGATTGGAGTGAGGGTGGGGTTTTGGGTGTATGCTTCCCGTGCCTGATGGCGTTGGCTACTAATCGAGATGCTTCGGTGGTTGAGGTTTGCGACAAACACTCTTTCTTTCCTCATTTTAGATATGGACTCTCAAATCAACGATTGAGGAGCTGTTGGTGTTGCTGGAGGAGCTTGAGGGTGTTGTTGGACTCACAAAGATGGGCGGGATTGCTGGAGCTGGCATGATGGTGCCTTCTCGGTAGGGAAGGCTTACAGAGCATTGAAGTGCCCTATGATCTTTGACCTTGGGGGATGCGAGGCGGACTATAGAAGAATATGGAAGTGGAATGTGCCAGCTCGTGTGAAGGTTTTTTTGTGGTTATTTAGAAGGGGCAGACTCTTGACGAGGGACCGTTTTGCGTGGTTTGTTCAAGAATGCTGATCCAACATGCTTGAGATGCCAAGAGGACGTGTAGGATGCACAGATCATCTGTTCTTCAAGTGTAGATGCTCTTTGGAGGCCTGGCCCCTGTTCAGGAATCATGCGGTGCGTATTGAGCAGGGCGGGTTTTTGAAAATCCATTGGGGTTGGGTGGAATGGCACTGGGAAGGAGCGATATGGATATTTAGCTCTGATATGGGCAATCTGGATTACCAGAAATGGTGTAGTTTTTCGTCAAGATCATGTGTATGGTGAAAATGTAGTGGCACACGTTAAGATGCTTGGTGAGAGTTGAAACTTGTAATTTTTTGATGTCTCAACGCCTATACTAAGCTTGTAATTTTTCTGAGGTGATAAATTGTGAAGTTTTTGGGCACACACCTGTACGGTGGAAGCCTTTTTTTTCTTTTCAGAAAGATTTAATCTGGGTGTACAAATCTATAAATGGAAAGCCACAGCTCAACTACTGTATATCCAAGTTGATTTTGTTGATGTCTGAAATGCATCGCATACCGAGGGGTTTATAAAGCTCATATCATACTAGGGCCTCTGTTTAATTTAGACACCCGTATTGCAATACGAGGAATCATACATAATTCTTTTCAATGCTGTATATTTTTTTATCCTATGGGGCTTCTATGTTATATATCTTTGTGCAATAATGGTTTATTGTAACATGGTGTGGATCTGAATGGAATACTGAACGTTGTATTTATATATTTTTAATAAACCTTTTTTTTTGTTTATTCACCAAACATACTGTTACTGCAGTGATCGGAGATTCTGAAGGTATATGGATACCTGCCGTTTTTGTTTCAAAAATGGCTGGGGAAACCTTCAAGAGATATGCACGTGGTGAGGAAGGAGAATGTTGTATAGGCCCATCTGCTGATGAAACAGCTGGAACTGCTCTTATAATATCCCTAATCTCCCTTGTCATAGTAGTATCTGTTCTTGCAACATTTTTCTTCGCAAGGAACTTCCGCCGAATCCGATATGCAGCTCATAACCATCCTCAGAATATAAGCAAACAGGAAGTTGAAGGCCTTCCTTGTATCAAATTCAAGACCTTCAATCAGAACCATAAGCAAATATTGGATGCATGTGCTATATGCCTTGAGGACTACAAGGATGGTGAAACGCTCAGAGTTCTTCCTTGCCAGCACGGTAAGATTCTTAATCTCAAAAATACTTGGGAAACTGCATGCTTTTATAGTGCTATTAAAAATCATAGGAAGAACGGCAGAGGTGATTTAAACCACCTTATGGATTGAATGTTACTAAAGTTTCCCATTGAGTGCCGTTAGTTTCCTGCAAATTCCAAATTCTTTCTTACCAACAAAACACAAGGGAAATCCTGGGTTGAACTAAATTCTCCAAATCCACAATTTGAGAAAACACACACTCTACAATAGGCAATGCTAATTGTGTCTTAATTGATTTTTCTTTTGCATGAAAATAAATGATAAATACAATCAGCCTCCGAAAGCAGTTGAACTATTTTACATCTTTTTGGGTAAAATGTGTTGAGACGAGGCATTGTTTATGCATGAACATACCAGAGTATATATAATTAGGGATATTTACACTCATAACCATGTAATTACAATCATAACCCCGTATAATCGTGAATTACACGAGAAACCTTGAATAGTCGATCCGTCTCACGCCTATAACCCTCCGTTAGTTTAATGTGTTAACTCAAACACACACTCGAGTTAATCTAACTCGTCTTTGATCCAACGATTATTAATTAAACAAAAAAATCTCAAATGAAAAAAGGAAAAAAATCCCTTCATCCTCCCACCCCACCCCTCTCTCCCCTCCTCCAGGCAAACCACCGCCACCCCCTTCTCCTCCAGGCCAGCCGTTGCCACCCCCACCCGACTTCTCCTCCTCTGCCCCCACCCCGCTTCCAATCACCTCCCTCACCCCTTCCTCCTTCAGCCCGCACCTCTCCTTCCTCTCCTCCGCCCTCCCCTCCCCTCGTGCAAGCAGCAACAACTGCTCCTCCCCTTCTCCTCCCTCCGCCCTCCCCTCCCCTCATGCTTGCTCCTCACTTTCCCCTCCCTCTGCCTTCCCCTCCCCTCGCACCTGCTCCTCCCTTTCTCCTCCCTTCGCACCTGATCCTCCCCTTCCCCTCCCTCCGCCCTCCCCTCCCCTCGCGTCTGCTCCTCCCTTTCCCTTACACCTGCTCCTCCGCCTTCCCCTCCCCTCGCGTCTGCTCCTCCCTTCCCCTCGCGCTGCTCCTCCGCCTTCCCCTCCCCTCGCTCATGCTCCTCCTTCCTTCATCCTCCCACGTCGACTACGCAGCTACCCAACCCGAACTACTCATCGTGTCCCTTCCCGACGCATCTGGCAACTACAACTCCACGATACCTTCAAGACGAACCTCAACACCCTCCTCGCCAACCTCTCCTCAACCACCCTTCCCCCGTCGGCTTCCTTACCTCCTCCGGCTCCATCCCCGACCGCCTCTTTGGCCTCGCCCTCTACCGAGGCGATGCCACCCCTGACAATTGCAGCTCCTACCTCAACTTTGCTGCCTCCGAGCTTCCCCAGTTTTGCTCCTACTATAACACCACCGTCATCCGGTATGACATTGCCAGCTCCGTTACTCCGACACGCGTTTCGCATCCACCGCTGATTATGGCAATCGAGTATTCTTGAAGAACGTCAACAACTTCTCCTCCGTGGCAGCAGAATTCAATACTGTCGTGCTGGAGATGCTGACAGGGTTGCAGACCAAAACTCGGTGCGACCTGTCAAAGAGCTGTTGTTTAGTTACATATTGTTGGGAAAAATAAGCGTTGTGTTTATTCCTTGAGCCCTAGTCTCTCTTATATAGGGAGAGGTCTATGGGAAAATTACATATGGTAGACAAACAAAAAGAACAATAAATAAAAGATACAGAAACATAAACTAAACTTCTATACTCCCCTTCAAGATGGAGCATAGATATCTATCATGCTCATCTTGGATAGGCACTTTTGGAAGGAACCCCGAAGTAAAGCTTTGGTAAGAATGTCTGCCGTTTGATCTTCCTGAGCTGACATGGGTTGTAGAAATGAAACTTTTCTGGATCATATCACGGATATAATGGCAATCCACCTCAATGTGCTTCGTCCTCTCGTGAAATGCATGGTTGTTTGCAATGAATAATGCAGCCTGATTGTCACATTTTAGTGATATGGGAAGAGAAACATCTATATGTAGATATGTCAAAACTGCGCGAACCCACATCACTTCTGCACATGCTTGGGGCATAGCTCTATACTCCGATTCCGCACTAGATCTCGCAACTACTGTTTGCTTCTTGCTCTTCCATGAGACAAGTGACTCTCCAACGAATATAGCAAAGCCTGATATAGATTTCCATCCTTCGGGCACCCTGCATAGTCTGCATCTGCACATGCTGAGATAGTAATAGTGCCCTTCTTTTTAAACATCAATCCTGCACCTGAGATGACTTAAGATACCTTAGTATCATATGTATGGCGTCCATGTGTACCTGGCGAGGTTGCTCCATAAACTGGCTCACTTTATTTACTACAAATATAATATCTGGTCTGGTAATAGTAACATAGAGAAGCCTCCCTACCAGTTCTCTGTACCTTCTTTTGTCAACCTCCTCAGTGTCGTCATCATGTATCTTCATGCTTGGATCATGGGTGTAGAAAGCAGGTCGACATCCAAGCATGCATGTGTCACTTAGCAAGTCAGTGACATATTTCCTCTGAGTCATCACGAGTCCTTGTTCAAGTTCTAAGTAAACTCCAATCCAAGGAAATATTCTGAGTACTCCATGGCCTCAAATTTTAAGTGAAATTCGGTCGAATTTCTGTCGGATATCAATATCCAGTCGAAATCAACATTCGACCGAAATGACCGAAATATGGGGCCCTAGTACAAAAAATGACCGAAACGATTGAAATTTCGGTCAAAATCGACCGAAATTCGACCGAAATTCTGTTCGGACAGTCACCGAAATGGTGACCGAAACCGACATTTAGGGCCTTAAGTACTCCTAGTCTAGATTTTTGGTAACAAATTCACAGCCAAGAATTCTTCTGCTATTTTTATTCCCTGCATATCATCTCCTGTAATGAGTATATCGTTAACATACACCATAATGATAGTCATACCTCTGTATGTCCTCTGTACAAAGAGAGGATGGTCTGCATTTGACCTTTTCAACCCTTACTCTCAAACAAATCTAAGAGCTTCTGGAACCAAGCTCTTGAGCTCTGCTTTAGGCCATAGATCGCCTTATGAAGCCTGCATACCTGTACACACTCCCCCTCAGCATTAAACCCAGGTGGCTGCTGCATGTAAACTTCTTTCCTGAAGATCACCATATAAAAATGTATTTTGACATCTAATTGGAACAGGGGCTAATCTCGAATCACAACAACAGATAAAAGAATCGTAGCCTTGTACCTATCAATAACTGCCATCGGCATTATGCTTCACCGTAAACACCCACTTGCAACTCACAATAGATGCCCCAGTAGGAGCTGGAACCAGACTCCAAGTACCTCTCGACTGAAGGATGGCCATCTCTTCCTCCTTAGCCAGACGCCATCTACTATCAACTAATGCTTCCTGGTGAGTCTTTGGAATATTCACAGCATATAAAGCACCTACAAATCTCCTGAAAAGGCTGAAATCTCCTGTCAGACACTCAAAGGTAATACGAGAAGCAATCGGATATGAAGCACATGACCTCTTCTGCTTCCTCAGTCAATCGACAAATCAAGATCTGCATCAGTTGTACCAACATCCGTGTCATCCCCTGCCTGTTCCTGCTGAGAAATGCCGTCAGTCCCATCATTAGAAATAATGTTATCAGAACAAACCTGGGGAATGTTTGATGATTGACCATGATCATGAGTAGGGACTGACCGTCGACTGTAGTGACGTGGTAGAGGAGGAACCAAAGATATGGGAGGTGGTAAAGGTAGTGGCGGTGGTGGTGGTGATGGGGATGACGGTGATGGAGATGTAGGAGCTTGCTGTGGGGCGTACAAGGGTAGAGGAGAAATATAGACTTCATTATTCATATCTGATGGCACCAACCTGTCACCTGTAGGAGAGAAAAAACATGATGGACTCAAAAAATGTGACATCTGCACTGACATAATATCTTCGACCTAACGGATCATAGCAATGATACCCCTTTTGAGTCCTGGAATACCCAATAAAAACACATTTGACAGCCCTAGGAGAGAGCTTGTCAACCCTTGGAGACAACTGTGAACGAATGCCACGGACCCAAAGACACGTGGAGTTAGAGAAAACAACTCCTTGTTAGGAAAAACGAGGGAGAAAGGTATCTTCTCCCCTAACACAGACGAGGGCATGCGGTTAATGAGATAACATGCAGTAAGAACCGCATCGTCCCAGAACGAGTGCGGAGCATAACTCTGGATAAGATGCGTACGAGTGACATCAAGAAGATGGCGTTATTTTCTTTCCGCGACACCATTCTGTTGAGACTTGTAGGTACAAGATGTTTGATGAAGAATGCCATGGAATGAAAGAAACTGAGATAATGTTCGAGTACAAAATTCAAGGGCATTATCAGTTCTCACAATCTTGATAGAACAGAAAACACATTCTGTACTTCTTTAATAAAATTCATAATAGTGATGCCCCTTCAGATTTATTCTTTAACAGATAACCCCAAGACAAACGACTAAAATCATCCACAATAACTAAATAGAACATGTGTCCCTGATGATTTGGAACATGACTTGGACCCCAAGTATCAATATGAAAAAACTCAATGGAGAGCTACTGCTCCGACTCTGACGACTAGGGAAGACAGATCGATGATGCTTCCTTAAGTGACAAGCTTCACAATCGAACGACGAGTGGGGTGAGATCCGAGGAATGACTTGACGCTGTTTCTGAAATGGAAGATGACCAAAGCGCAGATGCCATAAGTAAGGAGAGTCAGGTCCAATGGAATGAGATGATGCTCCAGCGTAAGGTGTATGGACCAGTCGATACAGCCCGTCTTGCTCATAGCCATGTCCAATCACGTTGCCGTGAGAATGTCCTGAACACAAGAGATGATGGGTCAAAATATCGCTC
Organism: Ottelia alismoides; assembly: GCA_037367405.1. NCBI lineage: Eukaryota > Viridiplantae > Streptophyta > Magnoliopsida > Alismatales > Hydrocharitaceae > Ottelia > Ottelia alismoides. The sequence continues at coordinate 369,880 of JAZKJV010000697.1, forward strand.
GACAATGTAGATTTTTAGTAATCTGGCTAATTGACAGTAAATTCATTGAGAAATTAGGAGCATGGAGCACATTCTGCAACTGCATGGAAGGTGATAAAGCGATCTGTCTCCCTATCCTGTGATGGGAGAACGAGTCCCATCTGCTATGATGACGGTCCTTCGTGGGGAAACTTGCCTGCAGGATGTGAGTTGGTGTCTATCTCCACACAAATGATGTGTGACACCTGAATCTACAACCCATTCTGAGGTACGTGAACCCTGTTAGAAAGTAATAGTTTGAGCACTACATGAGGAACTAGCTTCTGCAGTAACAACAACGTCCAAGCTGCTCTCTGAACTGGTGGAGTACTGGCTGGTGGCATGATATCACGTAGACGAGACATTAGGTCATCATATCGTGGTATCCGACACTGGCGTAGCACCATGATGCTGTATCTGTTCTGTTGGCACGGGCAGATGTTGGGAAACCATGCTTAGAGTGCATGTGTCTTCTGTATGACCAATCCGACGACAATAAGTGCACTGTAATCCACGACCACCGCCAACCCTACCACGTAGTCCTCGTCCACGAAAATGAGATGAATTGCCTCTTCCTCTAGAGGCTGTCATAGCAGAAGAATTTGGTACAGTAGTAGGGCTTGAGATGTTGATTCGGCTCAATCGTCGAAAGGCCTCCTCCGTGGAGGATGATAGCATCTGTCGGAATCTGAGAAGAAGCCGCCTCATATTGTGAGTCAAGAGAGGCTAGAAAGAGTCCCACCATCGTCGCATTCCGATATGTTTTCAATTGTTCTGGAGTAGCCGTGAGAGGTATGAAACTGTGAAGCCTCTCAAACATTCCCCTCAATGCAGTGTAAGTGAGCATGCAGGGGTCGACCATTCTGCTTTATCGTGAAGATGTCATGCTGGAGCTAATGGATTTTTTGTCTCATTCTTGGCTTGTGAATACGTGGAAGCAAGAATGTGCCACATGGCTTTGGCAAGTAGGTTGATGCAAGACATCATAGCAGTATCTGGAATCAGAGTACACAGACAACCAGACCTGAGCCACATGCATCATTAGCCTCCCATGAGGCATAAAACCTGTTTTCTCTTCTTGCTCATCTTCGGTAAGAATATGTTTCTTACCCATCGACTTCATTTGGCTCATGACTGCATGGCCCATAACTCATAGTTGGATCCAATCCATCTTCACAATAGGCGCAGGACCTTTGAAGGCGCCTGTAGTGAGGATCTCGATCTTGCTTTCTAACATTTGACTGGAGAAAACTAGGGTTGTAGACAAGATGAATCTTGGTCTACAGACTCTACACTGACATTGATTAGGTTTAGTTGCACGTGTAGACCTCTATGCAACCAAACCCATCAACCTGGAAGCGAGCGGAGAGCCCCTTATAAAGATGACAACCGAACCCTAGGGGCGGTGAAACCCTAGGGACACGCCGGCACACGGGCACAACCGTACGTGAGGCGCGACAAGCAACCCGC